>BQKN01063619.1:281079-415092 GCA_022839385.1 Asparagus kiusianus
CGGAATTTTTTATCCTCTTTTCCCCTTCATCTCTCACTTTTTTATCAGTAGGTACCTCCTCTGAAACCCTAATTTTCAAATCTCGTTCCTTTGGAGAATTTTTGCTAAGAAAACATATAGAAGAGGGTGAGATCTACGACTTTCGTGAAGGAGGATCGAGCTTCTTCCACATTTGAGAGATCCAAACGATATTTTATAGCAAGTTCATCTTCTCCATACTCATCCCCTTAGTTTTTCCAATTTGTTTTGATGGTTTGAAACCCAAATTTTGATGAATAGATCTGTGGATCTTAATACTAAATGAAGAAAAGACATAATCTTGATGTTTAGAACTATAATTAATTGATAATATACGAACTGATTCGGATTAGAACCCTAATTAATCAAACAAAAACTTGTTTAGTGATGTTTAGGGAGTTTAAATCCCAAAAATCCATGGTTTGTTGATGCATACTTGTTTGGACAAACCCCCCACTTCGTTAAATACAAGACTTAAACATGTTTTCATACCCCTTGATGATGTTTCACGAGTCCTTTTTGAGAAAGTCGATTAACTTCATGAAAACTGACGATTGTGTTTATATACTCTGATCAGTAGACTGGCCACATAAATCAGTCGACTGATTTGACCCTGAGGATTATAATATTTTCCACGAGACGGTTGACCGATAAATTATCGGTCGACCGATCTAAGCTTGCTCTTATGCATGTTTGTGCACGGTCATGTTCGGTCGACTGATGGGATATTAGTCGACTAATCTGGAGCTATTTTCAAGTAATGATCTTCCGCGCATGTTTGGTCGTGAACATGAAGGACGGGACCACACGTAGATACACATGTGTGGCTATAGTAGTGTATGTGTTTGGTTTAAGCATGCACGGATCCTCGGGAGTGCATGGCTGATACGAGTGTATTTTATTCCTTGCTTCAGGAGCTTAACAATCCTTATGAGAGCTTGAGAACAGATGATTCTCATGATAGCTTGAGAATAAAAACATGGCGGAATCGTCGGTGGCGGCAGAAACAGTCAAAAGTAGAAAAAATAGAGGAAATCAGAAAGATGGAGAATCAAGCCCTGGCTGGTCGACCGAAGGGATGACATCGGTCGACTGCGGAAGCAAAATTGGTCGACCGATCGCTCATCGTCGGTCGACCAAAAACGAATACCTTACAGGGTCCGAAAACCTATTTCTGGTCGGTTGACTGAACCAGGCATGTCTATCGACCGACGGGGTTTTCCTGGGCCAATTTGGATTCTGTTTTGAGATGAATTCTAGTTAGGTTTGACTTGCGTATTTACTACTTTGCCACCCGCGTTGTTTAACCTATAAATAGGGATTGTTTAGGGTTTCTAAATAGGAGAGGAGAGATTCTAATCAAGAGATTAGAGTTCAGTGAGGATAGAGAAGTTGTTCTTTATTCTAGAGATTGTGAGAGAGAGATTTTGTAGTCTTTTATTATTCATAATCTAGAGAAGGTGTTTTCCTTCGCCAATTGAATTGTTTCGTGTATTTTACTGTCTTCTTCTCAAAACCACCTTTGATAATTTCGTGATAAAAGGTGCTCACACGGCGACTCATATCAACTTGGTATTAGAGCAATCAGATTATGTGAAGGGATATCCTGTGTATGGTCCTTACTCGATCGTAATACCAGAATCTAGGCGAGATCCTTGTGTCTTTCGAAGAAGTCTAGAAATTAAGGAAGAAGAAGATGACAGAAAGCGACAATTCCTCGAGGCTTGATGTGGTGGAAAAAAGGATGGAGACAATCAGTTCGACTCTCATGAAGCTCATCGATCTCATCTATGGACGCGAAAAGAAAGGTAAATCTTTGGCGGGGCCCAAGAATAAGCTTATAGAATCCGATGGAGGTAGTGAGAATTCAGATTCCAATGAGGAGGTCGAGGCCATCAAGACTGTTCTACATCAAGGGGGTAAGGGTCCTTACCAAAATCTGAAGATTGGTTTCAGAGTAGAAATTCATGTTTATGATGGGAGTGCAAACGTTGAAAGACTTGATGATTGGATCAAGCGTATGGAGACTTATTTTACTATTTATGACTATTCGTCAAAAGAGAAGATCGTTTTTACGACATTGAAGCTTTTATGGCATGCGTTGACGTGGTGGAAATTCTATTGCAAGCAGGAGAAGAAAGCAGTATCGTAGAACAAGTTCAAGGAGTTTCTAAGAAAGCAGTTCTACCTGGTAGGAATCTTTGAAGAGCGTTGATACAAGTGGTATGGCTTGCGCCAAAGATTCAATCAAATCGTTCAAGAATACATGACTGGGTTTCAACAACAAGCGATGGTCCTCAACATTACGACGGAGGAGTACTCGGTCTTTATGAAGTATATGGCAGGTTTTAACGAATATATCCGGAAGGAGATGAAGTTATTCATAGTTGAGTCGATTGCAAAGGCAAGCGTGAAGGCAATTGTCATTAAGGGCAAGAAGAAGAAAGACAACGAGACGAAGGAAGATGCTAAGTAAGCTAGAGGCGAGTCTAGTGGTTCCCAACCTAAGAAGGAAAGAAGAAGGGTGATCCAGGAAAAACGGGACTTATTTGTAGTTATTGCAAGAAAACAAGACATGTTGCTGATCGATACTGGAAGAAGTATCCTCATCTCAAACCGAAGTGGTTGAAGAAAAAGGAGGAGAAAAATGCATATGTGACAACACAAGGTCTGAAAGAAGTCCTAGGGATGATAGAGCAAAATAGTCTCAACTTTATGGTAGGGAAGCAGGCTGTAAAGGAGGATGAAGACCCTAGAGAGAAGCAGGCTGTAAAGGAGGATGAAGACCCTAGAGAGAAGCTTTTTGTTCTTAAGTTGCAAGTGAAGACCAGTTTGGTGGATGTCATAGTTGATCCAGGTAGCGAGAAGAATTTGATATCTAAGGCCTTGGTTTAGAAACTGGGTCTGAAGACAATCAAGCATCTGAAGCCTAATCTTTTAGGGTGGATTCAGAAGGAGACGGAGCTGAGTGTAGTTAATCAATGCACCTTCAGATTTGTACTCCACGAGTCATATATTGACGAGGTCACATACGACGTAGTTCTATTGGATGCTTATCAGGTTATACTAGGCAATCCGTATTTGTAGGATAGATACGCAATCTACAAAAGACGGGCTCAGAAGTACACATTCAACAAAGATGGTGAGAAGTTCATATTTTATTTGGCATCTCTTCCGAAGGAGACAATCTTAGAGATGGTGAACCGAGCAAAGAGTCTAACAAATGCAAGCAAGAAGTTTATCTCATTGTTCATTAGGCCTTATGAAGAGACACAGAAAGAGGATTATAATTTGGAGCGAAATGTGACTACAACGAGACGGGGGACGAAGGAGTCATTTCTGATTGGACGTTAAAGTCAGGCTCCTAGCAAAGATAGGTGGTTCAACAAGGAAGGAGGAACTCAAGAATTTCCTAAGTTGAAGTTCTAACTTGAACGGGACTTTAAGTTCCTAAAGGGGGAGCCATGATACGGGTGTATCTTCTTCCTTACTTCGGGATCTTAGCGATCCTTATGGGAGTTTGAGGATAGATTATTCTCATGATAGCTTGAGAATAGAAGCATGGGCGAAACTGTTGGTGGCGGCGAAAACACTCAAAAGTAGAAAACTAGAGGAAATCAGGAAGCTAGAGAATCAAGACCTGGCCGGTCGACCGAACTGACGACAAAGGTCGACCATGGAAGCAAAACCGGTCGACCGATCACTCATCATCAGTCGATCGAAAATGGATACCTCACACGATCTGAAACCTATTTCTGGTCAGACGACCAAACCAGGCATTTTGGTCGACCGACGGGGTTTTCCTAGACCAATTTGGATTCTGTTTTGAGTCGAATTCTAGTTGGGTTTGACTTGGGTATTTACCACTTTGTCACCCACGTTGTTTAACCTATAAATAGGGATTGTTTAGGGTTTTCTAATAGGAGAGGAGAGATTCTAATCAAGAGATTAGAGCTTAGTGAGGATAGAGAAGTTGTTATTTATTCTAGAGAGATTCTGAGAGAAAGATTTTGTAATCTTTTATTATACATAATCTAGAGAAGGTATTTTTCTTTGCCAATTGAATTGTTTTGTGTGTTTTGCTGTCTTCTTCTCAAAACCATCTTTGATAATTCCGCGATTAAAGGTGCTTGTACGGCGAATCGTATCAGTGACCATGTGTCGAACTGTCGCAACGTAGGGGCGACAACTATCGAGTTGCATAAGTCAACATCAAATGTCTTCATGGATGGTCGAGATAGGTTTTGAGCCGCACAAGATTGCGATGCACTATAGGATACTATGAGTACCTATGCTCCGCATCATACTTCTTCATAGATGTCCGAGTTAGGTTGTGAGTCACATGGTATTAGGATGGGCCACAAGATACTGTGAGCACCGAGGCTCCACATCTCTTTTATTTGCATTGTGTTTCGGATTAGGCTGATATGCCTATATTCCGCTTAGTGTCTGAGTTAGGTAGCGAGACGCATGATATTACGATGAGTCACAGGATATTTTGTGCACTTATACTCCACACTATTATTGTTGAAAAGAATTACACATGATTGTGTATTTGCTTCTGTGTCACCTACCCTAAGGGTAGTATGTAGTACTGTGTTTTGACATGCACAATGTACCCTAGACGAGGTATTGGTGATGTATTTCTCCTCCTACTTGTTTTTCGCAAATTTTAGGAGTTGATATTTATCGATTCATAGTTTGAGACATATGGTATGTTAGCCCTTATGCTTTGATGATGTTTTACAACCACCATTATCGGTACTAATTGCTTGTTGAGTGAAAATATAGTCAATATATATATCAAGCATGTTAGAGTCATACATGGAGGATTGAATGGAATATGTGCTACAACGATGATATCCAAAGGTGGAGGAGGCATAGTGATGAAGATATGTTTATTCAAGAACACCAAATGCAATAATAAGCTTCATCAAACTTAAGCTATATCAAGACTCAAAGAATTGTATTCTACGTGAGGATATTAGCTAGTTTTTATTTTATCTCTAGTGCTAAAATGTAGGCAAGTAGTTTAAGATTTCATCTGAAGCTATTAGGATATCACACACACGTTTTCATACTTATAGTTTTGAGCGTTTTCACAAAATACTATTTTTCACAAGTATGAGGACCTATTAGCAAAATTCTTTTTCCAAACAATTTGTTTTTAGTATTAAAAATATTTTACAAAGTTTCATAATTTTTAAAAGTCAAATGAATATTTTACAGATTTTTTAAGAGAGTCAAAAATAGTGATTTTGTATGTATCAGTTCGCGGTCGACCGCCACAGTCGACCGCGCCTAAGTTCATTCATCAGTGGGCAGCAGAAACTTTCACGGTCAACCGTCGCGGTTGACCGTGAGCTCGAGATTTCCCACGATCGACCGCCACGGTCGACCGCAGAAGTCTTTGGACATTTACTTCATTTCTGAGCTGGCTCACGGTCGATCGCGAACAATCGTACGGTCGACCGCTGCTTATTTCAAACAGTCTTTTGGTACAAGATTTCAGCGTTGATTTTTCTTAGATTTTTAGGGGATTAGGGTATGGGTTTTACCTGCTATGTTTTCTCCTATTTAAACCCCCTATAGCCCTTCTTCTTCCTTGTCCCAAGCTTTTGAAAAACCAGAGATTTTGTTTACTGAGAGCCAAAATTTTTAAAACCAGTTTTCTTTGTTTTCTCAAGTTCACATCCCAGCTTCAGTTTAATCTTTCTCTTTGCCATAGGGACTTATAAAGAGAGAACTTTTACACCATTGCTACTATTTGAGAGCTTGATCTTGTGAAGATCAATTGTGTGGGAGTGTGATCTAGTGGAGATCAACTGTGTAGTTGTGAGATCGTGAGGAGATTGTTGTGTACAAGAAGTTTCAGCTTCCAAACTGGGTTGTGTAGTGGATTTCTCCTCGAGAGTGGGGAGCGGGGAGGTAGGTCAGCGGAATGAACCTCGTTAACACATAGCGTGTCACAAGGATAACGAATTCTAACTCTATCTCCTTTACATTAGTTTTATTTTGTTGTAGTGATTTGTTTGTCTTATTTTTATTGCACTATTATAGCCTTAAGACCCTAATAACCCCCTCTCTAGGGTCCAATAATTGGTATCAGAGCTTGGTCTCTATATTAGTTTTTAGTCTAACCACCTTAGAGAAAAAAATCTTATGGAAGCTTCAATGAATATGCATATGCTAGAGAGACAATCCACCACTAGACCACCACTTTTTACCGGTAGTAATTTTGCTTATTGGAAGGCTAGGATGAGGATTTATCTTTGTTGCATTGATCTTGACATCCTAAAACTCATAGAGAAAAAATATGTAAAAAAGCCCAAAGTCGGGACTATGACCGATGGAGAAAGGCACCAAGCCAATCTCAATGCAAAGGCTATGAATGCCTTAATTTGCAGTCTTTCCCCAAATGAGTATAATAGGGTTTCCACGTATTCAACCGCATACGAAATATGGGTAAAATTGTGTATTACACATGAAGGAATCCCCCAAGTTACGGAATCCAAAATTAGTGGGCTTATGCATGAATATGAGTTATTTAAGATGCTTCCAAATGAATCTATTGATGTTATGTTTTCTCGCTTCACTAACATAATCAATGAATTGTATGGTCTTGATAAGAAGTTAACTATCCAAGAGACGAACTACAAGATCCTCCGTCCATTGACTCTAATATGGAAACCTAAATCTACGGCCATAGAGGAAGCTCATGATCTCACCACTCTAGCTCTCGATGGCCTCAACGGCAAGCGTAAGGTTCATGAGAAAAAGCTCAAGGGAAAGGAGAAGGAGGAAGTGACCCTACGGGAAGTTGAGGAGCTATTACCAAAGATGAAGACTATAGCTCTCAAAGGAGCTAGTGACAACTTCTCATCATCATCGTCGAAGAGTGAAGTTGATTTTTCTAGAGAAGTGGCTCACCTCTCTAAAAGAATTTCTAAACTCATTAAAATGAACAAGAAGTTTAATCCCGATCTAACACAAATTTTCTTCACGTATAGGAAAATGTTTTGAATGCAATGAATCGGGTCATATCGCCAAGGATTGCGCCAAACTCAAGGAGAAATACATGAATTACAAGAAGAAGAAAGCCATGTATGCCGGATGGGAAGAATCCGAACCAAGTGATTCGCATAGCAATGAAGAATGAGCTAAACTTGCTCTTCATGATCCCAACATTTGCTTCATGGCCTATGAAAAGGAGGTAGTTTCCGACACCAAAAGTGAATCCTTTTATATGCAATGTGATCTAGCTACGGCTTTAGAAGAATTGAATGTTGAGTTTAAAAGGATGTCAAAAAGAATTTTCTATTTTTAAAAAGTTGCATGCTTCTTGTGATGCCCAACTAGAACAACTACAAACCTCTCTTGTATTAAAAGATGAATTGCTAAGGGATCTTGATTTTGAAAACAAACAATTAAGATCCAAGATTGAAAGACTAAAAATTGAGAGTGGTAATATTAGACCCACTCATGCTTATGTTAATCATCATCACCATGGTAGAAATAAATTTCATAGATCTTATGCTCCTACACACAAGAGAAATTTTGTGTACACATATTGTATGAAACATGGTCATATTTCTACTCATTATAAGATCAAAGATAATCATGATTTTTATGGCATGATATGGGTACCCAAATGTACCAAGCTTACTAACCACCAAGGACCCAAGATTTAGGTACCTAAAGTTACCACACATTCATCTCTTGTAGGGAATATCACGGCAACGACGTAGAGAGATGTGGTACCTTGATAGTGGTTACTTACATCATATAACGGGCAACAAAGAACTATTCACAACCCTATCAAGGATTGAAGGAGGTAGCGTCTCCTTCGGTGGTGGAGAGAAAGGTAAAATCACTGGTATTGGGTGTATTGGTAAGATACCCTCTCTCGTTATAGAAGATGTTTATTTGGTTAATGGCTTAAATCATAATATTCTTAGCATTAGCCAATTGAGTGATAAAGGTTTTGATATTTCCTTTAAACCGGACAAATGCATTATTAGTATGGATGAAAAAATTGTTTTTGTTGTCAATCGAAAATCTAATGTGTACATTTTTTAGATGAATGAATTAGTGAATCAAGATGTGAAGTGCCTTGCGGCAATTGATGAAAACCCTTGGATTTGGCATAAAAGGCTTGGACATGCAAACATGGAATTGATATTCAAATTGTCTAAGAGGAATCTTGTTAAAGGGTTACCAAACTTGCATTTCATCACAGATACCATATACGAAGATTGTGCTAAAGGTAAACAAACTAAGTCTACCTTCAAATCCATCAATGAGGTATCAACTTCTAAACCTTTGCAATTACTTCATCTTGATTATTTGGTCCTATGCGTGTTACCTCTCTTGGAGGCAAACACTATGTTTTTGTTATCATTGATGGTTTTTCTTGTTTTACATGGACAATCTTTCTTACTAGTAAAGATGAATGTTTTGATGAGTTTTCAAATCATGTTAAGAGAATTAAAAATGAAAAAGATTTGAAGTTGTTAAAATAAGAAGTGATCATGGTGGTGAATTTCAAAATATTTCTTTTTATGATTTTTGTGCGCATCGTGGTATAACTCATATGTTTTCTGCTCCGAGAACACCATAAGAAAATGGTGTTGTTGAACGGAAAAATCGAACCATACAAGAGATGGCACGAACTATGTTAAACTCCTTTGATTGCCTAAATATTTTTGGGCGGAAGCCGTCAATACGTCTTGCCATGTTTTAAATCGTGTTTTGATTAGACCAAAGCTTAAGAAAACTCCTTATGAACTATTTTATAAAAAAACTCCTTTTATTGGTTATTTTCGTATCTTTGGTTGTAAATTTTTTATTTTAAACACAAAAGATCACCATGATAAATTTGATTCCAAAATTGATGTTGATATTTTCTTAGGGTATGCACCTCGAAGTAAGGCTTATAGGGTCTTCAACAAATGAACTCTTATTGTTGAAGAATCTATAAACGTTACTTTTGATGAGACTAATATTGGTTCACAAGTGATTTTGCCTAGGAAAGATGGTGATGATGTTGAGGGAGAATTTGAACTTATGCAACCTATAAATACACCCTCAATAGAAGCACAAAAAGATATGGAAAGCACCAACACTTATATTCAAGAAGAACTCCCCAAAGCATGGAAATTCGCATCAAATCATCCAAAGGAGCAAATCATTAGGAGTCCTTCACAAGGGGTTGTTACTCGCTCAAAGGCTTTGAGTGAGTGTGGTAATATTGCTTTTCTATCTCAATTAGAACCTAAGAAGGTTAATGATGCTTTAAATGATGAATTTTGGGTTTTAGCTATGCATGATGAACTAAACAATTTTCGAAGAAATGATGTTTAGAAACTAGTTCCTAGACCTAACAATGCTAGTATAATTGGAACAAAATGGGTTTTTAGAAACAAGCTTGATGAACATGGTATTGTTACTAGAAATAAAGCTCGTTTGGTTGCCTAAGGATACAATCAAGAGGAGGGCATAGACTATGATGAAACATTTGCACTAGTTGTAAGGTTGGAATCTATTAGGATGTTTTTAGTATTTGCTAGCTTTAAAGATTTTAAATTATTTCAAATTGATGTTAAAAGTACCTTTTTAAATGGTTTTATAAAACATGATGTATATGTTGAGCAACCCCCCGGTTTTATAGATCATGCTTTTCCTAATCATGTTTACCGGGTTCAAAAAGCTTTATATGGGTTGAAACAAGCTCCTAGAGCTTGGTATGCTCGCCTCTCTAGTTTTCTTCTTGGAAATAGTATCTCTAAAGAAAAAATTGATAATACTCTTTTTGTGAGAAAAAGGAAAAATGGTTTTATTTTAGTTCAAATATATGTTGATGATATCATTTTCGGTGCTACTAATGAATCTCTTTGCAATGATTTTTCTAAAATTATGCAAGATCATTTTGAGATGAGCATGATGGGAGAGCTCACATTCTTTCTCGGGCTCCAAGTCAAGCAAACTAAGGATGGGATATTTATTTCTCAAAGCAAATATGCTAGAGAATTGGTGAAGAAATTCAATTTGGAGAACTCTAAACATGCACCAACTCCCAAGAGTACAAGTATCAAGCTTGATGCGGATGATAGTAGTAAGGATATAGACCAAAAACTATACTGATGTATGATTGGTAGTCTTCTTTATCTCACCGTTTGTAGACCCGATATCATGTTTAGTGTGTGTGCATGTGCACGTTTTCAAGCTTCTCCTAAAGCATCTCATTTGATTGTCGTTAAGAGAATTATTAAATATGTTCATAGAACAATTGATCTTGGTTTGTTTTATCCAAAGAGCACCTCTTATGATTTATATGGTTTTTGTGATGCAGACTTTGCCGGATGTAAGGTAGATCGCAAGAGTACGAGTGGAACATGCCAATTCTTGGGAAATTCTCTAGTTTCTTGGGCTTCCAAGAAACAAAATTGTGTTTCATTGTCCACTATGGAAGCGGAATACATTGTCGCCGGCTTATGTTGTGCCCAAGTTTTGTGGATGAAACACAGCTTAGTTGACTATGATTTGAATTTTTAAAATATAAAAGTCTTTTGTGATAACACTAGTGCTATTAATATTTCAAAAAATTCGGTTTTGTATTCTAGAACTAAACATATTGATGTGGCCATCATTTCTTACGCAATCATGTAGAGAGGCAAGATGTTTCCCTTGTATTTGTTGACATAAAATCTCAATTAGCGAACATCTTTACCAAGCCTCTTAGTGAAGATGATTTTTGTCGCATAAGAAATGGTTTGGGCTTATGCACTATGTGAAAGTTCTATTTGCTTGCTTGATTAGTTGCATTTCACATGCATTTTTATTTTTATCCCATTTTAATGGTGACAAAAGGGGAGAGAAATCTCCTCATTTGAGCACATAGTAAGGGGGAGCTCATAAATAGGGGGAGCTACTATCTATAAGCTATATTTATTTTGCTCCTATATAAAGGTTGGTTGTCATCATCAAAAAGGGGAAGATTGTTAGCCCTTATGTTTTGATGATGTTTTATAACCACCATTATTGGTATTAATTGCTTGTTGAGTGAAAATATAGTCAATATATATATCAAGCATGTTAGTGCCATGCATAGAGGATTGGATGGAATATACGCTACAACGATGATATCCAAAGGAGGAGGAGGCATAGTGATAAAGCAACATTTATTCAAGAACACCAAATGCAGTAAGAAGCTTCATCAAACTCAAGCTATATCAAGACTCAAAGAATTGTATTCTACGTGAGGATATTAGCTAGTTTTTATTTTTTTTCTCTAGTGCTAAAATGTAGGCAAGTAGTTTAATATTTCATCTAAAGCTATTGGGATATCACACACACGTTTTCATACTTATAGTTTTGAGCGTTTTCACAAAATACTATTTTTCATAAGTATGAGGACCTATTAGCAAAATTCTTTTTCCAAACAATTTGTTTTTAGTGTTAAAAACATTTTACAAAGTTTCACAATTTTTAGAAGTCAAATGAATATTTTACAGATTTTTTAAGAGAGTAAAAAACAGTGATTTTGTATGTATCAGTTCGCGGTCGACCGCCACGGTCGACCGCGCCTGAGTTCATTCGTCAGTGGACAATAGAAACTTTCACGGTCGACCACCGCGGTCGATCGTGAGCTCGAGATTTCCTACGGTCGACCGTCATGGTCGACCGCAGAAGTCACTGGACATTTACATCGTTTCTAAGCTGGCTCACGGTCGACCGCGAACAATCGTACGGTCGACCGCCGCTTATTTCAAACGGTCTTTTGGTACAAGATTTCAGCGCCGATTTTTCCTGGATTTGGGGGATTAGGGTATGGGTTTAGCTGCTATGTTTTCTCCTATTTAAATCCCCCTATACCCTTCTTCTTTCTTGTCCCAAGCTTTTGAAAAACCAAAGATTTTGTTTACTGAGAACCAAAATTTTCAAAACCAGTTTTCTGTGTTTTCTCAAGTTCACATCCCAGCTTCAGTTTAATCTTTCTCTTTACCATAGGGACTTGTAAAGAAAGAACTTTTACACTATTGCTACTGTTTGAGAGCTTGATCTTGTGAAGATCGATTGTGTGGGAGTGTGATCTAGTGGAGATCAACTGTGTAGTTGTGAGATCGTGAGGAGATTGTTGTATACAAGAAGTTCTGGCTTCCAAACCGGGTTGTGTAGTGGATTTCTCCTCGAGAGTGGGGAGCGGGGACGTAGGTCAACGGACCGAACCTTGTTAACACATCGCGTATCACAAGGATAACGATTTCTAACTCTATCTTCTTTACATTAGTTGTTTTTTGGTTGTAGTGATTTGCTTGTCTTATTTTTATTGCACTATTATAGCCTTAAGACCCTAATCACCCCCCTCTAGGGTCCAACATGGTATACACGATGGTTTCCTTGTTTGGATTACTTCCTCGACGTACTCATCTCGTGTTGAGAGTTTCTAAATCTTAACTCCTCTTAGCACAGAATTTTTCATATGTATACATATATGCTATGTGTAGTGATTTTCTATTGTGGTTGTTATCCCTTCCTCCTGGGGGCGGTGGGGATGTTCTTGCTAGTGCTCTAATGCTCGTTGATTCCATCTTTTTCAAGTAGCAGGTCGGGGTCAGGGATTCGTAGAGCCATAGGTTGACAGAGACTTAGTATAGTTTCTGTCATTCATATGTAGTTAGTTGATGCTCCACAGTAGATTATTTATTATTTTAAGACTTTTAAAGATGTATTTTTTTTTGAAGGTTGAGTGCCTATGTACCTTTTAGTTGACTCTTATGTGTTAGAGATTCATTTTTCTTATTCCAGTTTATCAGATATATTTTTTTTCTTCTGTTGTGACATAATTATAATTATTATTAGATATCCCTTCTTTTCTTGTGTTCCTTGTACTTTCATCTTTGTTATCTGCTTGTACCCTCACTTAATTTCATTTGACATTTTCTAGAGTGATATTAATGTGATGGTGAAATTTATTTATGCACAATGTTGGGTGCATGGCAGGTTTGACATCTCTGGATTAAACTTGGACTGCAGTCATGTGAGAAATTAGGGGCGTCACAGTTAATATCAGAGCTCGGTTCTAATATCCTTAGGGTATCTTGTGTCGTGTCTTGGAGTTAGAATAGAGTTTTCTTATGGCACATGTGTAGAGATCGCTAGGAATTCCTAGATTGAGTGAGGCCGTAATGTGCATAACTCGAAAATTCTTAAGAATTTTTTTATGATTATCTTACATTGATTACAAAGTATTTTCAAAAATACTATGTGTTATGATTACCTATTATTGTATGCTATGTTATATATGTTTGTGGTCTTATTTACTATGTCTTATAAGCTCTCCTCCTGAAATATAGATGTTGGGATGAGGATATGGTCGTGATAGATCACGTACTTAGGGAGCTAGACAAGCTAAGGTAGAGCCCGAGCCGCAGCAGGCTCCACAGTACTTGATTGACCTCATAGCACTGATTGTAGCCAGACTGGAAACACTAGAGGAGCGAGTAGCGAATCAGCTTCCGCCTGCAGTACCACCTCTTGTGGTAACATGACCAGCCGTGCTAGCTGTGCCTATTGTAGAGGCATCACCAGTGGCAACACCACCATTAGCTGTTGATCGAGTCGCAAAGCAGGAGGCTTGGCTCCGTCTAATTAAGAGATATCAAAAATTGAGAGCCCTAGAGTTTTAGGGTTCATCGGGCTCACTTGAAGCCCATAAGTGGAAGGAAGATGTAGGGAACATCCTAGATTTGCTTGATATCAACTCAGTCCAGAAGCAGAGGTTGGTAGCATTTAGCCTCAAGGGTGACACCGGAGGATGGTATAGACTTTAGTTTACACTAGAGCAGCGGATGACACTCAGTTAGGTGGACTTTATCTATTTCTTTGATGAGCAATATATATCTTCAATAGCAAAGGCCAAGAAAGAGGAAGAGCTATCTTGACTAGAGTAAGGAGACATGTCAGTGGCAGATTATGAGAGCAAATTCATGAGTTTACTTAGATTAATAGGAATGTGATAGACAGGGGAGCGTCAGGCTCAAATGTTTTTTATGAGACTTCGTCTAAGCATCCATCACTACCTAGTATCACGTCATTATCATTCTGTGCGAGAGGTGGCCGACGCCGCTATCTTTCAGGAGGCTGAGACCGCCATATTTTAGAAGAGCAAAGAGGGAAACTTTAAAGTAGGATAGTCTAGGGAGAAGGGCAAGGGAAAAAGATTATTTACAGGACCTGGAGAACCTCAGCAGCAGAGTGGGCCTTGTCTGAATGGTCAGTAGTAGTAGCAGTAGCAGGGTTCTCATCAGAAGGGACAGCGGGATCAAAAAGCGCCAAAATCGCAAAAGATTCAAGGAAACTTCAACAATTGCAGTAAGTATGGACATTTAGCCAGGGACTACCGCAGCACGCCGGTAGGAGGATAGCAAGGAAAAGGTCAGGGTCAGTAGCAGGGATGTGGATAGGGCCGTAGGTATGGTCAGCAACAGAGAATTAAGTCAGGACCGATAGTCCAGAGGATAGACGGTCAGGTCCATGCTATTCAGGAGTTACCTTAGGGACAGATGATTTTGTATGCATCAGAGCCTCCAGCACAGTAGTGTGCAGCTTTCGGCAGAGTTTACACTGTTATACCTCCTGATCAAGGTGCGAACGGGGCCGTGGTGGAAGGTACATTCCTTGTGAACTCCTTCCTGGCCCAATTCTTTTTGATTCAGGAGCTTTGCATTCCTTTATATCTCTTGTATTGATGGATAGGCTTCAGCTAGTTGCACAACCTTTAGATATTCCTTTGTCACTTTTTATTTCTTTGGGTGATGTGTCCCTACTAGAGAGTATTTGTAGGTGATGTGTTGTTAGCTTAGACGAGTGTGAGTTCATTGTAGATTTGATCGTCTTGTGCATGTCCGAGTTTGATGTGATCCTTAATATGGATTGGTTATCTTCCTACAATGTTAGCATTGACTATTTTGTGAAAATAGTCAATTTACGAGCATCCGATGGGGCTGAGTTGGTTGTAGCAACCTCACAGGGGAACTAGTTTGCATAGTCATTTCTGGCATACATCGAGGAGGTATTGTAGCGGGATGAGGGTGTCGTTTTGTGTGAGACTAGATTAGTCTCAGAGTATTAGGATGTCTTTCAGGACATACCTGAATTGCCTCTAGTGAGAGAGATTGAGTTTTGTATAGAGTTGTAGCCAGGCACTGAACCGATATCCCGTGCACCCTATCGTATGGCACCTACTGAGATGAGCGAGTTAAAGAATCAGCCAGAGGAGTTCATTACTCAGGGATTTATTGGCCAGAGCCATTCTCTATGGGGAGCACCGGTCCTTTTCATAAAGAAGAATGATGGCAGCCTACGTTTGTGTATCGATTATTGTGAGTTGAATATGGTCACCATTCGGAGTAGGTATTCGTTACCGATGATTGATGACTTATTCAATCATTTTTAGGGAGCGCATTATTGATCTTCAATCTGATTATCACTAGTTGTGTGTACGGGAGATGGATATTCCCAAGACTGCATTTTTGACTCAGTATGGGTTCTTTAAATTTCTTATCATGACATTTGGGCTAGCTAATGCACCCGCAGTATTCATGGATTTGATGAACAGAGATTTCCGTCCGTATCTAGACCAGTTCGTGATTGTTTTCATCGATGACATCCTCATTTATTCGAGATCAGAAGAGGAGCATGAGTAGCATCTCTATTTGGCATTGCAAACTTTACAAGAGAACCAGTTATATGCGAAGTTCAGCAAATACGAGTTTTTGCTTACAAAGGTCAGATTCTTGGGTCACGTTATTCCAAGGAGGGCATTGTAATTGATCCATCGAAGGTTAAGGTAGTTCTTGATTGGGAGCCGCCAAAGACAGGCAGTTCTTGATTGGGAACCACTGAAGACAGTAATAGAGATTCGTAGCTTCTTGGGTCTTGTCGGTTACTATATAAATTTTATTTAGGATTTTTCCAAGATTGTTACTCCACTGACATACCTTATGAAGAAGGGTGTTCAATTTGTTTGGGAGCTAGAGTGTTAGAATGCCTTTGAGACCCTAAAGGCCAGGTTGACTACCGCGCCAGTGTTGATTATCCTAAGCAGTGACAAGACTTTTGTTGTCTATACAGATGCATTGTCATCGTGACTAGGAGGCATCTTGATGCAGACTAAGAGAGTGGTCGCTTATATCTCAAGGTAGTTGAGATCTCATGAGAAGAATTATCCCACTCACGACTTAGAGTTAGGAGCGGTGGTCTTCACACTTAAAGTGGGGAGGGATTATCTTTATAGGGTTCAATTTGAATTGTTTACAGATCATCAAACCTGACATATCTCTTTTCTCAGAAGGAACTCAACTAGAGGCAGAGGTTATGGGTCGAGTTCATTAAGGACTACGAGTTTGTGCTTCAGTATCATCCAGGAAAGGCGAACATTATAGCAGATACTTTGAGCAGGATGCATCATCACAAACATGCAGCTTTGAGATGCTCATTGTACCAAGATCTTCTTACCCTCAGATTGACTTCAGACTAGAGGTTGGTGGATATGGTGCATTTTTGGGAGCGTTAGCTATTCGGCCATTGTGGATAGATAGTGTGATCAGCGCTCAGTTGGAAGATTCTTGGATTCAAACCCGAAAGGGGGAGATCTTCAAAGATCCCAAGGTAGATTGAACCATCGGATCAGATAGAGGCCCCCGGATGAAAGGCCGGCTAGTAGTGTAGGATATTTCGCAGTTGAAGAAAGATCTATTCGATTAGACACACCATACCAGGTACAATATACATCCAGGCACAACCAAGATGTATAAGGATTTGAAGAGGCATTTTTGGTGGAACGGCATACATAGGGATATTGTAGAATATGTCTTTAAATAATTTACCTGTCATCAGGTGAAGGCAAAACATCAGAGACCAGTGAGCATACTACACTCCTT
Source organism: Asparagus kiusianus (assembly GCA_022839385.1). Lineage (NCBI taxonomy): Eukaryota > Viridiplantae > Streptophyta > Magnoliopsida > Asparagales > Asparagaceae > Asparagus > Asparagus kiusianus. Next base: position 298,041 of record BQKN01063619.1, read on the forward strand.
ATCCATTCCTGAGTAGAAGTGGGCAAATATTTTGATGGATTTCATTATGGGATTGATGAGGTCTTGTTTGTTAGAAAATTTGTAGTAAAAAATAATAAAAGAATCGTATTTGATTTATTCTCTCTAACTGCTTAGAAAAAGAATGATTACAACCCTCATAATCTCAATTATAATTGGATTTCCTGATTACAAAAGAGAGGAGAATGATCTGGATTCTCCCCTCTGTTTAATTCTGGGTTCTTCATGATGGCGATGAGATGCCTCCCTCGAATGCTCGCGTCGAGTTTGTTTCTCATTGACGATCCGAACATCTTGATTCACTAGAATGTGATTTTCTCCTCACGATTTGATATTGTGGAGAACTTGCAAAGCAAGTTTTAGAACTCTTGATGAGTTGATAATTTTGATCGAGTTTGAAACTCTATGAAAGAGTTGATTTAACCGAAAATCGGTTTGACAAGCCAAGGCCGAAGGCTTCAAGGAACTTTTTCACTACAGGAAGCTCCAATAATTCCCCCAAAAAGTCAGCCGAAGATCTCTTCTTTGCTGCCAATTCTCAGGTCCAAAAAGCCAACCCTTAACTCGGTTGAGTTTACCCCTATTTATAGGAGATTAAGGGGTGTAGCCGCCTCATTAATTTGCTCCTAAGTGGGGCTGAATAGGGTATAACCGCCGTCTTAAACAGCTCCCCAAATCGTGGGGAAAACGATTTCAAAACTGTTTAATTCATGCTTTGAACGAGTCAAACACTAAAAAATAGCATTCAGGACCCGAACTCTGCATTTTAGACTTGAAACGCAGAGTTGGGCCTATTTTGGTGGCTGAATGCACAGGTCGTGCTGTGTTATAAATCTAAAACGCAGAGTTAGGACGCATAGATGAACTCTGCGTTTTGACATATGAGACACAGAGATGAATTCTGCATTTTGGCATCTAAGACATAGAGATGAAGTCTGTATTTTGGCATCTAAGACGCATAGATGAACTCTGCGTTTTGGCATCTGAGACGCAGAGATGAACTCTGCGTTTTGAACCTTGGACGGAGAATTGGGCTCTGCATGAACTCTGTGTTTTGGACCTGAGACGCAGAGTTGGGCTCTGCATGAACTCTGCATTTTGACTTTGGAATGTAGCCACGATCTCTGCGTTTCAAGTTTGGAACGCAGCCACGATCTCTGCGTTTTGAATCTCAAATGCGGTCACTACCTCTGCGTTTTGAGTTTAGAACGCGGGCATGACCTCTGCGTTTTGAGTTCAGAATACGGGCATGACCTCTGCGTTTTGAATCTTGGATGCAGAGGTGAGTCTCAAGCGGGCTCGGTGAGCTTTAAACTAAGTCCAATGTTCAGGCGAAGTGCAATCTCAAAGACGGACTTCAGAACATAACTTGCTGCGAATAATAGGTCATAACTTTCAAACCGTAAGTCGGAATAGGACGAATTATATATAAAAATCGGCTATCTCGATGAGACAGAGCTGACTAAACCGACCCCATCGGGTTTGGTTTGCTTCCTCTGTTTTGCCAAATTCCTTCCGGTTTGAGAGATATCTACGTTTTAATATGAAGAGACAGTCAATTTGTAGTCTCTTTTGCTAGAGCATTGCAAAGATCATCACCTTGTAACCTTCGTCTTGACTCTTTGAAAATATGAGAGTCATCAGATTGTAACTCTTGATGTTGATTGTAAAGGCTGTTAAATTAGAGATTTTATTAGTTGTTGTGAATGTCGTCAGATTGTAACTTTCTACGTGAAATTCTTCAAATTGTAGCCTTCTGGAAGTCGTCAAATTATAACTTTCATCATCGGTATTTGATGGGGATTAGCTATCTGTTGTGATTTTTAGACAGCCTACAGAACCCCCTCCAAAGTTTTTGAAAGTTCGCGGTTGACTGGGATGAATTTTTGGAATACTTTGGATCTCAACTCTGATCTTGGAGCTGGTTATTCCTTGTTGTAAAGGAGTCGTTCTCTGTACTCGCTTCGAAGGCATCTTGGTTGAAGGGATTTGCCACGTAGGACCTGTGTGAAGGTATGCGTCATAATCCTGCTTCTGGAATACGGGGGTGGACCCCTACGTTTTGAACTTGAGGCGCGAGTCTCACCCTTGCATTTTAAATTTGGAATCCGGGCGTGACCTCGGCGTCGTGATTTTTGCAACGCGGGTCTAACCTTGGTGTTTCGACTTGAAACGCGGAGGTGGCTTTTATGCATTTTTGACTAAGTCTTTGAGACTTATCTTTAGCTCATCTGTTTCAAGTCTCGGCTCACATCCATTAAGCTGATGAGCCTACAAACATGCATAGGATTTTTGGCAAACTCTCAGTCATCAACGGATTTGATAAGCCTTTACCGACTACCGTTTGAGTCGGGCTAGCATGTGAATTATTTGAATTCGTTTCACATGTAACGTTGTGCTAAGAGAATGAACCCTCTTAGACTTGATGCTATGATTTTGAATACATAGACTTTGTCATTTTTACGGAAAAAGACTAACCGGCAACGTGTGTTGAATACGTAGGCTTCGTCGTTGTTTCTTCCTATGTTACTTGAAACACTAAACGAAAGTTGAAAGCGCCAGAGGTGTAGTATTAACTTGGCATGAATTTTCACTTAGAGTGAAATTCAAAAAAAAATTTATTATCACTAGGATAATTTCAGAAAATCTTTAATCCGCTGGGGATTTTATAATAAAAACTTGCTCTTTTTGTTGAAAAAGGATTAACAAGTAATTGGGGGGTTTAACTGTTAGAGGTGTGATGTATTTTATGGGATTATCGCTCTGTTGAAGAGAGTTGATAAACTGATTTGATCGTCAGAGGTGTGATGTTAACGTGATAGGAAAATATTACGATCAAGGCAACTTTGAGGACCTATCGCTCTATTGGAGAGAGTCGATAAGTGAATTTTGTCAGAGGTGTGAGATTAACGTGATAGGATTTGTGTTGCGATTGAAGCAACTTTGTAGACTTATCATCCTATTGACGAGAATTGATAAGTGGATTCTGTCAGAGGTGTGATATTAACGTGACAGGATTTTTATGGACCTATCGTTCCATTAAAGAGAGACGATAAGTTAATTGTCAGAGGTTTGGTGATAACATGACAAGAAAATATTATGATCGGCGCAACTTTATGGACTTATCATCCTATTAAAGGGGATTGATAAGTGGATAGTCAGAGGTGTGATATTAACGTGACAGGAGGATGTATACTTGTGACTTGAACAAGATTTTAGGAATTAGCGTCTCGCTGGGGAGAATTTCTAAGTGAGTTTATCACCAGAAACGATGAATTCAGATACTTGTGATTTGAATAAGATTTTAAAGACTTAGTGTCTTGCTGGGGAAGATTGTGATTTGGGCAATTTTGAGGACTTATAATCCTATTGATAAGGATTGATAAGTTGATTGTCAGAGGTGTATTGTTAACATGACAAATTAGGAGTGATGCAAGCTGCATTCATACTCTGTGAGGGTGATGATCGTCAGAAGTGTAATGTTAACTCGACGATGTGAAAGATTTGTTACTCTTAATCCAATGGATTCTAAGTAACCAACCCCTAGTCTTGATTAAGACTTAGCAGGGGAATAAAAAATGGTAGACAAGGCACATCACCTAGCGGGGCACTATCCATGAAGTCGGAATAGAGGCACATTACTTGGTAGGCTATTATCTGATGAGTTTGACTATCATAGGTAACTGTTAACATGATAGTTTTGTGAACTTGTCATCCTATTGAAGAAGATTGGCAAGTTGATGGACTATCAGAGGTAATTGTTAACGTGTTAGTTTTGTAGACCAGCCATCCTATTGAAGAAGGTTGGCAAGTTGATTGACTATCAGAGGTAATTATTAACGTGATAGTTTTGTGGACCTGCCATCCTATTGAAGAAGATTGGCAAGTTGATGGACTATCAGAGGTAATTGTTAACATGATAGTTTTGTGGACCTGCCATCCCATTAAAGAAGATTGGTAAGTTGATGGACTATCAGAGGTGATTTGTTAACTTGATAGTTTTGACGGATTTTGTGGTTGACAGAGGTATTTTGTTGAACGTGACAACTCAAAAATTTATTATTCATAATCCAATGAACTACAAATAAACCAACCCCCAGTCTTGAACAAGCGTGGGGGAAAAAAGGATAGACATGACACATCACCTAGTGGGCTGCTATCTAACGAGTTTGACTATCAGAGGTAATTGTTAACATGATAGTTGTTAGACCCATCATCCTACTGAAGAGGATTGGCTTCAGTGGCCATAGTATCTTTCCCATCTGACTGAGAAGATCAGGTTTGATCCGATTTCTCAGGTTGATCCTGCCTACTTTGTTCTTTAGCTTTGATCCTGACAATAATCTTTTGAGAATGTTCATCTTGAGAGATTAGTTGTCTCCAGGAACGACATTCTGTAACCTCATTTGCTCTAGAAGATCGGTTTGTAAGTTGTGTCGACAGGTCTCCACTAAGGTAAACTGTGTCATACATGTCGGACATCGCAAAGCCATGTTTCGAAACCTCTTGACGAAGGCTTTGACGGACTCCCTCTTCTTCTGTTTAGTGGCGAGAAGGGTATGGATGGAGACTTCTGTATCCTCTTCAAAGAATCTTGACATGAATAGTCTCTCTAGATCTGCCCACTTTTGGATATATACGACAGGTAGTTTCATGAACCATTCAAAGGCAACTCCCTTGATGGTGCTAATGAACAAACGAACCAGTATGGCATCGCTTGATATCACATTTCTAGTCCACGACTTGAAATGATAGATATGTTGGTTCGGTGATCCCGTACCGTCAAAAGTTTGTAGCGTCGGGACTTCGAATTTTGATGGATAAGGGGCTGCATCTCATTCGACAGGATAGGGCCAAACAACTCCCTCGTCTTGGAGCTCGCTTCTGTTAGCAATGGTATTGAGGCGGGCTTACAATTCTTCCATTTGGAAAGATTGGAGATTCTGCTCGTTCTCAGTCTCTATTTCTTCATCAGAGGAAGATTCCAGGTTGTGGGCTTCTTGATCAGAAGCAGCACCATCAACCAAGTTTTCCTTTCCTTTGCTTGTGTGAAGTCGGGATGAAGACGCTTTTCCTCTTCGGGAAGATTTTTGCCTAGGTGGCGAATTTGTCTTCTGAGATTTGGCATTGTCTATGACGATTTGAGTCAACAGGGCCATGAGTTCATTGATCGCCTCTTGCTAAGATTTGAGCATGGCCTCCTGCTCATCAAGTCTCTTCGCGGGATCTTTATGGTTTCGCGTCATATAAGCGGAGCTCTCATGTTCAACAAAAGAGCTTGATGATTGGGACTCTATAATGGCTGAGTGTTCATTATCGGAATTGGTTCCTCTGGCTAACCTCCGATAGTTGACAGAGGGAATGGCTCTTGTTTGCGTCCGAGTGCGTTGGTAGACTCCTTCAAACTCATTAGCGATTTCTTTGACGGTCGGTGAACGACTTGTCTCATAGTCATCAGAACTAGGACCTGAGGTTTTCCCTCTACCGATCACATTAATAGTGACCCCAGGATATTCGGTCTCTGGAGACTTCTTCTTGTGAGAACATCGTCATTGGTTGGGCAAAGCAACGTTCGTAAATTGGTCGAACACCAACAGTTTGGCTGCATATGAGCAACATTAACATCCTAAGAGGATCGTAGGAATCAGTCGTTCACATTGGAATGAACGAATGACTTGTTGCATCGGTCTTTCTCTCGATATGAACTCTCTCAAGTCTGTTGTAAAGACTCGAGAATTACTCACTGATCGTGAGGTTTGAATTGGAACCCCCAGTTTATGATTGGACAGGGCTGGCTCTTGGTGAACATGGATCTTAAATCCACGTTGATCTTTTTGAACATGACAAATCATATCGTGTTCTGAAGAAGAAGCACGAGGGTCGTGTTCTGTTTTACTAATGCTAGACCGAAGTCTGCATTTTGTTAATGAAACGCACCTTTGCCGATTGCGTTTTTATCAGTTAACGTAGTTTGTAAGTCTGCGTTTTGAATCTTGAACGCACTCCTGAGAGTTGTGTTTTGGTTCTGGGATGCACTCCTGAGAGTTGTGTTCTATCAGATCAACGCAGTTTTTGAGGTTTGTGTTTTGATGTTGGAACGCGCCTCTGAGGGTTGCGTTTTATTTGGGAAACGCACCCCTGAGGGCTGCGTTTAGCTTGGCTTATGCTTAGCTCGTGTTGAGGCTCACAAACGCGGAGCTCGTGTTGATTAGAGGATCGGCATTTTTTAGAGTTGTGCCGAAGCTAAGTCTTCTCCTTTAGAGAGGGGACTGTATGAACAGTACAACCCCGAGGGGAGATAGTCTTTAGATGAGTCGGCCACAATTGGAGCTTTAGTCTCCTTAGAAACTTTATGGATCTTACGCATAGCCTTAGGGCTAAGGGATCCGGAGGAGAGGGCCTTCTCAAACTTGGCTTGATCAAACTCTACCACGAGAGTTTCAACCGTTGTTCCAGCGAGGCTGACGTCAGATTGCACCACCACTTCTTTATCAGAGAAGCTAGTCCCTAGCGGAGTCGTCATATTTTGTTTGTTGGAAAATTTGTAGTAAAAAAAAATGAAAGAATCATATTTGATTTATTCTCTCTAACTGCTTAGAAAAAGAATGATTACAACCCTCACAATCTCGATTATAATTAGATTTCCTGATTACAAAAGAGAGAAGAATGATCTGAATTCTCCTCTTTGTTTAATTCTGGGTTCTTCACGGTGGCGATGAGATGCCTCTCTCGAATGCTCACGTCGAGTTTGCTTCTCGTTGACGATACGAACGTCTTGATTCACTGGAACGTGATTTTCTCCTCACGATTTGATGTTGTGGAGAACTTGCAAAGCAAGTTTTAGAACTCTTGATGAGTTGATAACTCTAAATGAGTTTGAAACTCTATGAAAGAGTTGATTTAACCGAAAATCTGTTTGACAAGCTAAGACTGAAGGCTTCAAGGAACTTTGTTACTGCAGGAAGCTCCAGTAATTCTCCTAAAAAGTCAGCCGAAGATCTCTTCTTTGCTACCAATTCTAAGGTTCAAAAAGCTAGCCCTTAACTCGGTTGAGTTTACCCCTATTTATAGGAGATTAAGGGGTGTAACCGCTTCCTTAATTCGCTTCTAAGTTGGGCTGAATGGGGTGTAACCGCCCCCTTAAACAGCTCCCCAAATCATAGGGAAAATGGTTTTGAAACCGTTCAATTCGTGTTTTGAACGAGTCAAACGCTGGAAAATAGCGTTCAGGACCCGAACTCTGTGTTTTAGACATGAAACGCAGAGTTGGGCCTATTTTGGTGGCTGAACGCACAGGTCGCGCTGTGTTGTAAACCTGAAACGTAGAGTTAGGACGCATAGATGAACTCTGCGTTTTGACATTTGAGACGCAGAGATGAATTCTGCATTTTGGCATCTAAGACGTAGAGATGAACTCTATGTTTTGGCATCAGAGACGCAGAGATGAACTCTGCGTTTTGGCATCTGAAACACAAAGATGAAGTTTGCGTTTTGGACCTGGGACGCAAAGTTAGGCTTTGCATGAACTCTGCGTTTTGACTCTGAAATGTAGCCACGATCTCTGCATTTTGAGTTTGGAACGCAGCCACGACCTCTGCGTTTTGAATCTCAAATGCGGTCACGACCTCTGCGTTTTGAGTTTAGAACGCGGGCATGACCTCTGCGTTTTGAGTTCAGAATGCGGGCATGACCTCTGCGTTTTGAATCTTGGATGCAGAGGTGAGCCTCAGGCGAGCTCGGCGAGCTTCAGGCTAAGTCTAATGTTCAGACGAAGTGCAGTCTCACAGACGGACTTCAGAACATAACTTGCTGCAAAGAACAGGTCTTAACTTTCAAACCGTAAGTCGGAATGGGACGAATTATATATAAAAATCGGCTATCTCGACGAGACAGAGCCTACCAAACCGACTCCATAAGGTTCGGTTTGCTTCCTCCATTTCACCAAATTCCTTCCGCTTTGAGAGATATCTGCGTTTTAATATGAAGAGACCGTCAATTTGTAGTCTCTTTTGCTAGAGCGTTGCAAAGATCGTCACCTTATAACCTTCGTCTTGATTCTTTGAAAATATGAGAGTCATCAGATTGTAACCCTCGATGTTGATTGTGAAGATTGTTAAATTAGAGCTTTCATTAATTGTTGTGAAGGTCGTCAGATTGTAACATTCTACGTGAAATTCTTCAAATTGTAGCCTTCTGGAAGTCGTCGAATTGTAACTTTCATCATCGGTATTTGATGGGGATCAGCTATCTGTTGTGATTTTTAGACAGCCTACAGGTCTAGCAAAGAAAATGATTCCATTTGGGTGATTGTCGATCGACTGACGAAGTCAGTATACTTATTGCCAGTTAAGACAATTCATACAGTAGAAACTTACTCGAGGATTTTTATTCGAGAGATTGTGAGATTGCATAGAGTCCCAAAGACGGTTGTATCAGATCATAGCTTAGTATTCATATCCCATTTCTGGAAGAGTTTCTAGAAATATTTTGGCAACCAGTTAGCAGTGTTTTAAATATCGGCGATAAATCGGATAATATCGGCGATATATCGGATTTCTAAGGTTTCCGATAGGATAACGTGAATTTGTAATCGGTTAGCGTTTTTGACAAATTATCGGTGATAAATCGCCGATAACGAATAATATCACCCGATAACAGATGTTTTTTATCGGTTATCGGTTGTGATTTGAGTTACGATGTTGAAATATAAAACCCGACCCGTTTTCACAGTAAAATGAAAACCCTAACCTTCGTGGATCCTAATCTTCAAGCCCTAAATCACTCTGGCGGTTGTTCTCCAGCGACGAAGAATCTTCGCCGCCTCGACTTCGTCGCCTCTGACCTTCGTGGATCCTGACCTTCAAGCCTCTTCGTCGCCTCGACTACGTCGCCTCGTCTCTTCATCGTATCGACATCTTCGGCTATTCGTCGCCTCGATTTTGTCGCCTCGATTTTGTCGCCTCTTCGTCGTCTCGACTTCGTCTCAACTTCGTGAATCTCTAGTCAGGTATCTCTTCTTCATTTATTCTCTTCTGAGTCTTCTCGCCTTCGTTTTCTTTCTTTTTTTTCTCTTCTTTCTTTTTCTTTTAAGCTCGCCTCCCCGACCTCTTCTATTCTGATTACTGTTCTCCTCTTTTTTCTTTTAAGTTCATAATCCTTTATTTTGCTCATCTTTTTTAATGCTAATTTTATTTTGGTAGCTTGCTACGGTCATCATCTGGTGTTGTAAGCTAAAATAACTCCTTCCAGTATTTGTTTGATAATTATTACTTCTTCGTTTTCTTACACTTTCTCTCTGATTATTACTGTTTTTGTTTGTAGTTAAGTTCTTCTACTTGTATAATAAATTAGTTACAAGTCTTGTAATTAATTTATAGCAAACTTGTACAGTTGTAATTAATTTTAAGAAAATACTCGTGAGACTGTAATGTATAAGCAAATTTAATTTTAATTACAGTTAATTTTCATTGCATTTAGTTTATAGCAAACTTGTAATTAATTTTAAGAAAATACTTGTGAGACTATATAAGCAAATTTAATTTTAATTACAGTTAATTTTCATTGCAATTAGTTTATAGCAAACTTGTAATTAATTCTAAGAAAATACTTGTGAGACTGTATAAGAAAATTTAATTTTAATTACAAATTTACAATTAATTTTAAACTATTAGTTTTTACTTGAGCAATTAGTTTTAACTGCAACTAATTTTTCACTGAAACTAATTTAGCTAATTATAAGTTTATAACTCAGTCAATAATCTCTGAGTTTCATCGAATCACTATTCACTACGACTAATATTGATTAGTTTTACAACTTGGTCCGCAGATAGTTTACAATTGCGATTTTAAGTAGTCTTCCTTAGTTCTTTCATTCCTTGGAATCTTGATGTCATTTTGAACTCAAGTCTGCAACAAAAATAAAACTGATTGATGTTAAGCATAAAATTTTATGACATGATAAAATAAATATAGTAAATATATACCATCCAGTGTATCGCTCTGATAAATACTACTTATCCCCGATATGTCCTTGATTTCCGCTATCCGATAAGGATTTTGACCGTCCGATAAATCTTCGATAACCGATATTTAAAACCTTGTCAATTAGCATATAGCAGCGTTTTCCACCCGCACACAGATAGACAGATAGAGAGAGTCAACCAGGTGTTGGAAGACATGCTTCGGGTATGTGTAATCGATTTCCAAGGCAGTTAGGAAGATCACATAATATTGATTGAGTTTGCCTACAACAATAGTTATTAATCAACTATAGGTATGGCTCCTTATGAAGCATTGTATAGGAGACACTCGAGATCTCTAATTTGTTGGGCAGAGCCGAAGAATAGGTTATTGCTTGGGCCAGATATTCTTAGATAAACTTCAAAGCAGATAGCGTTAATTCAAGAACGTATTCTTGTAGCCAAGAGTCAGCAAAAGATTTTTACGCAGATCAGAGGCGACGACCCTTAGAGTTCCAGGTTGAAGACTATGTCTTGTTAAAAGTATCACCTATGAAAGGTGTCAAACGGTTTGGCATACGAGGAAAGCTTACCCCGAGATATATTGGTTCATTCAGGATTATCAATCATGTTGGAACAGTCTCTTACTGACTAGATCTCTCAGCATCGATGTCGGGTGTGCATGATGTATTTTATATTTCGATGCTCAAGAAGCACTTACGAGACGAGGAGCAACAAAGAGTGTTTGATGTGCCATATTTAGAGCTTCAAGCGAATTTGACTACAGTTGAGACCCCAGTCCGCATCCTTGCCAAGGAGGACAAAAAACATCGAAATAAGGTAATTTAATTAGTCAAAGTCTAGTGGAATAGGAAAGGATCTCAGGAAGCTTCCTGGGAGCATGAAGAAGATATGCGTCGTGACTATCCACATCATTTTGAGTAGGTATATTATTAGATATAATATCGATGGTGTTATCAGTCGACTGAAAGTGGTCAGTCGACTAAAAAAATCGTCTGGAATATCAAAAAAAATTGTTTCTATGTTGGTCGACTGACCAGTCGGCTGATGATGTCATCAATCGGCTGACCAGTCGACTGATTGTGTTATTAGTCGACTAATAAGATCGTCAGTCAACTGATAAGCTATAAAATGCCAACATTGGTCAGGTCATCAGTCGACTGATGAAACCCGTCAGTCGACTGATGCTGTAACGGCTAGTTTTTCAGCCTTGTACTGTTTTGGATTTTTTGATTTTTTTGCCTTGTTTTCTCTTGGTTTTGGGGTTCCTATAAATACCCCCACATATCCTCAATTCTATTCACTTAAGAGAATATTTTAAACAAGTTTTAAGAAAGTTTTAAGTGTTTGTTTAGTTTGTTTAAAAGTGTTTAAAGATTTTGTTTGTAGAGAAATTTTCACAAGAGCTAGAAGAGATCATCCTTTGGTATTTAAGTTTCAACTCATCTCTCTCTCTTGTTATTCATTGGAGAAGTTTTCTAAACTCAAACTCTAACTTACATTTATATACTTGTTTGATTATCATTGTTCTTAAGCTAGATTCATATTTGAGTTTAGTATTGAATTCACTCATTGTTTACACATACCTACTTGAGCTTAAGTATTTCCATACATAGTATTATTGGGGTTGTGAGAGTTGTAACAATTGAGTGTGAGCCTACATAGAGTTCTCATCCATTATAGAGAACATATTTGTTGTATTTGTGTTTAATCAGTAAGATCACTTTGTAATACACTTGTACACCTAGAGGAGTGTGTGGTGAGAGATAGGGTCATCCCAAGAGGAGAGGTAGGTTGTAATTCTTAACACTTGAGGGAGACACGGGCTAGAGACAACAACTTAGAGGATGTAAAGTGAGATTGCAAGAGTGTGAGATTGTAAAGTTTTTGGTGAACTAGAAAACTGAGTGTGAGGTGTAAACGTTATTCGGGTGAGTAAAAAACCTAGGTGTGATAGTGGATTTCTCCCCGGGAGTGGAGAACGGAGACGTAGGATGGAAGGTCCGAACTCCGTGATCATTTGTTAGTGTTTGTGTTGGTTTATTTGCGCACTATCACTCTTGTTTGTTTTTATTTATTTCACCATTGTTTATTTTGCTTATCCTTACTAATAATTCATTGCATATCTTATTTGCTAGGATAACTTGTTAATAAGTTTTTAATTGGTATTAAATCGGATTAGATTAGCATAAACCCTATTCACCCCCCCCCCCCACCCCCCAGGGTCTTTCAATTGGTATCTGAGTAGTTCCTAGTGGCATTAGGGTTTTTCAGTTGGGATATAATTATAATTATTATTGGATATCTCTTCTTTTATTGTGTTCCTTGGACTTTCATATTTGTTATATCCGCTTGTACCCTCACTTGTTTTCATTTGATATTTACTAGAGTGATATTAATGTGATGGTGAAACATGTTTATGCATAGTGTTGGGTGCATGACAGGTTTGACATCTCTGGGTTAACATTGGACTGTAGCCATGTGTGAAAACATGGGCGTCACAGATACTTGCCTAAAGATGTTTTGTGTCGAAAATAAAACTTAAAACGGACGAACGGTGTGCAAAAGCTCTCCACTTCCTCCTAGCTTGGCTAGCCACCTTCAGTGTCTTATATCTAAATTTTTTGATGGACTTTATAAGGATTTTAGGTTAATGGGTTGGCTAACGGTTTGATCGTTTTTTATTTCAAACCCGATTTAGCCTTTTAACACATGAACCCTTGTAAAAACCTCTATTTTGCTAACTTAATCTCAGAATTACTTCTAAACTAGTAGATAAAAGGATCTATCTCATCTCCCATCATGAAAGAATGATAATGGATATTACTTTTTGGTCTAGATAAGACGGGGTGTTACAGATTAACAAATATGTGAAGCACGTGGCCATGACCACGTGATTGAAGCCTTGAAGCCCACGCGGATACAAGAAATCAGCGGAAACAAGACATCAGCGAGGCCCACCCGAAATCAAACAAGATATATATAGACATGTTTGTGATTTTTAGGTCTTTAGGCAAGGCACGGAGATTTTTTAAGGCTGCGGGTGTTCTTTTCGGCAGAGCAAGCAAACAGAGAAGTACAGGGTTGCGGCTCAAGGGACAAAACCAGCGGTTTGTGGCTGTTCTTGGTGAAGAAAAATAGCGGCCTTTTGAGAGGGTTTTTGTCATCCCCTTTGTGAGAGATTTGAGAGTTTGTGTGAGGGTTTTATTTGTGAGATTCTTGTGTAAACCCTATTTGTATTCTCTCTCTCTATTAGTAAATCTCCCCCCTCCTTGCCCCGTGGACGTAGGCAATTTGCCAAACCACGTAAAATTGGTTGTACTGCTTTTGTGTGATTTGTAATAGCTTTTAGGATCCCTCGACAGGTCAGTCCTAGAACTAATGAGAGGAAGAGCCGATATATCACTTAGTTGATATATCCGCTTCAGATTCTTGTTTCCTTGGTGAAGCAGGAATTCTTATTGCGATCTGACTCTCTTGTTGTGCTGCCGAAGTGCTGCCGAAATTTTCGTTGCGCACAACAAGTGGTATCAGAGCCCAGATTTCAGATCTAGGGTTTTTTGGTGGAGGAAGATTCTTGTGTGAAGCTTAGTTCTTAGAGTTCTCGGCTTCGGTGGAGATAGCATTAGGAGTTGCCGTTGGAGATTTTGCTTTCCTCGTGTGGATAGGAGATCAATTTGGAATCCGATCTAGGGTTCAGTTTGGTGGTTCCTAATTTCTATCAAATTTGTTCTTTCTCTATAATTTGGAGCTAGTTCGCAATGGGAGAAGAAGGTGAAAGCAGCAAATCAATGGCGAGTACGGTTCAAGTTGGTTTTCAGAACACCAAAATTAGTGTGGTGAAATATGACGGAAAAATCAACTTTGGTTTGTGGATGAGCGACGTACAGGATGCGCTCAATGCTCAGAATTTGGAAGAGACCATTATGGTCCACGAGAGGCCATCTAAATATGAAGAGGCAGTATGGGAGAAAATGAATAGGAACGCTTGTGGGGTGATCAAGTCTTGTTTAGAACAGGAGCTGAAATATGATGTGATTGGGGTGACGTCTGCAATGAAGATGTGGGAAATTCTTAACAACAAGTATCTCACGAAGAGTGTTGAGAACAGGTTGCACTTGCTGCGAAGACTTTTCAGATTTCAGATGTCCAGAAGCACCTCGCTAGCGGCGCATGTGAACAACTATACTAAGTTGTTGTCGGACTTGGCGAATGTTGATGAGAAGATATCGGATGAGTACAAGGCGATTATTTTGTTGGGCTCCTTACCGGATGAGGAGTATGATACCTTCGTGCTCACTTTGTTGAATGGGAGATCTTTTATCAGCTATAGTGAAGTGACTAACGCTTTGACCAACTACGATTTGAGGAGGAAGGACAAGGAGACTTCCCGTGCTAGCACTTCAGGCGAGGCATTGTCGACGAGAGGTAGAAGCCCATATCCGAAAGGTGGTAATAGAGGGAGGTCAAAGTCAAGAAACCGCCACCAATTAGCAAAGAACCAATGTGCATTCTGCAAAGAGCAGGGATATTGGAAGAGAGACTATCTGAAGCTCAAGGAGAAGGAGAATGGCAAGAAAAAGGGCCCGAAGGCCAATGAGGTGAACGTTGCGAAAGACGATGATTCCGATGATTCGTGCTTTTCTCTATTGATTACTCCAGAGGTGAACCATGTGGATGCATCAGATTGGATGCTTGATTCCGGCGCTACTTTTCATGTGACCCCTAGGCGAGACTGGTTTGTAACTTTTGAGAAAGTCGACAGGGGCGTTGTTGTCATGGGAAATGATCAATCCTGTGGCGTTTGTGGGATAGGTACCATGCGGATTCTGATGCACGATGGAGTAGTTCGTGAATTGAAGGAGGTGAGATTCGTTCCTCAGCTGAAGAAGAATCTTATCTCAGTTGGAGCTTTGGAGGCGAAGGGATTCAAGGTGACTTTCGAAAACGCTGTAGCGAAGGTTACTAAGGGATCATTGGTGGTGATGAAGGGAGTCCGCAATCGGAATTTGTATTATCTGAAGGGAAGCACCGAGATTGGCCAGGCTGCTTCGGCTATTTCAGAAGCGGACATGAGCAGACTTTGGCACTATAGGTTGGGGCACACAGGTAAAAAATCACTGCAGGTATTGTGCAAGCAGGAGCTATTGAAGGGAGCCAAGAGTGGAAAGATTGAGTTCTGTGAGCATTGTGTTCTTGGCAAGAAGACTAAGGTGAAGTTCGGGACTGCCATTCATCAGACGAGGGGCATCCTGGACTACGTGCACACAGACGTTTGGGGTCCCACCAAGACTGCATCACTTGGTGGTCGACATTGGTTCGTCACTTTTGTAGATGACTATTCTAGGCGTTGTTAGGTGTACACCATGACGAAGAAGAGTGAAGTCCTAGATTTGTTTGTGGAGTGGAAGAAAAGATTGGAACTGCAGACTGGGAGAAAGATCAAGACGTTGTGATCCGACAACGGTGGTGAGTATACTTCTGACCCCTTTCAGTCGAGACGAGGGCATAGTGAGACACTTCACGGTTAGTCATACACCGCAGCAAAATGGGGTGGCAGAGAGATTGAATCGGTCTTTACTGGAGAAGATCCGATGTTTATTGTCGCAGAGTAGTTTGGAGAAGATCTTTTGGGCTGAGGCACTTACATATGCGAGCCACCTTATTAATAGGCTGCCTTCATCTGCGATTGAAGGGAAAACCCCTATGGAGATGTGGTCGGGAAAACCAGCACACGATTATGACCAGCTCAAGGTATTTGGGTGCCCTGCATATTATCATGTTAGAACTGATAAATTAGAACCTCGAGCTAGGAAGGCCATATTTGTAGGATTCAAGCGTGGTGTCAAGGGATACAAGCTTTGGGATCCAGTTGATAAGAAGATTGTGCTGAGTAGGGACGTCACATTCGATGAGGCTTCTATCTTGAAGCTTCCCAGCTCTTATTAGGTGGAGAGCCACCCGACAAAGGAGATATCGCAGGTGGTGGAGATCGATGCAGCTCCACATTGTCCAGATGGTACAGTATCCATGCAGGTGCCGACTGAGGTGACGCCAGGCGAGCACGACGGTGACATGGAGGATACGAGTACTGTGTGCAGGATCAGGAACCAACGGCTCAGGTTCAGGATTCTATTGCGGTTCGAAGACAGAAGAGAAACATACAGATGCCAGCACGGTATGCCGACACAGTTGTGTATGCACTTCCGATGGAGAGTATCGATGAGTTGGTACCTACTACATTCAGAGAGGCCGAGCAGAGTTCGGAGGCTGATTCGTGGCAGGTGGCTATGCAGGAGGAGATGGAATCTCTTCATAAGAACGATACATGGGAGCTCGTTGAGCTTCCAAAGGGACGGAAGGCAATTGGTTGCAAGTGAGTATACACGAAGAAGGAGGGCATTGAGGGCACTCCATTGAGGTTCAAAGCTAGGTTGGTTGCGAAGGGCTATGCACAGGAGGAAGGAATAGATTATGATAAGGTTTTCTCTCCGGTGGTGAAGCATTCTTTGATTCGGATTCTGTTAGCTTTGGTGGCACAGTATGGTTTGGAGTTAGATCAGTTGGATGTGAAGATGGCATTTCTTCATGGTGATCTTGATGAAGAAATATATATGACTCAGCCATTGGGATTCCGAGCTGTAGGGAAAGATAAGTTGGTTTGCAGGTTGAAGAAATCGCTATACGGTTTAAAGCAGTCTCCTCGACAGTGGTATAGGCGATTTGATGGTTTTATGATTGGTCATTCGTACACTCGGAGCCAGTTTGATCCTTGCATATATTTTCGCAAGTTGAAAGGAGGTGCGTACATTTATTTGTTGCTTTATGTCGATGACATGTTGGTTGCCTCTACTTCCAGGTCGGCTATAGATGAGTTGAAAGTTCAGCTTTCAAATGAGTTTAAGATGAAGGACTTGGGCGAGGCGAAGCGCATTCTAGGGATGGAGATCGGCAGAGACAAGAAGAAGGGCAAAATTTGTTTGACACAGGTGGCTTATTTGAAGAAGGTTCTACAGCGATTCCATGTTAGCATGGATACGAAGCCAGTTAGTGTACCTTTGGGAGCCCATTTGAAGCTTTCAGCTGGTCTTTCACCGAAGTCAGTTGAAGATCGTGAGTTGATGTCGAAGACTCCATATGCGAGCGCGGTTGGGAGCTTGATGTACGTGATGGTATGTACGAGACCGGATTTGTCACAGGCGGTAAGCATGGTATCGAGATACATGCATGATCCAGGAGTGGGTCATTGGGACGCTGTGAAATGGATTTTGAGGTATATTCGAGGTACGCTCAATGTTGGTTTGGTTTATGAGCGGGACACTACAGGTGGGCAACTATGTATTGGTTATGTTGATTCGGATTATGCCGGGGATTTGGATAAGCGCCGGTCTACGACGGGGTATGTGTTTACTTTTACCCGTGCGCCGGTGTGTTGGAGATGCACCTTACAATCGACGGTGGCTTTGTCTACGACGGAGGCAGAGTATATGGCAGTTACGGAGGTTGTGAAGGAGGCTATTTGGCTTCGAGGACTTTTGGAGGAACTTGGTATATCGCAAAAGTCTGTCACTATTCATTGTGATAGCATGAGTGCTATCTATTTGGTGAAGAATCAGGTTTTTCATGCGCGGACGAAGCACATCGATGTTCGATATCACTTCGTTCGGGATGTTCTTGAAGATGGCGATGTGGAGATTGTGAAAGTCCACACGAAGGATAATCCGGCGGATATGCTCACTAAGGTGGTTCCGAGTAACAAGTTTGATCATTGTCGAAACTTGTTGCACATTCGTAATTGTTGAGGCCGTTGGCGGCCATTTGGGTGAACTACGTTCGGTTTGATTCCTTGGGCAAGAGGATACGTAGGCAGTCTTTCAGATGCAGCCGGTTTGGATTAGTTGATTTTGATGGGGGTGAGATTTTTTTTTGGACTCTCGTTCGGGTTCTCGACTTGTTGTAGATTGACTTCGTACTGGACACAACAAGTGGGACATTTGGTTGCTTTGGTGTCGGTTCAGTTTTAGGAAAACTTCACCGAGGTGGAGAATTGTGAAGCACGTGGCCATGACCACGTGATTGAAGCCTTGAAGCCCACGTGGATACAAGAAATCAGCGGAAACAAGACATCAGCGAGGCCCACCCGAAATCAAACAAGATATATATAGACATGTTTGTGATTTTTAGGTCTTTAGGCAAGGTACGGAGATTTTTTAAGGCTGCGGGTGTTCTTTTCGGCAGAGCAAGCAAACAGAGAAGTACAGGGTTGCGGCTCAAGGGACAAAACCAGCGGTTTGTGGTTGTTCTTGGTGAAGAAAAATAGCGGCCTTTTGAGAGGGTTTTTGTCATCCCCTTTGTGAGAGATTTGAGAGTTTGTGTGAGGGTTTTATTTGTGAGATTCTGGTGTAAACCCTATTTGTATTCTCTCTCTCTATTAGTAAATCTCCCCCCTCCTTGCCCCGTGGACGTAGGTAATTTGCCGAACCACGTAAAATTGGTTGTACTGCTTTTGTGTGATTTGTAATAGCTTTTAGGATCCCTCGACGGGTCAGTCCTAGAACTGATGAGAGGAAGAGCCGATATATCACTTGGTTGATATATCCGCTTCAGATTCTTGTTTCCTTGGTGAAGCAGGAATTCTTATTGCGATCTGACTCTCTTGTTGTGCTGCCGAAGTGCTGCCAAAATTTCCGCTGCGCACAACAAAATAATCATATTTAAAAAAGAACAAAGAAGAAAAGACTTGATCTTTACAAATGTTACCTTCACCAATTAGCCAAGACCTCCAATTTTCACATACCCCTCCAACCGGGTGAAAGAGCTTGGAAACTTCATCTTCAAGTATGGTTTAGGGTTAAGATAACTATGGAGAGGGGAAAAAAGAGGCGCAAGAGATGAAGAATAGGAAGGAAATGCAGCGGTAAGGGGAAACCTAGCCTTTTTCCCCAACTAGAATTTCGTATTTGACTGCGCCAATATTTTATGCCCAAATGGTCAGTGTCCAGCCCATTTCATAACGTTTTACAAGGAAATGGGTATGGAAAAAATAATCTGATGTGGGAAGGGTTTTCAGCACAATTTTTCCCCAGCCACTATAGCGAACCAAACTGTAGAAATAAAAACCGCATAAAAAAATTTTCTCCCTAAATCTGACCATGTCTGATCGGGGAAAGAGGTTTCAAGGAGTCTTATTTGCGAATCAAATAAACCCTTAGTTGTGTATCATGAAAAATAAACCTGGAAAATCAACATATTTAATCAGTATTTACTGACAACTTTTTGCCGGAAAAGTACCAAATTACAAATAATTATTTGATAATTGAATTTAACTCCGACCTTTGAATGCTAAAGCATAAACACCAAGATACATACTGACTAACTACAAAAATACTACGGAAACAACGAACTAGCTTTCTTCACGGTAGAATTACAAGGAGTGTTTCATATGAGCTATACCAATGCACAAAGGTCAGAGTTCTCGTTTATTAAATTTATCCGACATAGAAGGAAAACTGAACAAGTTGGTGAAATCGAAGAAAGAGGGATATTTCTTGGCAACGTATGTACAACCATTGAAGCCCTCTCTATTTAAAAGTTATCTTCAATTTCAAAAAAAAGGCACGAGCAATCCAGCCATTGCTTCTACATGAATCAGAAAACTACCTGCAAAATTGATCAGAAGGAATCACAATTATGGTCACTTGAATTTTGATCAAAACTCGAGTTGGTGATTTACCACTTACTCTGGGCTATCTTCTGATTTCCAAACGATATCTTTCAGACTGGAAGAAAAGCTTTTGTAGAACTGCATATTGTTTAAAACAAATTGAATAAAAGCTTGAAACATGTGTTCTATTGAAAGAAAATGTCATGACAATTATTAAATTCCGGTTTAATGTTGACATGCCTGGTGAAATTCTAACGTGTCTCCTCCAGTTTTACGAAGTTCAACCATGTGGAGAGAAGGAGCCACCTCAAAAACCTGAGTAGAAAGAAAATTTGATGGAAATTGGAATTGTTGGGAACAGTTCGTAACTTGTAAATTGATTTAAAAGAAGATACAGCTAATAGTGATGACGGTTGGAAGCAAATTTCTCCTTCATGTATTATTCATTGCGTGCAATTACTTTTAGTTAACTTTTTTAAAGAAAATGGATCATATATCCTCTGCTTTTTTAGTTCATTTTGACTAATTGATGAGTCAGAATCTGTATTATAACTTATCCATCTTGCCAACTTCTAATTTCAGACACAAAATGAAATGGCTTTGGACTGGGATTTCTCTGATTTCATCCTTTTCTCAAAATAATGAAGGAAACTATATTAAGATTATAGTATACATACCAGTATGTTTTCTTTCTTGAATGCGTAAATTACACAAAACCGCAAGAAGTTTTGTCCATTTTGTGATAACCCCCGACAAGTTTGGAAATGTCATTTGCCCCCAAAAATTTTTCAGATAACCACCAAAAAGTTGGGGTATCTGAAAATAGATTCAGAAAATTGTAAAAGTTTTTTTTTGGTGGTGGACGTTATTTTATTTTATTTTTATTATTATTTTTTTTTTTAGGGGGGGGGGGGCGGCGGGTTGGTTGGTCAAGTGAAATTTCCAAACTTCTTTGGGGCTACCTAAAAATGGGCCAAACTTTTGGGGCTTTTGTGAAATTTACCCGTTTCAAAAATCGCATATTTAATCTTGCTTTTTGCATATGTTTATGCATTGCCTTATCCTTTCAGTTATTTTATAGATATACTCTACAAGGGTAAACTGTCACTAATTACATAATAGTTAAATAAATATCTATTATTTAGTGCTCCATTTATCAATTATTTTTTGCTATTTTCACAACATCAGTTCATGCTTAATGAATGGTATTAGCAATGACACTTTCATGTATTTAATTAAATAAATTTCTATTAATTTTACAATGTACGCCATCTGCTTAAACAATTCTAACAGTTATTTGCTTGTAGAAATGAATAGATTGGGAGCAGTGTTGTCAATGCGCGATGTGCAATGGGGGACGCAAAGCATCATTACGCACACATGCGCAAGACACAACGCCATGGGCACCCGAGCAATGCGATGCGCATACCGCACACATAATTTTTTAAGATATATAATCAAGCACGAAAGACATGTTTAGGAATTCACATTAAAAATATGTCAGGATAAATAATATCTTACTACAAAATCACAATATAATGACTTAATTTCTAATGCTAACACTCAACATAGTAGCAAAGTTCATAAATTTTCCAATCAAATGTCAAATCAAGACTAATATCCAAGCATATGATAGTTATGGTCCTCAATTGAAGGCCACTAAAAAGACCTAATTGATTTATTTTGCTTGTTGAGAGATGGATTATCGAGTATAAAGACTCGATTGAAATGTTAACAAACAAAACTATATGAGGGTATAAACTACAAGCACCCTACACAAAGTCAGGATGTATGCGAGGCGCAAAAAGGCGCTGCTACATCAGATGTGGGGCGTTTCGTCACCGCCCCGGGTCTCAAGGAGCATGAGACGTGCACCTTTGAAAACACTGATTGAGTACTTTTATTTTGAATCTCACAAAAGGATGGGTGAAACATGCTTTACGTTCATACTTCAAAGCATCTGCCAGGTATTTTTGATTAAGTTTAAATAGAGAAAAGGGTGTAGTTAAAAAGATGAGGTCAAGTAGAAAAGAGCACGTAACTCAAGATGAAGTAAGCGATCTTTCAGAAACATGACGTTTACATGCTAAAACCCTGAACTATATTACCAATTCTTTTTAAAAAGTTCAGTAAAAGTTGCAGCAATATTTTTATGCAAGAATGTGCTAATTTTATACCTCGGTTGCTACAGATAAGTGGCCTTTTCTTCCAGTCTGGTCACCTTTTAAGTTCATCTGAAATGATGCAAAATTGTCAATACACTTGCATCTCAGAATGGTATATCAGTTAGTACCGTTAAGTAGAGTACAAATTAAAAATATAATGAACTGATCAACTTAAGAAATGATAATTGCAGTTGGCTCAATTATCATTGTCTACCTTGTAGTTGTGTTTTCGAACATTGAAACCTAGAGGTTTAGCAGTTTCCTCTAATTTAGACATTATTTCATTGGCAGGGCGTTGAGAGGTAAATCGGGTTTCCCGCTTGACCAAACCCTATAAATTGTAAGCAGAAAAGTGTCAAAGAGGGAAGTTTCAATTAATTGGTTACAGTAATTAGCAATACATACCATCTGTTGTTCAAACAAATTCCCAAGATTGAAGCCTGCTGACTGTGAAATAAGTGCAAATGCATTCATCGACTCTGGTTTCTCTTTCCTTTCTGTTACGAGATGTTCCTAGAGATGAACATAAATAAATACTGATAAACATTATATCGTAAACAAATATAAAAGGATAGAACTTTAGTTTAAAATAGAAAGTTGCTAACTTTATGCAAAATAATAAAAATAGCAGTAGTAGTAGCTCTAATAATAATAACAATAATAATTCAAAACTGCTTGATTAAGTTCTACAAGCTACACCAGATCTTATAAGGCAGATTAATGAGGTCAATATTTGCTAGCGCACCAAAACTTCTTCGTAAATGGTTTTGAGTCATTCACCTGAGAATCACTGAAAACAGCATCAACATCATCAAGGTTTACTTCTTCCCCTTGTTCAAAATCTGGTATCTTATACCCTTTCTTAAACCAATCGTCTACTAAAATATCCGGGATTGTAATGCGCTGTGATCAAAATAATAAATACACTGTTCATATTTAAGCCCCAACAAACAGATTACAATAAGAAAACTTTGTCAACATGTATCATAAAATTCAAAGGAAATCAAAGCCTTTAAGCTTTTGCAGTACTCACTGTGTGAGAATTTGGATCTAAAATGCGTTTAAGCAACCTTTTTGCACCAGAGGAAAACCAAGAAGGAAACGAAAAATCTGCTCTCCATATCTGCAGTCAGATATACAAGGCTCTCAGCATTTTTCAATGATTGATTACTTAAAATTGTAGGAATAAATGTCGAAAACTTGCCTTCTTATAGAGCCCCATGAGACTTGGCTCATCAAAAGGCAAATATCCAGCCATAAGAACAAAAAGAATCACACCACAAGACCATATGTCAGAAGCTGCACCATTGTAGCCTTTATCATCAAGCACCTAGTGAAAAATAAATGTCTGCCATGAGATAAGTTTAAACAAGAAATAGAATAGATTGGCCAAGATGTTTCTGTTAACTACAGGGAGATAAATGATTATACCTCCGGGGCCACATAATTAGGTGTTCCACAAGTAGTATGTAAGAGCCCGTCGTCCTAAATACGAACAATATTGATTAAAATATAGTAATTACTCAAAGTAGTTTAATACAACATACCACCAAACAAGGGGAAGTAAAACTAATAGAAGTAAGGAAAATTGTACAAGGACAATACATACCCGAATTTGAGGTGAAAATGTACTTAAACCAAAATCTGAAACTTTAAGAACACCGAATGAATCTAGGAGTAAATTCTCAGGCTGCAAATTATGCATATAAAGAGTTTCAAAAAAAGGCGATACTCCGTGGTACTTATCTAAGGGAAAAGCTATTCTACCATCAATAGAGGGAAAAAAAACCATAAAACTAGGTCAAACCTTCAGATCTCTATGATACACACCCCTACTGTGACAATAATCCACAGCATTGATAAGCTGCTGGAAGTACCTCCTAGCTTCATCTTCTTTCAGCTTCCCATTGTTGACCTACAAGTCAAAGACTTTAGAAGGATAACAAAAAGGGGAAAATAATGAACATAATAACTCAAAGAAAATTATTTTTGCAGATGCACTATTCAAAACAATAACAAGGATTATACCATGTATGTACACATTACACATCACTACCAATGTTTAGCTAAAGTTGCAATGTTAGAAGTAGAAAAAAAAAACAGAAAAAAAAACATTCACATTAGCATGTCAAAGAAGGTTAAGTCTTGAAACAGTTCATAAACATGGACCCTATTTCATTGAACTGAAAATCAGACTTTCACCTAACATGACAAGATATAACTCAATAAGACCACACTTCACCTAATTAGATCAAAGTTAACAGAGAAATAGTCGACCTGACATAAAGCAAAAAAATACTTGCCTCCTTCAGTGCAGCTATCCCAAATGTATCTAAACCTAATACTATCTATATAAATGAGACCCATACCTAGCAAACAAGGCAGCAAAACATTATTTTGATGTCACGAGTCATACATAAAAAGTTCAGAAATGTGAAGATTAATAAATCATTGCTTGTCATTGTTGATCAATTTTTTTCCTTGATAAAACAGGTGCATCATCACTCAACAATCCAGCACACAAGCATCTGAACTTTCACTATATTAGTCTGGAAACCATGCAAAAATATGTTAAAATATCCAGAAAATAATACTTACAATTTTGTCAAAGAGCTCACCTCCTTGAACAAATTCAAGAACAATGTATATTTTTGTTTTGCTTGCCATGACCTGGAATGTACAAGTAGAATCTTGATTAGGAGGTTTGAAAAGGAAAGAAAGAATTGATGCATACAGTGAAGAAAGAGTAAAAATCCGCAAATAGAGTTCCTATACGCCATAAACTGATGATACAGAAAATAATGAAATTAATGTTTATTTACATAAATGAAGCAACAAAACCAAAACAAGTAAACTAAACTAGGAGGACTATATGAAGTTTTATAATTTACCAGATCATTCAAGTACACCTGACAAGTACAGAACATATCTATTGGATTACTAACACACTTGTAGTAATTTTGGTTAAATGAAGCGTCTAATGTAGAAGTAGTATCATTAGGTGCACACTGCAACTTTACCCATAAGTTATTCATCAAGAACAGAGAATGTGGCCAATAATACCTCATGGAGTTGAACAACATTGGGATGCTTGATCAGCTTCATGGTGGAAATTTCTCTTTTTATCTGGTACAAAGTGCGGAAAAGAACTCAAATGTTACAACCCTCATAAAAGAAATCTACAACGTCAATAGTAATTGAACTAATATGTTTTATGAACTTGAATATGATTGCTGAATTTGTTTATACACAAAAGAAAGTCACATAACAACGATCAAGTGAAGGTCTATCAAGCATACAATGTTAGCATTATAACGATATCCTTTTCCAAAAGATGGAATCCTTCATCTTCTTTGTTTTTAGAAAATCCTGTTTTCCAAGAGATAAGGGATTGTGCAGATAAGCAGACTTATGTCAACGGGAAAGTGCAGATAAGCAGACTTATGTCAACCATAAGAGAGGATTGTAATGATTGCAACTCTAACCAAAGGCAGCTGATGAGGATATGTAACACATATATTGTATCACACTAAAGTTCTTACTTTTGTCTGGAATTTATTTTCCATTCCTGTCCTTTCTAAAGCATAGAATATAGCTGTTAGGTTCATAACATTAAGCATATTACTCAAATATTTTGGGGACATTGAGTCCTTTGTTTATTGTTAGCCGAAATTGTTGAAAGAGAAAAGTGAATGGGCCCCACCAATCTAATTATGCACCGAAAGTGGAAAGCACCGAAAGATTGGCACAGTAAAAATATTATAAAATTAGGAATAGTGTTTTCTCAGCCGCTATAAATAGGCCCAAAACTCTTCAGCAAAAATCTATCTCAGAAACAACTCCACATATAGAAGAGTGAGAGAGAAAAAATACATAGAGTTTCTCCTTGTAAAGAGAGAGATTGTAACTCCAAAATTTTTCCTCATAGTTGATTATTCTATCATTGCCCATGATTTTTACCCCAAATTCATTTAGAGGGTTTTCCACGAAAAGTTGTGTGTTCTTTTTATCTCTACTATCTGCTGAGACTCTGCTCTATTGGGCCCCGAGTTGGTCCCATCATTTATCATTCAACCGATAAACGTGAAAATTTTGATTTTCCCGTAAGAAGATAGTTGTAAGTTTATCAATGATAATGATCATAACCCCTTCTACAATGATGCTGATAGGGACACAGGCAGAATCCTCCTAGCACTGAATGACTTGAAAAACATTAAAGAAGATTGTTAGAAAATTGTGAAATGTAAATAGCTAAATTCTGCATGCATTCTTATCTAGAAGTAATAATGTCATCATTGTCATGCCAATGATTGAATAAAGTAAGATAATGCCTATAAGGGACTGAATGCCTTCTAACTTAGCAACATGAAGATGTACAAGAACTACGGGATGTCTATGATTCGAAGCAATTACATTCGAAGTTTATGTAACCATATGCGGTCACTAAATGCAATTGTCCAAATCAACGATTACGAGAATATTGAGGAATTCGTAACTAGTCAAAGGGGTATTCCAAAGGCTGGCTTCCCTCTCTCTATTTTCATCCTGTCTATACTCTATTAATCTCCTCAATTTAACAATGATGAGAAATCTGGATCTCCTTGATGATGCAGGGATTGGAAAAATTAGCTTCTCAAAGGTTAATTGATTAATGACGGTAAACAAATCCATAAATAAGCTTGATTTCCTTAGAAGATCATAAAGTGTCTCAATCTGACTTTGGCAGATAGAAACAGAGTAGCCTTATGTTCAAGCCCTTCAATCAACAAGAATTGAAAGCAAACATAGCACTAGAAACTAACCAAATGTTTAAAGCCAATAATTTATATAGATCATATAATCAGGTAAGCAAATGTTGTTTTTTGTTTTTACCTTTTTTTTCTTTTTCCTTTTCCTTCTAGACACCATTAATTTAATAGTTGAAATGGATTCAGTCAAAAGAAAAGTAAAAAAGTGCTTAAATGGATGATATCAATAACCCACAAACTTTTTAATTATTAATTATGTTAGATATTTTGTTAAGAAAAGACAATTTTGCCTTCATGAATAGTAATAAATTTTTGTAATTAAAATATGTTTTAATTAGCAATTAAAAATGTGTAATGGCTATATAATTATGAGGAACGTTACAAAATTTATAACGAACGTTACCGTATTAATTGTGGGTTTTGTAACGTCTCTTTCCAACACCATATATATATAGTCGTATGTTGAGCTCGGTTTTAATAAGGAAAACAACATGTCTCTTCTCTCCTCTTCATATTATTTCTTCGTAGTATTGGATTTATTTTTAGACAACTTTTTTCATCTGAGCAGAAGCTCTGTACTCTCGTCCGAGTACAAAGGCCGGCCGATTCCAAGGGTTTTTACCGCTAGGGGAGAGGGGATCATTTACGCCAGGGCGATAGGGGGTCCTCAATCTTCTAGGGCAGTGATTACACGACTGCTCCCAATCAGGTCAGATTTAATTATTTATTTTTATTCGAATTTAATTTACATGCTAATTTAAGTTTATTTGTTTTTTTCAACAATCTAGAAGATTGATAAGTTTATAGCTTTTGCTTTTAATCCAAAAAAATTATATTAAAAGTATGTTCATCGTTTTTACTGTTCATCTGGAAAAATTATATATTTCTATCTGTTTAAATATTAAATCTCTTTATGCTGTAATGCTTATCTGACATCTAAGACTTCTATCATCACATAATATATACTTGTATGTTTCCTATGCTTAGGAGTGAAATTCATCAACCAAGCATACATGGTTTAGGAATTTTGCATGCATGAGCGTTTAAATTAGTTTTTCCCCCTAAAGTATTGTATTTGCATCAGTCACAATAATAAATTGTGCTTAATATGACTATGTAATTGCTAACATAAATGCTCAAATGTTTTACTTATTGTTAATTCATTTTTTGGTTTATCAATCGCAAGGAAGGAAACCATTACCAAATGTTTATTGTGTGAATCCATTGTTAATTAATTTACTATCAAGATACATGAGCAATATTGCTAATATGATTTTGAAAAACTTCAATTCATTAATTGATGTATACCAAACTCATTGTGAACCAACTTAAAGAAGTCAATACTGGAGTTGGACTCAAGATTGATACTAATAGCACATCCATATCAAATGATAAGTTGTATATTCTTAAACCCTTTTATTTGATAATTGTTATATTTCCATACGAAACATGTTATATTCAAGCATGAATAAGAGGACCGGAATTATGAGAATAATTCACATGCATAAATTTAAATTTAGAAAGTCTCTTTTATAGACAACCAATTTAAATTTAAAAGGTCTCTTTTGTAGGCAACCAATTTAAATTTGGAAGGTCTCCCTTGTAAGCAACAAATTTGCAACTTCTTATAATACGAGAATTTAAAATTTATGCATATGAAATATAAAATATACTTTAAGATATGAAATCATATTAAAAGGTTCTCTTGAATGCTTTGTATGTAACTATTAGTAATTTCATTCATGTATGTGCATATGCATGCATGTAAAGATATAACTACAGTCTACAGTATTTTAGTTTCATATTAGTTTGAAATATTCAGATATTAAGATCAAATTCTAATCTATACAAACTCTATGCAGTTACATATTTAGACATAGACTATGATTTTTATGATCATAGACCATGACCTTTTATGCTAACATGTTTTGATGTCCTATCATTTTAATATTAACTAGAAAGAGTAATTTTTATAGCTCTTCATTTAACTACATATAATGCTTTCTCTTGAGATTTCAGGAAATGATTAGAGTTGATATAAAGATGTTCTGTCAACTAATATGCATAGTTACAGGAGATGTAATGAATCAATATCCTGAAAAATCAAATCAAGAGGTATATCTTATATCTATATGATGAATAAAAGTTCAAAATCACTAAAGTTATATTGAAATTAGTCCATCAAATAATTAAAATTACTATTAGGTCCCTTTATCCTTATAAGTTGTTTCAAATCAATCCATCCTCTTGCTTCCTGTACTCTTTCTTGGAAAGATTGATTTGAAAAATGACTTAAACAAGAAGGGGGCCTAATGTCAAATAAAGGACTAATTTTAAAACAACTTGATAAACATATACAACGCCTACTAGGCAAAGTTGTGATTCTAGACTTTGTAAAGTCTAAAAAGAATCTTGCTGACCCTTTGACTAAGGGATTATCTAGAAGTATGGTTCTGGATTCATCGAGGGAGATGTGGGTCACTGAGAGTGATAACCCAACCCTTATTTGAAAACTTAATCCCTATGTTTGTTCAATGTGGTAGAAACAAGCTGGACTAGTGACACTCGTGTGGAACATCGACTCTAATATATTCATATATCACTATGTATCTTGTGCTACTACCCCTTCTCTATGATGACGATGCTCTTATGATACAGCTGGCTAGGCTGAGTTTTACTCTTAATAAGTCCAACGTGTGTATTATGGGGTGTATTAAATAAACAGCTGTAGTACTCTTTGATGACTTACCTACGTGAGAGAAACCATGATGATCACGGTTGGGAGGCTAGGCTAACCCCTAGAAACTCTCATGAGTCGGTTTATTGTGAGCATGACCTTTAATGCTCAACCCGCTTTGCTCAATAGATGAAGACGTATTGTGTGTGTTTTTATCAATACCTAATTCAAGGGGTCTAATTCAAGGCCTAATCCATTATGTCCCTCAGGTGGCGATGAACTCACTAAAAAAAGGTTCAAAGCCGGAAGCTACCTCTCCCGACTTCACGATACGAAAGGTTGCACAACCTATATTTGTTTTATGATTTCTTGATTTATTTATTAGTTTTGAGTTTTTAGTCAACATTGCCTTTTGGGGGGGACTGTTAGATATTTTGTTAAGAAAAGACAATTTTGCCTTCATGAATAGTAATAAACTCTTGTAATTAAAATATGTTTTAATTAGCAATTAAAAATATGTGTAATAACTATATAATTATGAGGAACGTTACAAAATTTATAACGAACGTTACCGTATTAATTGCGGGTTTTGTAACGTCTCTTTCCAACACCATATATATATAGTCGTATGTTGAGCTCGGTTTTGATAAGGAAAACAACAAGTCTCTTCTCTCCTCTTCATATTATTTCTTCATAGTATTGGTTTTATTTTTGGGCAAATTTCTTCATCTGAGCAGAAGCTCTGTACTCTCGCCCGAGTATAGAGACCGACCGATTCCGAGGGTTTTACCGCTAGGAGAGATGGGATCATTTGCGCTTGGACTATAGGCGGCTCCGCAATCTTCTAGGACAGTGATTACACGACTGCTCCCAATCAAGCCAGATTTAATTATTTATTTTTATTCGGATTTAATTTACATGCTAATTTAAGTTTATTTGTTTTTTCCAACAAATTATATATTGACACACTTTCCAGAAATCCTAGATCCGCGCCTAAAAACAACTAACACCCAATTATTCAAAAATCAGGGGGGGGGGGGGGGGGGTAAAGAAATATCAGAAAATCCCAAAATTGGTTAAGGCCTAAGCAATGCATGCAATCGAAATCATTAAAAAATGAAGGAGATAGAGACAATACATGTTCGACCATTTTGTTCTTGAGGAGTTGGTTTTTGTCGAGGATTTTGATGGCGACGCTGTCGTTGGTCTGCCTGTTGCGAGCGTACTTCACCTTCGCGAAGCTTCCCTCGCCCAACGTCCGACCGAGCTCGTACTTACCCACCCTCGTCCGACCCCCGCTGCTCATTCTCTCTCCTTTTTTTTTTTTTTTTGACTTTCTATTGGCACTGCTCCTTTGATTTCAAAACTTTTCAGAGAAAAACAAAACAGAGGAGAGGAGTTTGGTTTGAGTTCCTGAAGGATGGATGTAAGATTGAGATGGGAGAGGATGGGGGGCCCATTTGGAAATAATGGAGAGATGTTTCCTAGTGTAAATTTCATAACACCCCTTGCGTTGTGTTGCAAGTTTCGTAAATTTTCCACGAAGCTTGCCTACAGCGATGACTGCGGTCAAGCTTAACGTGTCAGGTTGCTCATCGAAAATGGATACGTTCTGGGGCTGTTTGGAGGTCTTTAGGAAACTAGTGGATTTATGACACAAAATAGAAAGTGGTTATTCACATCACTACTTTCTATTCGAGTGTTTATATTGTTTGGTTATGAATCTTTGTGAATCCTAAAATAATAGTATTACATTGTTTGGATAGTATAATGTAAACTAGAGTATTTATGACACAAAATGAAAAGTGATTATCCACCTCACCACTTTCTATAAGGTTTTGACATTTTTTTTATTTTTTTGGACACATTTATGACATTATGTCAGCTTTCCAACAAAATCACTCCTAATTTTGATGATTTTGCTTTCGGTGACACCTCATCAAAATGTGTAAGCTTTTCATGTAAAAGAGAATTTAAACAAACAATGTAAAATGATGAAAACTGATATTGGGACCCACTTTTTTATACTTTCCATCATTTTACATGGTAAAAACATACAACCAAACAACCCCTAATATTTGTCCCAGTATAATCAACTCTAAATTTCTGTTCGGATAACTAGAGTTTTATAGTAGGAAATATATTTTTAATGTATATTTATTGTTTGATTGAAAAAAATGGAGCGAAACTTACATCATTCTATCATACAAGGAAATAGCGGTATAGATGATTTTCCCAAGTGGATTTTGAAAGTTTTTCTTTTTATGAGGTGGATTTTTTTTTCAATTTTCTGTTTTTTCTAAGATTGCATCTTTTGTTTGTACTGCAATTTTTTACAAACAGTGAGCTCATTTTTATTTTCCTATCTTAATGTTCAAAGCGTGTTTGCTTTCACACAACCAAAAATATTGTTCGATATCGTTATTCTTCACTCCGCTCTTTTAGAGAAGGGTTAATTATAGAAAACTCTCATAAACTTTTAAGAAGTTCAAATAAATTCTTATCAACTTTTTTTCTTAGGGCCTGTTTGGTTATTTCCTAAAAACCCAAGAAATAGAAATGAAAATCAAGAAAACTCAAAAAGTACAATTTCATCCATTTCCATCCATAAAACTCACCCACAACATCTAATAAAATATTATTTTTATCCAACAACTCATCCACCGCATCTAATAAAATATTATTTTCATCTAACAACTCATCCACCACATCCACCACATCTAATAAAATATTATTTTTATTCACAACATCACTCAACTCATCTTATCTCATTATTTTAAATCACTCAAATCATCCAATAAGATGATAACTCATCTCATTTCATTAACATTTTATTTCCACACATTTCCTCCCAAAAAGATTGGAAAACAATTTTCTTAAGTGTGGGTCACATCATCCAATAATATAATGACAACTCATCTCATCTCATCTATTTTCTTATTTTTAAGAATGAACCAAACAAAAGAAAACAACTTATTACAAGAAATAAGTTTCTTATAATTCATTTTCATATTTTTTTTGCCAGCCAAACAACATCAAAACAAGTTTTCTTAAAAAATCACTCACATCATTCTATAATAAGGTGAATATCAAAACAAATTTTCTTAAAAAATCACTCACATCATTCTATAATAAGGTGACAACTCATCTCATCTCATTTTCATTTCTCTAATTTCCTTCTTTTTTTAACAAACCAAACACTCTCAAAACAATTCTTCTTAGAAATAGTTTTCCATTTCTTTGATTTCCCACTTTTTTACAGCAAACAAACAGACCCTTATACCTAAGGAAATACAGGCCACAGTAGAGAATCAGCCAGACAGAAGCCAGAAAGTCTGGCGGTCGACCGTCGCGGTCAACCACCAACGTGCACGAAGCCTTAGTGGGATTCGGAGTTGATGGCGGTCGACCGTCGCGGTCGATCGGAGATGATGGCGGTCGACCGTGGATGACTGTAATCAATTTACTCTTGGGTTTTGTGGTTCGGTCGACTGCGAGACCTGCGTGGTCGACCGTCGATGATTTCTGGGCTGGGCTTCGGTTTTTGACCCGATTCGTTTTCTAAGTTATATATATCCCTAAACCTGATTTGTTAGGGTTAAGCAAGGACGAATTTAAGCAGTCTTTGAGAGGGGGTTGTTGCATCCAATTGTGGGAGAGTTGGGAGAGATCAAGAGTTTTGTTTTAGGGTTTGGTCTGAGAGATTTGTAACTCTACTTGTATTCTCTGATTTCTAATAGTAAGAACTCCCCTCCCCTTACCCCGTGGACGTAGACAATTTGCCGAACCACGTAAATTGTTTGTTCTTGCTATGGTTGTGTTTGCATATTAGTTGTGGTTTAGTTCAAGTTATTGTTCGTGTTGCACAAGAAAAGCTTCCGCCGCGCACAACAATTGGTATCAGAGCTAGATCGACAACATGGGAGATGCAAGCACGTCAGGTTCGTCTCTTACAAAGGCGATACAGAGTCTGAGCATCAATAACACAAAGATTGATGTTCCGAAGTTCGACGACAAGATCAATTTTAGATTGTGGAGGTGTCAGGTGATGGATGCCTTGGATGCACAGAATTTGGAGGAGACTCTTGAGTTAAAAGAGAAACCTACAGAGTTATTGGATAAGGTTTGGAGAAAGATGAACAGTAGAGCTTGTGGTGTTATTAGGTCATGCTTGACGCCGGATCTTATTTATGATGTTATGAATGAGACGTCGGCAAAGAAGATGTGGGAAACACTCAATGAGAAATATCTTACGAAGAACATTAAGAATCGGCTTTACTTGAAAAAGAGATTTTATCAGTTCAAGATGAAGAAGGGAGTTTCCATCAAGGAGCATGTTAACAACTTCACTAAGCTACTTTCAGACATTGCCAACGTGGACATTATAGTTGAGGATGAAGATAAGGCTATGCTACTTCTGTGTTCGTTGCTCGAAGATGATTATGGTACGTTCGTTCTCACTATGATCAATGGAAGAACTACAGTCAGCTACAAGGAGGTGACCTCAGCTTTGGTGAACTATGAGTTGAGAAAGAGTGATGGTGAACCCTCCGAGAAGACATCGGGAGATGCGTTAGTAGTTCGAGGCCGAGATCCAAACCGTCGCCAGTTCAACCGCTCAAAATCAAGGAATAGGAGTGCCTATAAGAGTGTTGGTAGAAATCAATGTCGGTATTATAAAGAAGAAGGACATTGGAAGATTGGCTGCCCAAAGTAGAAAGAAAAAGCCAGGAAGAATAAGTGGAAAGCTGCACAAGTTTCAGAGGTGAATGTTGCAAAAGCTATTGGTGAGTATTCAGATTCAGATTCTTCAGGCTACTCATGTCCTGCTTTACCGTCAGTTTGCTATGCGGATTCCATGGAGTGGATGATGGATTCGGGAGCTACATATCACATCTTCCCTAAGAGGGAGTGGTTCTCTAGCTTTGAGGAGCTGGAAAGAGGGGGATGTCGTACTTATGAAAAATGACCACGTATGCCCTATTGGTGGTATTGGTTCAGCTCAGATTAGGATGCATGATGGTGTAGTGAGGGAGTTGAAGGAAGTGAGGTTCATGCCGCAGTTAACGAAGAACATTATTTCTCTTGGGACTTTGAAGGCAGCAGGATATCGAGTGATCTTAGAGGATGCTACAGTAAAGGTCACGAAGGGTTCTATGGTGGTGATACGAGGTGTCAGGGAAAATAACCTATACTACTTGAAGGGCAAGACAGTTACAGGGGGTCTGGCAGCTTCTATCACTACAGAGGAGGACACTACCACTTTATGGCACATGAGGCTTGCACACACAGGTGATAATTCCCTACAGTCGTTGGCAAAACAGGGGCTATTGAAAGGTACTAAGACCTGCAAGATGGATCTGTGTGAGCATTGTGTACTTGGGAAGAAGACTAGAGTGAAGTTTAGCACCGCTGTTCACAACACCCGAGGTACTTTGGATTACATTCACACAGATGTTTGGGGTCATTCCAAGAGCACATCTCTTAGTGGGGCCAACTATTTTATCACTTTCATTGATGATTATTCCAGGAGGAATTGAGTATACCCTATGAAGCATAAACATCAGGTCCTGGATATTTTTGTGGAGTGGAAAAAGAAAGTGGAGCTGCAGACAGGTAGAAAGGTGAAGACTCTACGTTCAGATAACGATGGAGAGTACAAGAGTGATTCGTTTCTATAGTTTTGCCGGGATCACAACATTAGAAGATACTTCACAGTTCGAGAGACACCACAACAGAACGGGGTGGCTGAGAGATTGAACTGTACCTTGCTGGAGAAGGTGCGGTGTATGATGACACAGAGTGGATTGCCTAGATCCTTTTGGGCCGAGGCGGTAGTTTATGCGAGCCATCTTGTGAACAGGTTGCCGTGCACTACGATAGACGGGAAGACTCCATTGGAGCGTTGGTTTGGTTCGGTGGCTAGTGACTATGAGTCGCTTCGGATATTCGGGTGTCCAGCTTATTATCATGTCAGTGATGATAAATTAAATCCGAGAGCAAGGAAAACAGTTTTTGTGGGATTTAGAGATGGAGTCAAAGGCTTCAAGTTATGGGATCCACAGGACAAGAAGATAGTTATTAGCAGAGATGTCACATTTGACGAGGCGTACATGATGAGACCTCGACCCCCTCAGCAGGCGGAGGGAGACCAGACAGGTGAGATATCGTAGCAGGTGGAGGATGATGTGACTCCACCTACTCCAGAGAGCACTGTATCCATTGAGGCTCCTACAGAGGTGACACTGAGAGGAGATGAGATGATAGCCGGGCAGATAGAGGATATAGTGGATTATGGGACTCAGAAACAGGGTCATGTCGTCCATTGCAGCAGATAGACCGAGGAGAGAGATTAGTTGGCCAGCTAGGTATAATGATGTCATGGTCTCATATGCATTATCAGTAAAGGTCGTTGATGATATGGTTCTGACCACATTCAGGGAGGTAGAGTCTAGCCCCGATTCGATCAGGTGGAGGGAAGCTATGGAGGAGGAGATGCAGTCTCTTTAGAAGAACGACACTTGGACACTTGCACATCTACCTAAGGGTAAGAAAGCTATTGGTTGTAAGTGGGTATATACGAATGTCACGCCCCGCTTCCCAAAACACCCGGGAATCGGGACGCGAGCAAGCCCGCGACGTATTAGACTGAGGAGAGATAAGTGCTAGACCTCTTCTTCTCAATCTAATACGCTAAGCGTCTGGAAATAAAACAAAGCGAAGTCACAGGTCCCCGATCACAATAGCAAGAATATAAAGACAACTCAGAATAAAATAATACATATCACAAATGAATATCATCCCAGACATAAAATACGGGTCAAACACGCCCTTATTACAAAACCGTCCAACTAAAAATATAAAAATACATAGTCCAATAGGAATAAAAGGAAAGTACTGCTAAAATAACTAAATCCAACATCAGACTAAAGTAAGGTTCTGCAAAAGAGATCTAGCGCTCATCAACTACTACAGAAATAAAAGTCTAAGCTTCAGGTTATTCTTCTGATCCATCTGGAAGACCTTACTACTGCAAATCATCTCGCCCTTATACAAGACTATCTGAACGAAATACTAAAAGTATAAAATACAATGATCCAGCGGAAGGAAATGATATAAAAGAAAACTAAGATCAAATAACTAAGCTTCAGCTTCCTCTGCTACACCGTCTTCAAGGTACTCCTGCTGTGAATCATCTGGCTCCTGCTGAACATGCTCTTCTCCTAAATCTGACGTACACCAGAGAAAAACAGGTGTACGTCAGCGTGTGCGACACACGGCAAGATCCCACAGAGAGAAATAGGAACGATCGAACAACCAAAGCAAAACAGTGATAATAAATAAAAGAAGCATGCTACTGGAATACTAATAATCTAAATGCAATCTACCACTAGAATATAATAATCAGGAGAATCCAAGAAAATCAAGTAACAAGTCGTTCATGTAGCCAGCGATCAGAATAATCATCCAAGTAACAAGGTCATATACTAGATGAAATTAATACTTAAAAATCTACAGCTCGAGATGTAGTACGTCGAGCGAAATAATCCAAACAAGGAAACCCTCATGTATATACCATATGTCTCAAATTATAGATAATTAAATATTAATCCCGATCTATGTATAAATACAACATGCCTACATCTCACAAGAATCCATAATCACCTCAAGTAACAAGGTCATGTAACCAGCCATTCTATAACAGGTCACCGGTACAAATCTCACACAGAGTCAACGTTCATATCATCTTATAACTGATTGTTCGCACATCATCCAAGCAAATAAATTCATGAACCAAAGTAGCGACACCGATCTACTTTGACTCAACAACTCAGCCTCAGTGGCGACACCGATCCACTGGTACGAGCCTGGAAGATATATCAACAACCATATCCAATCACATGAACAAAGACTTTCCCACCCCCAACTCTTCTTGCTTTTCTAAGTCAACACAACACATGTCTCTCGATCACACAAGGCCACTATGGTCATGACTGCTAATGATTTTTAATCACATCAAGGCAATAGTAATGTAACAATTCATGTGCAATAATATCATGACATATCATGTAATAATGATTTGTTATAGTATATATATATATATATATAAATATATACATATATATATATATGAAAATAGTAATATTATAATGTACTAGAAATGATGAAGAAGAAATCCTTCAGTCAAGTCCGATGATAGATAGATCGATGTAGAATAAAGAAACAACTACTAACCGTCGAAAAGGAAGTATACACGCTAAACAAGGAAGCGATCCAACCAAAGAAAATATAGAAAATAATCATAAGTATAATGATGACATAACAAGAAATCCTACGACGTCAATGGGGAGAATCTCAAGATCCAGTTCCATTGTAGACAGATCGGCACAGGAAACGAGAAGCGACTTCGGATTCAATTTCGAATAATTGAGCAATAGTATGAATGAAAGAGTCTAAACGATTCATTCTAGGTGTAGAGGGGCTCAAATCAGGATTGTCAATAAATCAGGACGTTAATCTCCCCTCCCTATTTTAGTGAGAATGGCGAAATCGCCTACAAGAATAAAGTCGGTTCATCTCCACAATTTGGAGGAAAATCAAGGCGTATAGCCGACACAGGAATGAAACCAAATACATAGGCACGAAGGCCATCCACCGCAATGATACACAGCCATAAATGAGTCAACGAATACAATACATGACCATCAATAATATACAAGGCCGGCAATTAATTATACAAGGCTACAACAATAATACGTTTCCCGGCAGCGAATTGCAAAGCAAACCTGTATGGAATTCTAGGCTAATACATTCAAGCATAAGTATAAGGAAGCACGACAAAGATGTGATATCAGACAATAACACGAATCAAATGAGTAATCACATGAAATATAATTACGAGACTCAATATGACATGACTGTATGGGATAACTATGAATCGGACGTGCATGTATAGTATAATAAATTCTTTTAAAATATCTATTGTTATAATTACTCAAAATAAACCATTTATTTTAAACTAACCTTTAAAAATAATTAGCTTATTAATTCCAAATAATCTTTTACAAAATAATTTCCTTTAAGTTATTCCTAATCTTCTAAATTAATAAATTCATAAATTCAAAAGTAAGATAAATTCTCATTAATTCAAAATATTCTATTTTCCCAAATAATTTCTTTTAAATTATATTTATCATTCTAAAATGATTTTTTTTCCACAAGATAATTTCTAAAAATTATTATAACTATTCTAAAAATACTATTTATCACCTAATTACAATTTATTTAATATTATTCATCAAATCCACATAGATAATTAAATCATAAATTAACATAAACAGATAATTCCCAATATCATTCAACAAGTCCACGCAGATAATTATTAACAGATCTAAAATTGCTGAAAATTCATAATAAATAGGAAAATATAGATCTGAGCAAGCGGAATCTTGCATGCGAGGCCAATGGGGCCTGTCGACGATGCTACGATGCGGGTCGGAGCACGACTGCGACGCGGGGGTCTTAGCGGCGGAGGGAACCTCGACGTGGGGCTGCAAGGCGACGATGGCGAGAGGGGATGGCTGTTGGTTGCCGGCGACGCTGAGGGAGGCAGCGGGTGGGGGCTGTTGTCGGCGGCGGCCGCATGGAACAACCAAGGGGAGGGGGTCAAGGAGGAGGACGAGTGGGCGGTCAGCAGGTGGGATGGCCAGCGGGGTGGTCGGAGATTCAGGGGGCGGCGAAGGGGTGTGGGTGCTGCTAGAGTTGGGCGGCTGAGGGGATCACAACGGCGGTGAACTGAGGGCGGCAGATATGGGGCCGGCGGCTCAGGCGGAGCAGAAGGACAGGAGGTCGCTGGGGTTTGGAGAGGTGAAGGCCGGCGACGGGGTTTAGGGCACGGGACGGTGAGGGCGGAGCTCAGGGGGAGCTCGGCGGTTTAACGGCGAAGGAGGAGGAGGCGGAGCTGGAGTTCGACGTCGGCGAAGCTGGTGGTCGAGCTGAGCTGGGCGGGTTTGACAGAGGGGATCAGAGCGGTGGGCTAGCGGCGGCAGAGGCCTGGGGTTTGTCGGAGAAGAAAGAGGGGAAATGGGTTATTTGTGACTGAGGAGTGGTGAGAGAGAGAGAGAGAGAGAGAGAGAGAGAGAGAGAGAGAGAGAGAGAAGTGAGAGTGATTGAGTGAGAGAGTAAGAAGTGAGCTGAGTTAAAAAGAGGGATTTTTTAATGAGATAAAGAGAGAGAGTGATGGTGAGTGATTGGTTGAGTGTGAGAGATTTTGTTGGATTAGAGAGAGAGTGTCAGAGAGAGAGAGCTAGATTGAGTGTGGGATTGGAGAGAGAGAAGAACGGCGGAGAATTTAATGAGAGAGATTGTGCGGGATAGGGTGGTTGGGAGGACGTGGGTTGAGAGCTGGGGGAAAACACGAGGCGTAGGGGTATACAGAGTGAACACCGGTGAGAGGAAAAACACAGGGAAAAACACCCTTTTAAATAATTTAAAAATATCATAAAATTTATTTAAAATAAATATTAAAATTTATGGTCAAAATAATAATAACAATAACAATGATGAATAATTAACTATTTATTTAAAAAATTTCACCAAAACAATTAACTTTATAATTAGTAAAAATATTAAAATAACATAATACCGTATTTTTAAATCGTAGGAAATTCTAGAGAAATTGGGAAAATACAAATACTCTTTTAGAAAAATAATATTTAATATTTAAATACCAGAAAATTTATTCAAATTACAATCAAAAATCACGGTCCTTACAACGAAGAAGGAGGGATCTTCTATTGGGGACATAAGGTTCAAAGCCAGATTGGTTGCCAAGGGATATGCACAGCTTGAGGACATTGATTACAACGAGGTATTTTCACCCGTTATGAAGCATTCATCGATACAGATCTTATTGGTGTTAGTGGCATACTTAGATTTGGATTTGGTCCAGATGGATGTGAAGACAGCCTTTCTACATGGTGATTTAGATGAAGAGATCTATATGACACAACCTCAGGGTTTCAAAGCTACAGGAAATGAAGATTTGGTTTGTAAGCTGAATAAGTCTCTTTATGGTTTGAAGCAGTCACTAAGACATTAGTATAAGAGATTCGACGGCTTTATGATTAGCCAAGGGTACACCAGGAGCCCGTATGACCCATGTGTTTATATGCACAAGCTATAGGATAGTGAGCTCATATATTTGCTTTTATATGTTGACGATATGCTTATTGCTTCCATGAATTCTTC
Organism: Asparagus kiusianus; assembly: GCA_022839385.1. NCBI lineage: Eukaryota > Viridiplantae > Streptophyta > Magnoliopsida > Asparagales > Asparagaceae > Asparagus > Asparagus kiusianus. The sequence goes on from BQKN01063619.1 coordinate 338,543, forward strand.
GGTTATTCGAAAGCTGAAAGAGGAGCTATCATCCGAGTTTGAGATGAAGGATCTTGGAGAGGCAAAGAAGATATTGGGTATGGAGATCGAGAGAGACAGGGTGAGAGGGAGTTTGAAGCTTACACAGAAGAGCTACTTGCAGAAGATGTTGAAGAAATTCAGCTTTGATGGCAATGCAAAAGTAGTTAGCATACCAGTGGCTCCCAACTTTAAGCTTTCAGCATTGATGTCACCTGTTTTAGTTGAGCACAGAGATTATATGTCGAAGGTCCCATATGTCAGTGCAGTAGGTAGCTTGATGTATGCGATGGTGTGTACGAGGCCAAATTTATCACAGGCCGTGAGCATGCTATCTAGATACATGCACGACCCCGGGAAGGGTCATTGGGAGGCCGTGAAATGGATTCTACGGTATGTTCGAGGCATCGTGGATGTTGGTTTAGTATTCCAGAATGATGAGAAGAATGGGCAGGATTATATTGGATATGTGGATTCAGATTATGCTGGAGATCTTGACAAACGTCGGTCCACTTCAGGTTATGCTTTTACATTGGCAGATGCACCTGTATGTTGGCGATGCACGCTTCAGTCCAAAGTGGCTCTCTCTACTACGGAGGAAGGGTATATGGCAGTAACTGAAGCTATTAAGGAGGCTTTATGGTTGTGTGGATTATTGGAGGACTTGGGGATCGCTCAGGAGACTATTCGGGTATATTGTGATAGCATGTCGGCTATCTATTTGGCTAAGAACAAGGTTTATCATGCGCACACGAAGCACATCGACGTCAGATTCCACTTTGTACGTGACGTGTTGGATGATGGAGACGTCATATTGGAGAAGGTCCACACAAATGATAACCCTACAGATATGTTGACCAAAATTGTTCAGGAGTGAAATTTGGTCATTGTTTAAAGCTTTTGAACATCCTTCAGTGCTGAGGCCTTTGGAGGTCATTTGGGTGAACTACGTTCGGCTTGATTCCTTGGGCAAGAGGATACGTAGGCAGTCTTTCAGATGCAGCCGGTTTGATCAGTTGATTCAGATGGGGGGGGGGGGAGATCACGTTTCAGCTATAGTTTGGTTCCCTGACTTGTTAAGGAACTATTGGATGATTTGATGTCGGCTCAGTTTTGGTAGAAACTTTCGCCAAGGTGGAGAATTGAAGAAATACAGGCCACAGCAGAGAATCAGCCAGACAGAAGCCAGAAAGTCTGGCAGTCGACCGCCAACGTGCACGAAGTCTTAGTGGGATTCGGAGTTGATGGCGGTCGACCGCCGCGGTCGACCGGAGATGATGGCGGTCGACTGTCACGGTCGACCGTGGATGACTGTAATCAATTTACTCTCGGGTTTTGTGGTTCGGTCGACCGCCGCGGTCGACCGTCGATGATTTCTGGGCTGGGCTTCGGTTTTTGACCCGATTCGTTTTTTAAGTTATATATATCCCTAAACTTGATTTGTTAGGGTTAAGCAAGGACGAATTTGAGCAGTCTTTGAGAGAGGATTGTTGCATCCAATTGTGGGAGAGTTGTGAGAGATCAAGAGCTTTGTTTTAGGGTTTGGTCTGAGAGATTTGTAACTCTACTTGTATTCTCTGATTTCTAATAGTAAGAACTCCCCACCCCTTGCCCCGTGGACGTAGGCAACTTGCCGAACCACGTAAATTGTTTGTTCTTGCTGTGGTTGTGTTTGCATATTAGTTGTGGTTTAGTTCAAGTTATTGTTCGTGTTGCACAAGAAAAGCTTCCGCCGCGCACAACAATACCAAACCCTTGAACTTTTGGGTAGTTTAACCCTCATGACTTGGTTTGTTTCACTTAATTTCAAATAAAAAAATTTCATTTAGTCTCCACTTAGCATCATTGATTCTAACTTCTCATGTGGCAAGCGCGTGCTAAAAAAGGAAAATAATTTATCAGTCCCAAAAAATTTCCTATTTTTCTTTTTAATAAAAGGGTATTCTTTTGGGACTAAGAATGAATTTTTCATCTTCTTTTTTGTCCTATGCGTACTAGTGGCACATCAGAATTCATGGTGCTAATATGGAAATTAAAAGATAGACTTTTAAATAAAGTTTAGTGAAATAAAACAGATCATAGGGTTATGTGTATCCCCCAAAAGTTCATTGAGGTTTAGTATAAGAAAAAAGTGGACGGGGTTTTATTGCAACTCCCCAATAATTCACAAGGTTGGTTTTTTGCAATCAACCCTTTAAAAAATATTAATTGAGAATTTTTTTCTCCTTAGCATTTAACTCCATTAATAACAAATTCCTAACGTTGAGATACTGTTTGTCAAAGTTTGGAGGAACCTTCTCTAATATCTCCCAAAACTCAAGAGGTTTTATAAAATTTACTTTTTTTTACCTCGCATAAAATAACGAATAATTAGACGCGGTTGGAATACGGAGGGAGAGGTCGTTGTTATTTTATGGATCAAGCACCCCCCCCCCCCCCCCAAAAAAAAAAAAAATCAAAATCAAAATGGGTACTTAGATACGCTCTGGCTATTAACTGTTTTATTGGATATATAAATATTAATTTGATTCAAAATGAACGCCTAAATTCCACTTAAATATCCAATTGCTTACTTAGTGTTAAGTACTGAATACCTTCGCTTGTAAATGTTTGTACTTAATTAAATACTCTGAAGTTTCTAAAAGTTACATTTTTAGTATTCTTGATTGTGCAAGTGTGAGAGTTTCTTCCTAAAATTCTCACATTTACGTAACTTTTATTTGATATTACATTTACATAACTAGATATACTAAAGTACAACTTTAGAAACTTTAAGGTATTTAAGTAAAACATGTATGACTGAGAGTATTTATATGCAACATTGGATAAACAATTAGAAATTTAAGTGTAATTTACCCAAAATTAGATATTAAAACACTAATGATAGAATGAGAGTTCAAAGATCCGTATCTAAAACTAAGGATCCAAATGCTTAGAGTCAATGAAGAGGATGGTGATACGTGAACCAATCTCCAAAATCCAATGATGAATAATGGCAACAATCCAAAAGATTGAGTCAGACAACCCTTTGATGCTTAGAGACCGCACAGGAATCTTCATGTTTCCGCCATTGCTAGCCTCTACTTTATTAGCAGACAGCCTCAAATCTTATCCTAACGCTACCAACCAAGTGAGAGATAGATGTGGATAAATCATGATGTGTTCACTCGAATCATGGGTATTCTCGGCTCAAAGTGGGGTTGAAATTTTTTTTCTCTGAGGACAACATATATCAAACTCTTTTCTATCGAATTTATGAATAAACTGACAAAAGGTTCAGAAGTTTGATTAGTGAGAGGTTGGTTAGTGGGACAATGCATGTTGGCTTGGGAGTCATACCCGACCTATTTGGGCTACAAGCTAGTTCGATCCAATCCAAATCTTAACCTGGACCAAGCTTAGAGAAAAATATCCTATAAAGTGTGTCCATTGCTGATGCGGCGGTTAGAAGGGAAGGAACCTTGAATACTTTTTCCACGACCAGAATTTTTTCGAAAAAATAGGAGCCTTTTGAGAGATGGTGGTGTGTGTGTAGTGGTGGTGGGGTGGGGGGGGGGGGGGGGGGGGGAGAGATATTCCTTAACTTTGTAATATAAACACCAAAAGTCAATAGGTTGTACAATATTGTAAATGACATTCATTGTTGAAGAATTCTTCGCGTTGAAGATTTTTAGATTTCTCTCTTTTCAAATCAACCATGTAACTAAAGGGGGGAGAAGATCAGAGATTTCTATTGGGGATTCCGGAGAAGAGATCATATTGCTTATGATTAATCTCAGTGGAGAAGAACTCCTCTCTATTTATGGGCATCCATCTCACCCTACGTTCCCAAGAAACTGCACCTGATTTCCCTCCCGATATTCCTCATGTAAGTTACGTTACGTGAGACTCGTTCAAAACGGAAAGAAATCCCAGAACTTGAGATATTCCCAACAAAACGGGTTGAGATCTTTAATGGGTCGGGGTAACAATTTGGCCTATGAGGCCAAACCCACTTACATCTCCCACTTGGCCGAAATGGTCAAATACTTTCCAAGCACACACTCCCACTATCCGTGAGATGTGACTCAAGATGTAATTCCATACTCCCATTATCCGTGAGATACATGCACTTTTCACTCTACGTGAATAAACCGTGTACAACCATTATCCATGATCGTCTCCTTTCATTATTCATGAAAGTTTTCTTGACTTAGACATTTCTAAGTCTCATCAAACCAATATGTTTGATGAATGTACCTACTGGGATATCCTTCGTCAAGGGATCATCAATCATGTCACTAGTAGGAATATAAGTCACACTGATGTTTTCGTCGAAAGTCGCCTTCATTATCGATTTCATTAAAACTTCAATCGTTTACAAATGAATTCAAATAAAAAAAAAATAAAGATTACAATTCTCTTGAAAATAAACTCAAAAATCGTTTATCGGCTCTTGCTTGCGTGGGTTCTTCGCCGGTGCCGGGGTTTATCCGTGGACGACCGCGGATCGGATCCGGTTGTCGAAAAATTGACGGAGCTTCTACTTCACTAAGGAAGTATTCGCTTGAAGATCTGAAATCGACCAAGCGAAATCAGTAGCTCTTCTCGAGATTAAGACTAAGCCTAATCTCAAGAAACGGACGTACAAGGCTTCGGATCATCCAAAAGACTTCTTCTTTATGCTGAAGTTCGCCGGGATCTCGTTGACCTTCGCTGAAATTTCGTGCTCCTTAACTCCTCAATCCAGTAGCACCTCGTCCTCTTGATAAAATTCTAGCTGTGCAAAATGGAGGCCTTGGGCTGATATTTATAGGCCTCGGGTGCGGGTATTTGGATAAGAATAAGTGATTTGGCCTTATCTTCAGTTAACAACAGTCTAACCATGTTTGTGGATGATATCAAATCAGTTGGGAACCCCTGGAACAGATAATTCCTACGAAAACTACTTTAAAACCGTCGAAAACACGTTTCGGGCTCTGGACTGCGCGACGGGCACTGCTGACTCGCGGGGGGGCGCGATTCGGACAGATTCGACCCGCGCTTGCACGGGTCGGACAGATCCGACCCGTGCTGGTGCTGGTCGGCCTATGCCATCCCGTGCTGGCGTGGGTCCATCGCCTCTGCCGGACTCTTTCTCTTTTGGCGCTTTTCTTTTCGGGACTTTGTACTTTTCGCTGTTTCATGTATTTGGTCAACTCGTTGACTTGTACGCTTCATTGCGGGACTGACCGTCGAACGTGTCAGTCACTTGGGGCTGCCTGACGTACGCGTGTTGGTTGACATGTGCTCGTTGGTTGACGTGCACGTGTTGATTGATGCGCGCGTGTTGACCGATGCGCACGAACTGATTGACGCGCGCGTGTTTGACCGACACGCACGAACTGATTAACGCGCGTGTATTGACCGACACGCACAAACTGATTGACGCGTGCGTGTTGACCAACGCACACGAACTGATTGACGTGCGTGTATTGACCGATGCGCACGAACTGATTGACGCACGAGCATTGACCGACGCACACGATCTGATTGACGCGTGCGCGTTGACCGATGCGCGCGAGCTGATTGACTTGCACGTGTTGACCGAGGCACGTGAGCTGATTGACGTGCGTGTGTTGATCGAAGCGCACGAACTGATTGACGCGCGCGTGTTGACCGACGCGCGCGAGCTGATTGACGCGCGCGTGTTGACCGACGTGCGCGAGCTGATTGACGTGCGCATGTTGATCGACGCGCTCAAGCTGATTGATGCTCATGTTGACCGATGCGTACGAACTGATTGGTGCGTATGTGTTGACCGATGCGTGCGAGCTGATTGACGTGCGCGTGTTGACCGACGCGTACGAACTGATTGACGCGTGTGTGTTGACCGATGCGCGTGAGCTGATTGGGTAAACCTTCTTGACTCGTCCACTCTTTGTTTCAAGTTTTGCACGGGCTCTCATAGGTAATTTTAGACACCTACAGATACCCCCTCCAAAGTGTTTCAGCCACATTCTTTTATAAAGGAATCTGGAACGCTTTGGATATAATAGACCCCCACCTTCAATTGGTGTTAAAGGATCTATAACTGGCTTCAGTTTGTGACTTCTCCGCATTTTAGCCTATTCAGTATTTTGTCGAATAGTTAAAATTCTTTTGGTGCTGTGTTTATCGTCTGATCGTTATTGAAGTCTCGAATCCAAATTGGTAGGCTCGTGTCATTGAGTCAAACGCGTTGACCAGCGTAGACTCTAGGGTTTTGTATCGATCGACGTTGAATCTAATCACAACGCGTTGATCAGTGTTGACCTAGGGCTACGCGTGGACCGACGTTGACCCTAGGGTTTCGTATTAACCTAAGGAGGACCAGTTTATACTCGTATACTCTTGAGAGTTTCGAGAATTCGTTTAACCTCGTATACCCGTTGGAGGTTGCCTGGTTATCCTTAAGAATTATTACACGTAATATTCTTTAGAAACTTCCCATCAAAAGTGAGAAATAGTTTAGACTCGTATACCCATTAGAGCGTACATGGGTTTCGAACATCTTGTATATGAGCGCAAATGCTACGAAATTACCCGGGAGTATGAAAGTGGGTTTCGACTATTTTGAATATGAGCAAAATTGCCGCGAAATTACCCGAGAGTATGAAAGTGGGTCCCGAATATTCCGAGAGTGAACGAAACTGGGCAAAAGCAGGCGGGAATACAATGAAACTACCGCTAGATCATTTCCGACCCACGCGAACGCGGGTCAGATTGATCCGACCCGCACGAACGCGGGTCAGATCTATCCGACTCGCGTGAGCGCGGGTCAGATTAATCTGACCCGCATGCTCGCAGGTCAGGTGGCGATCCGACCCGCATAAGAGCGGGTCGGGTTGGCTAGACTTGGGGACTTAAGTCCCTGTTCTCTTCTCCCTCTTTTGATTTTTTTGGTTCTAGCATCTTTTCCTTCCCCTATTTTTGGTTTCTTCCCCCTTGAACTCTTACTCATTTAAGAACTCCTCCACCTCAAAGATTCTTCTCCTCTAAGAACTCTCAAACTCCTTACTCCCCTGAGATTAAAAACCTTTGGAAGCCCTTGATCTTGGCCGAATTCCTCACCTCTTCAAAAGCTAGGGCTTGGTAACTTATTGATTTGGGTCTGAGCATCGTAGGGCTTCTCCTCCTCCTTGATTCCTCTTCAGGTAAGCTTCAATGTCCTCACTTCAATTTGATTGAATCTTTAAGTTTCAAATTGATAGTTGAAACCCTAGATCTTGAGTTTTTGGGGAAAAACTAAAATTGACATTGGTTTGGAGTGATGGCCGAATTTTTGGCTTCGGTTGTATGATTGATGACTTACATTTATAGTTCTCGAACCTGTACATGGCCAAATTCTTCTGTTGATGTTGAGGGTTGAATCTGTAGTTCTCGAACCTATGTATGGCTGAGGCCTTTGATCGTTGTCCATGCTCATACTTGAGATTTGAATCGATGTCCATGCTTCCATATTCTTAGTGGATTTTGTAAACTTCTAAAGTAGTGATATTTCTTTGCTTGATTTGTGTGGGAATTCGCTGAATTTGGTTGTGTATGAGAACTGAGTTGAATTCCTGATTTAGGGGAAATATCAAAACCTAACTTTGTTTGGTTGACAACTTAACTTTCCTATTGATGGTGATTCGCCGATATATGTGGCAACTGAGTTTGGTTGTGTTTGAGGGCAAAAACTTGAGATGAATACTCAATTATGTGTTTTAAATTGGCTCATCCTTCTATATGGTAGTATGCGGAGTTCGGACTAGACCCTCAAGACTTGTGACCATTGCCGAATTCTTAGGCTGCACCACACATGTAAGAATCGAGCTTGTATCCACCTTTTGGTTTTCGAAAGAAAATATCTAATCCCTTAGCTCGTGCATTGGTCGAGAATCGAACTCGCCGCCTTAGCTTTATATATTCATTTTCAGGACCTTAATTCACATCAAAAATGTTTCATAGGTTTAATTCGACTTTAACTGGGAAATTTCATTTTGTAGAATTTTAGTCAAAGATTCACAATTTCCCTTTTAATCTTTGGTTTATGTACCTCACTTCTAATTCTGACTGAGCTGTTGATCTTTATTATAGATTAGCCATGTCGAAGAGGAGGTCACGGCTTCCGAGGAGCCGCTCGGCTACTCAGTCATGTGAGAGGGAGCGTCTATCTTTCACCGGTAAGCCCTTATAATTTTCTTGCTCATGAATTCAATTTTTATCATATCATACTGCATATTGCATCCCCGCTCTGTCCTCCTTAGTGAGGCAGTTGGGAAGAGCTGATATCCTCCTTTGTAGGGGTGGACGCTTCTGTATTACATCCCCGCTCTGTTCTCCTTGGTGAGGCAGTTGAGAAGAGCTGATATCCTCCTTTGTAAGGGTGGACACTTTTGTATTACATCCCCGCTCTGTTTTCTTTGGTGAGATAGTTAGGAAGAGCTGATATCCCCCTTTGTGGGGGTATCTGCTTATCAGATACGTTTTGCTTGGTCAAAACGCATCTTAAGGCAATATGAGGTGATTCTTGCCGTATCACGTTTTGTAAGATGAGGTACATCACCGTGCTATTCACGCGACCATGTACGTTATCTTGTGTGTTCATGATACAGCTAAAAAATCGTCTCACCAATTACAAGGTAGTGACTCTATCTCACGGATTGGTGAAAAGAGTTCAACGTCCTATGTCGTCTTAATATTTCTTCATAACCACGTTTAATAAATACGCATTATTCGTTTCAGTTGAATACCTTGCTATGCCGTTTTCTTAATTCGAGATAGATGGTCATATGAGTAGATATTACACTGCTGTTGATAATCCAACGTCGATTCCGCCCACTTCTCAGTTCGCTTTGGACCTCCCCGATAAGTTCTCTAAGTCGGTACGGGAGGGGAGTCACCGCATCACGTGCCAGTTAATTACAGACGTGCAGCTTGCTGAAGATACGGATCCTGCTCATCCTTTAAGAAAGACGCATTACATGTTCGGCGATTCCGTGATGGATCCAACCGTCATAACCCTCAAAGATGAGCGGTGGTTACACAGTGATGGTACGACTTGCTTATACCTTCCTCCATTCTCTCGTCATCATTCGCTAACGGAATTGCGGGGGCAAGCGGTGACACGTCAAATGCTATAGACTCTGATAGAAGAGCACACCAATATTCCTTGCGGATACGTCACCAGCCATTCACTTTCGGGTTGGTAGAAAACACATCATAGGATTGCACCCCGGTGTGATGGGATTAGGGGACCCGCCTAAAGGGGATCTACCCATAGTGGCTCGCACAGTGAAGAACCGCCTCGCTGAGCTAGGGAAAGAACTACCTATCGAAAATTACAGGTGCTATAGCTGGTCTCATTCTTCAGACAAATCATGGTGGGGTCGGATGACAGGTTATGTCCTTCACCGGTAGGGTGCTTGTAAAACCCCGATAATTTATGAATAATATAATTAATGTGTGATAAATTATGATATGTGGATATTTAGTATGATAAATATCATTTAATGGTATATGAGTATAATACCATGTGATTTAAGTATGAACGAGTTCATACATGAGAGAGAAAAGAGTTGAAACATGCACAAATGGCCAATCCTGCAGAAACTAGAAATGTCCGGTCCGGTCGACCGCCGCGGTCGATCGCAGCCCGGTCGACCGCCACGGTCGACCGCGATACCTACAGTTTGTTTTCTCCTGTTTTGAGTTGGTTTCGGATTTCTAAACCCATATCCGTTTTCCTCTGATATAAATATGAGTTTTTCACGTTTTTCTTGGTTTTCCTAAGAACCCTAATAGCCACCAAAACCCCCCAAACCCTAGTTTGATTTCTTAGAGAAGATTGGAGGTTTTCAAGTTGGGTTTTTATTGATTCTGGCTTTTGGAGTAGAGATCTCCTTCGACGTTGCTTCTAACACGTTTTCCTATAATCCCAGGTGAGTATCATCTCTGCTAATCCCCCTCCTAGTTTTCAAAACGTTTTTAAAGAGTTTTAAACATGTTTGTAGAGCCTAAATGACTAGTCTATGAATAAAGTCAACTTCTTTTGTATTATATGTATAAAGATTAGGTCTTTTCAAGCTAAAAAGGTTGAGCATGAATTTTACAGATGTATTTAAGATATGTAGATGATTTTAAAACGTTGTTAATCTAAAGAAAGAAGTTTGATTTGTTGTTTTGAGCTTTTATGCATGTTTTAGGATTTTGAATACAAATCTAATGTATAAAATCATGTTTATAATTGTTGAGTTGTTTCCAGAAGTTCATATCTGCTGTAGCATGCTTGCATATAAGTTTCATGAAGATTTAATCATGTTTGAATCATAAAAACATGACGTGAACATGACATACACAATATAACTAAGAATCTGAAAATGAGGTTCACGGTCGACCGCCACGGTCGACCGCGTGCAAGACAGAGACCTGGGCAGTCTCTGGAGCCTATCATGGTCGACCGCTATGGTCGATCGCCAGTTTGTTTTTGGCTGTGCATGTTTTTAAGGTTTGGATTTGGTTTGTCGATCAAATTTCTCGACCTTATGATGATAGACTATGATGTTAGTGACTGTTAAACACCTAGGATGATGGTGAACTTCAGATGTGGACACGCACACCGAGATTGGTGCATGTATGCTAGATTGTGTTAGATTTACACACTTTCGACACGAGTTAAATTGATAAACACATATGAATAATGTTGTTCTATACGCATTCGGAAATAGGGAGATGAAACCTATTTTTCGCAGAACAATTGAGTAAGAGTATTACAATAGCATCGTTGTTACATGTATCCAGAATAGGAGAATAATAAACCCTATTGCCACAGAACGATTGAGTAATGAGCATTACAAAAGTATCGCTATAGCACAAGATGATGCATACATAGATAATTGATCAGTTGTAAGCTTTTCTTCCATGATAGATTGCCCGCGAGTTGGGTATTTTCTTTGAGATTTTGAAACACCCGTTATGAACGGCAGATATATTTGTTTTAGCAATTATTGATATCCTCTTATAAGAGAGCAGGTCACTCGGACGTAGTTCGAGATGAGATGATTATTCTTTATGTTGGAGATTGGGGTATTTATCATTTATTATTTATTTTTCATTCATAGAGTGTTATATGAATGATTTGATATATGTATGTACTGAGTCTATTTTCTATATACTCCTACCCCTTCCCCTGGGGAGAGGTAGTGATGATCTCGCTAGCGCTTTCATGCTCATTGTTTTCCCCCCTTTCAGGTAGTGAGTCTAGCGCACGGAGAGTCGCGGTTGATGGGATATCTTAGTTGTCCGTTTAGCTATTTGTTATATTTTATAGTTATTGCAGAACTCTACATGTAGTTGATTATTTTCAGACTCTAGATTGGTATTTTATTTCATAGAGTTGAGAGCTATTGTAAGACTTTGTTTATTTGACTCATTGTATTTGAGATTCAGTTCAGACTCAGAGATATATCTATTTCATTCTAGTTGGGCTCATTATTGATATCTCTTATGCTTCTTCTGTGTATATTCGGTGTTATTCTATTTCTAGTTTTGCTTGTCTGTACCTTCATCTATTTATTGTTTCCACTAGAGAGATAACGATTGTGATGGTGAAACATGTCGTAGCATGGTGTTTGGTGCTTAGCAGGTTTGACAATCCGGGTTTTACCTAGGACTGCAGCCTTGTGTGAACCCTGGGACGTCACAGTTGGTATCAGAGCTCTAGTTCCAATATCCTTAGGATCATTCCTGTGTCATATCGTGGAGTTAGGATAAAGTTTCTTAGGGATCATGTATACAGTCTGCTAGGAATCCTTAGTATGAGTGAGGGCGTATTATATATATGTACGCGGAAAACCTAAAAAAAATTTCATGATCTTTTTGCTTTGAATAATAAAGCATGATATGAGATATAAGTGATACAATTTACTTATTGGTATATGTTATATGCTTCATGCTTGAGATCCTATTTACTGCGTAATAAGCTTTATTTTGGAATTATAGATGTCAGGAAGAGGTCGTGGATGTCGAGTTTCTCGTGCTCAGGGAGTTGAGAAGGAAGATAGGGAGCTCGAGCCACAGCAGGCTCCGCAGTACTTAGTGGATCTCATAGCACCATTGGCAGCTCGTATAGCAGCTATTGAGGATCAGTTAGCAGTCCAGATTCATCAGGAGACTTCCGTTCATGAAGAGGCACCCGTTCAGGAGTCATCTATTCGGGAGGAAATACCAGAGAGGGCACCAGTGGTCCTACCGACACCACCAGTTGAGGACAGAGCAGCTGATCAGGAGGCTTGGCTTCATTTAGTTGAGAGGTATCAGAAGTTGAAAGCACCTAAGTTCCACGGTTCGACGGATTCCATTGCTACACACAAGTGGAAAGAGGATGTGAGCAACATCTTGGATATGCTGAATGTTAACACTGTTCAGAAGCAGAGGCTAGCAGCTTTTAGCCTCAAAGGTGATGCAGGAGGATGATATAGGCTCTATTTCACCCCAGAGTAGAGGATGACGGTTTCATGGGAGACCTTTATATATCTGTTTGATGAGCAGTATGTTTCGACTGCAGCGAAAACCGGAAAAGAGTTAGAACTGGCTCGATTATAGCAAAGAGATATGTCTGTCATGGACTTTGAGAGTACGTTCATGTCATTGCTTAGATTCACCGGCATGTGGCACACAGAGGAGCGACAGGCTCAGATGTTCCAGATGGGACTTCGTCCAGGACTACGTCGGTACATAGTATCTCGGCGGTTTCGTTCAGTGTGGGAGGTGGCAGATGCTACCATGGCTCAGTAAACAGATACAACCTTGTTCATCAAAGGTAAGGAAAACGGTAAGTTAGGACAGTCCGAGGACAAAGGAAAGGGTAAGAGACCTTTGTGAGGCTCAGGAGGACCCCACCAGTAGGGTAAGGGTCCACATCAGTAGGGTCCCCATAAGAAGGGCCATCAGTAGGACCATAGAGCGCAGCAGCGGCGCCGATTTTAGAGAGCTTGTTACAATTGTAACAAGATTGGGCACCGAGCAGCCGAGTGCCACAGCGCACCCGTAGCAGGCCAGCAGGGCAGGACTTAGCAGCATCAGCAGAACCATGCTCAAGGACACGGTCAGGGCCAACAGCCAAGGATTGAGGCACCTCCAATAATTCCAAGGATAGAGGGACAGGTTTGAGCGATCCAGGAGATCCAGCAGAGGCAGATGGCACCATTCACTCCAGGCGATGTAGAGCCGCAGACCGATAGAGTGTATGTAGTAGTTCCTCACGATCATGGCGCGAGCGGAGCTGTGATGGAAGGTACATTCCGTGTGAATTCCTTTGTAGCACGTATTCTTTTTTATTCTGGCGCTTCACATTCTTTTATCTCCTATGATTTTTTGATTAGACTTCGGCTTGTAGCTCAGCCATTAGATTTTTCTTTATCTGTATCTACTCCGTTGGGAGAAATGTCTTTATTAGAGAGTGTTTGTAGGAGATGCATCGTCAGCTTAGACGATTCTGAGTTTGTGATTGATTTGATCTTGTTGCATATGTTTGAATTCGATGTGATTCTTGGTATGGATTGGCTATCTTCCTACCATGTGAGTATCGAATGTTTTGTGAAAACAGTCAGTTTGAGAGCATCTAATGGATCAAAGTTAGTGGTAGCTACCTCCAGAGGCAACCAGTTTGCGGAGTTATTTCTGGCATACGTAGAGGAGGCGATATTACAGGATCAGAGCATAGATTTGAGTAAGATGCGAGTAGTCTCAGATTACCAGGATATCTTCCAGGATGTATCAGGATTACCTCCAGTGAGAGAGGTCGAGTTTTGCATAGAGTTGCAGCCAGGCACCGCACTGATTTCCCGAGATCCTTACCGTATGGCGCCTGCTGAGATGAGGGAGCTACAGATCCAGATCGATGAGTTGTTGTCTCAGGGCTTCATTCGACGGAGTCATTCTCCATGGGGAGCACCGGTCCTCTTTATGAAGAAGAAGGATGGGAGTATGCGATTATGTATAGATTATCGCGAGTTGAACAAGGTCACTATCCGTAACAGGTACCCATTACTGCGGATCGATGACTTGTTCGACCAGTTATAGGGAGCGTAGTATTTCTCGAAGATAGATCTTCGTTCCGGTTATCATCAGTTGCGAGTTCAGGAGATGGATATTCCCAAGACCGCTTTCTTGACTCGATATGGGTCTTTCGAGTTTCTTGTTATGCCATTTGGGCTGACCAATGCACCCGTAATATTCATGGATTTGATGAATCAGGTTTTTTGTCCTTATTTGGACCAGTTTGTGATAGTCTTCATCGATGATATTCTTATCTACTCGAGGTCGGAGGCAGAGCACGAGCAGCATTTGAGGTTAGCATTGCAGATATTGAGAGAGCACCACTTGTATGCTAAGTTTAGCAAGTGTGAATTCTGATTATCAGAGGTCAGATTCTTAGGCAATGTTATTAGCCGGGAGGGCATTACAGTGGATCCGGCTAATGTAGAAGCTGTACTTGATTGGGAACCACCGAAGACAGTTACCAAGATTCGTAGTTTCTTAAGCTTGGCAGGCTATTACAGAAAATTCATTCAGGACTTCTCGAGGATTTCCACACTACTTACATGCCTTACTAAGAAGGGTGTACAGTTCATTTGTAGCATAGAGTGCCAGAAGGCATTTGAGACATTAAAGACTAAGTTGATTTTAGCACCAGTTTTGGTTATTCCTAGCTGTGATAAGACTTTTATTATCTACACTGATGCATCCTTCTCGAGTCTTGGCGGTGTATTGATGCAGACCCAGAGAGTCATAGCCTATATTTCGAGGCAGCTGAGGACTCATGAGCAGAATTATCTCACGTATGATTTGGAGCTAGCAGCTGTGGTCTTTGCACTGAAGGCATGGAGACATTATTTGTACGGAGTACAGTTTGAGTTATTCATAGATCACCAGAGTTTAAAGTACCTCTTCTCACAGATAAAACTCAACCAGAGGCAATGGCGATGGGTAGAATTTATTAAAGATTATGAATTTGCTATTCAGTATCATCCAGGAAAGGCGAACGTGGTAGCAGACGCGTTGAGCAGGAAACGTCGTGGTGGACTAGCGGTTTTGAAGTGTTCACTACATCGGGATCTTTATACCCTCAGCCATTTTGATTTCAGGCCAGAGATTGGTGGGAGCTGTGTGTTCTTAGGAGCGTTATCTGTACAACCATCTTGGAGAGATAGAGTAGTCGGAGCTCAGTTAGAGGATTCTTGGATTCAAACCCGCAAGGGGGAGATCTCCAAAGTACCCAAGGATGATTGGACTATTGGAGTAGATAGAGGCCTTAGGATGAAGGGTAGGATCATTATGCTGAACAATCTACAGCTAAAGAGGGAACTATTTGACGAAGCTCATCGTAGCAGATATACAGTGCACCCAGGCACGACAAAAATGTACAAGGATCTGAAGAGGCATTTTTGATGGAGTGGTATGCGCAAAGAGATTACAGATTATGTGGCTAAGTATTATACCTGCCAACAAGTTAAGGCAGAACATCAGAGACCTGTAGGAACCCTACAGCCTTTACCCATTCCCAAGTGGAAGTAGGCAGATATTTCCATGGATTTCATAGTAGGGTTGCCCAAGTCAAGGAAAGGAAATGATTCTATTTGGGTTATAGTGGACAGATTGACTAAGTCCGCACATTTCTTACGTGTGAGGACGACACATACAGCAGATATGTATGCGAGGATTTTCATTCGGGAGATTGTTAGATTACATGAAGTTCCGGGGACGATTGTATCAGATCAGGGCTCAGTCTTCACATCTCATTTTTGGAGGAGTTTTTACGATGCTTTTGGTTATCAGTTGTTATTTAGCAGTGTTTTCCACCCCCAGACAGATGGACAGACCGAGAGGGTGAATCAGATTTTAGAGGACATGCTGAGATCGTGCATTATAGATTTTTAGGGTAGCTGGGAGGATCACATCTCACTAATCGAATTTGCATACAATAACAGTTATCAAGCTACTATCGGGATGGCACCGTATGAAGCTTTGTACGGGAGACCTTGCAGATCGCCTATATGTTGGACAGAGCTAGAGGATAGTCTATTGATTGGTCCAGAGTTAGTTAGACAGACCACAGAGATGGTGGCATTGATTCGAGAGTGCATTCTTGTGGCGCAGAGTCGGCAAAAGAGTTATGCAGATTAGCGGAGATGACCTTTAGAGTTCCAGGTTGGAGACTCAGTCATGTTGAAAGTATCACCGATGAAGGGCGTTCAGCGATTCGGTAGACGGGGGAAGCTTGCCCTGAGATATGTGGGTCCTTTCAGGATCATCGAGTGCATTGGAGCTGTTTCTTACAGATTAGATCTTCCAGCATCGATGTCAACTGTACATGATGTCTTTCATGTCTCGATGCTTAAGAAGCATCTGCGAGATGATGAACAGCGGAGAGTGATTGACTCACCAGAGATTGAGATTCAGGATGATTTGACTACCGTAAAGGTACCGGTATGCATACTTGCTAGAGAGAATGAAAAACTTAGAAATAAAGTCATTCCACTAGTGAAGGTGCAGTGGAACCGGTAAGGAGCCGAAGAGATTTTTTGGGAGCGCGAGGAGGATGTTCGTCGCGACTACCCGCACCTGTTTGAACAGGTATGATGTTAATATGCTTATATGACTTGATAGTTGTCATTATCTGTAATTGTTTAGTCACATTTATATTTATCTTTAACACGAGAATGGGGATATTTTTTTTACCTGATCCTTAATCAATTGAAATATATGGTATATACATGAGGGTTTCCTTGTTTGGATTATTTCGCTCGACGTACCAATGTCGTTTAGTTAAGGATTTAGGTAAGAATATTTGCATTCTAGGTTGATAACTTTAAATATGATTGTGCTAATGCTATGTGATGTGTGCAGAAGGAATTCTTAATATGAATTACACCATCTTAATGTGTTTTCCCAGATGCGACTGCGGAATTTCGAGGACGAAATCCTCTTAAGGGGGGGGGGGGGGCCCCGTGAATGTAAAACCCTGATAATTTATGAATAATATAATTAATGTGTGATAAATTATGATATGTGGATATTTAGTATGATAAATATCATTTAATGGTATATGAGTATAATACTATGTGATTTAAGTATGAACGAGTTCATACATGAGAGAGAAAAGAGTTGAAACATGCACAAATGGCCAATCATATAGAAACTGGAAATGTCCGATCCGGTCGACCGTCGTGGTCGACCACAGCTCGGTCGACCGCCACGGTCGGCCGCGATACATGCAGTCTGTTTTTCTCCTGTTTTGAGTTAGTTTCGGATTTCTAAACCCATATCCATTTTTCTCTGATATATATATGAGTTTTTCACGTTTTTCTCAGTTTTCCTAAGAACCCTAACAGCCACCAAAACCCCCAAACCCTAGTTTAATTTCTTGGAGAAGATTGGAGGCTTTCAAGTTGGGTTTTTGTTGATTCTGGCTTTTGAAGTGGAGATCTCCTTCGATGTTGCTTCTAACACGTTTTCCTACAACCCCAGGCGAGTATCATCTCTGCTAATCCCCCTCCTAGTTTTTAAAACGTTTTTAAAGAGTTTTAAACATGTTTGTAGAGCCTAAATGACTAGTTTATGAATAAAGTCAACTTCTTTTGTATTATATGTATAAAGATTAGGTCTTTTCATGCTAAAAAGGTTGAGAACGAATTTTACAGATGTATTTAAGATCTGAAGACGATTTTAAAATGTTGTTAATATAAAGAAAGAAGTTTGATTTGTTGTTTTGAGCTTTTATGCATGTTTTAGGGTTCTGAATACAAATCTAATGCATAAAATCATGTTTATAATTGTTGAGTTGTTTCTAGATGTTCATATCTGCTGTAGCATGTTTGCATACAAGTTTCATGAATATTTAATCATGTTTGAATCACAAAAACACGACGTGAACACGACATACACAATATAACTGAGAATCTGGAAATGGGGTTCACGGTCGACCGCCACGGTCGACCGCGTGCAGGACAGAGACCTGGGCAGTCTCTGGAGCTCGTCGCGATCGACCGCTATGGTCGACCGCCAGTTTGTTTTTGGCTGTGCATGTTTTTGAGGTTTGAATTTGGTTTGTCGATCAAATTTCTCGACCTTATGATGATAGACTATAATGTTAGTGACTGTTAAACACCTGGGATGATAGTGAACGTCAGATGTGGACACGCACACCGAGATTGGTGCATGTATGCTAGATTGTGTTAGATTTACACACTTTCGACACGAGTTAAATTGATAAACATATATGAATAATGTTGTTCTATACGTATCCGAAAATAAGGAGATGAAACCTATTTTTCTCAGAACGATTGAGTAAGAGTATTATAATAGTATCGTTCTTACATGTACCCGGAATAGGAGAATAATAAACCCTATTGCCGCAGAGCGATTGAGTAACGAGCATTACAAAAGTATCACTATAGCACAAGATGATGCACACATAGATACTTGATCAGTTGTAAGCTTTTCTTCCATGATAGATTGCCCGCGAGTAGGGTATTTTCTTTAAGATTTTGATACACCCGTTATGAACGGCATATATATTTGTTTTAGCAATTGTTGATATCCTCTTATAAGAGAGCAGGTCACTCGGACGTAGTTCGAGATGAGATGATTATTCTTTATGTTAGAGATTGGGGTATTTATCATTTATTATTTGTTTTTTATTCATAGAGTGTTATATGAATGATTTGATATATGTATGTACTGACTCTATTTTCTATATACTCCTACCCCTTCCCCTGGGGAGAGGTAGTGATGATCTTGCTAGCGCTTTCACGCTCGTTTTTTTCCCCCCTTTTAGGCAGCGAGTCCGGCGCAAGGAGAGTCGTAGGTTAATAGGACATCTTAGTTGTCCGTTTAGCTATTTATTATATTTTGTAGTTATTACAGAACTCCACATGTAGTTGATTATTTTCAGACTCTAGATTGGTATTTTATTTCATAGAGTTGAGAGCTATTGTAAGACTTTGTTTATTTGACTCATTGTATTTGAGATTCAGTTCAGACTCAGAGATATATCTATTTCATTCTAGTTGGGCTTATTGTTGATAGCTCTTATGCTTCTTCTGTGTATATTCGATGTTGTTCTATTTCTAGTTTTGCCTGTCTGTACCTTCATCTATTTATTGTTTCCACTAGAGAGATAACGATTGTGATGGTAAAACATGTCGTAGCATGGTGTTTGGTGCTTGGCAGGTTTGACAATCCGGGTTTCAACTGGGACTGTAGTCTTGTGTTAACCCTGGGGCATCACAGTGCTGAATTGAAGTCGATAAGATGGTATGAAGCTATCCGTGCCACCTAATACGGATTACCGGTGAATGCTTTGCACTTCACGGGATTAATAGAGCTGTATAATCCAGATACAAACACATTTCTTACCCGGAACGGAGAATTAGGACTACCCTTCCATGAGATGCACAAAGTCTCCGGATTATAAATAGGAGATATATCGTATCAAGAATATTTTCCTTCCAACCGGGAGCTACTTTAATTAAAAATCCACAAGCCTGCTCGATACATCACGTTATGGGAACTCACGTGTCATTATCAGATTGCTTCAGCCGGAACTAACCCAGTTGCGAGGAAAAAGTCTCCTCAAATAAGCTTGAAGCAATTCTCGGGTTACCTATTCAAGAATTTAGAGAAATCGGTGAAGCTGTCTGTGAACTAAAACCGCTAACTCCTTCGGAGATTAACAAGTTGATTGAAAAATGTGATGCCCGATCTTACACCATTGTGAGTGCCCAAGGTAGATTCCCTATAGGGACTAAGTTCAAGACTTTCTTATTGCAAGCGGAGAAGCCCATTCATCCCAAGACTTTGTTGGTTGGTTATATCGCACTTTGGTTAAAGAAGTGTGTGGTGCCGTATCAAACTTCTGACACCTTACCGATAGAGGTATTATTTCCCGCTGTCCAGCTTACCTATGGAAGGAGCTTATCTCTTTTGCCAGCAATGGTTGGCGACATCCATCGTGGGCTTCGTCAAGTGGTCATATCTTTTACTCAAACTGAGGAGACCCCGTCCGAAAAGATCCCTATGGTGAAGGAAGAGCTCCCTTACACCTATATGATGGGGTGGCTGGTTCTTCATCGCCTTGATTTGATGTTTCCTACTACTAATGCAGATCTGTCCGCTCCTTTACTACAATTATTCGAGGAGTGTAGATGGAAAGCTCGGGACCTTTTGGTAGTTAGGAGGAGCTTGCACATGCACAAGGGTTGGATGATAAATCCATGCCTCCTTCGATTTGCTAACAAATATGGTAGGATGCTTACCGACGTAGAAGCGCCCGGAACCGACCAGACCTCTCTCGATGTTGGCTGCTTTAGATGGCTCATGAACATAAGGCCAGACCATCTCATTTTTCGAGTGAAGGAGCGCTGCTATTTAGAGCCTTACTTTCCGTGTTGGTTCGCCTATCAATTTGGATACGACCAGTTATATGTGAGGAACCCGAACCAATGGTTTCATACTCGCAGCGGACTAGTGAACGGTGCTCGCGCTTGGCTGTGGAATGTGACGGGCTGTACCGGTGCCAAGTTCAGTCTTTCGAATATTGACCGCCACTTAGAGCTCACATATTTGTGTTGCAAATGGATTATGGCAGCTAACGAGCCTATTCCTCTAAGACCAATTAAAGAGTTGATGGCGGAAGCTGCGTCGCGTATTGATGAGAGGATGATTCAAAAAAATCTACAAGAACGAAGGAAGCGCGATAGTAAGCTTGCTGATCCCTCAAGCAAAGGTAAGCAAAAAGTGGAGGAAGTAGAAGAGGGATCATTCACTTCCAACGAGGAGACTTCCGAAGAGGATGAAATCGCTGATGGTGGTGCTATGGAGGTCAACAGCGACTTCGAGGAACATGCGGCAGGTTTGTTTGAGTTTTTTTATAAAGAGCTATGGGATCTATCGATCGTTGATCAAGCTCGCCGACTTAAAGCTCGAAATGTTTGCCCTTATGTTTTGATGATGTTTTACAACCACCATTATCGGTACTAATTACTTGTTGAGTGATATTGTAGTTAATATATATATCAAGCTTGTCAGTACCATTTATGGAGGATTGGATAGAATATGAGCTACAACGATGATATCCAAAGGAGGAGGAGGCATAGTGATGAAGCAAATGTTAATCAAGAACAACACATACAAGTCAAAGCTTCATCAACTCAAAACTATATCAAGACTCAAATAATTGTAATTCTATGTGAGGATATTAGCTAGTTTTTCTTTTCTCTCTAGTGCTAGAATGTAGAAAAGTTGTTGTAGATTTTACTTGAAGCTATTGGGATATCACACACATGTTTTTATACTTATATTTTTGAACATTTTGACAAAATATTATTTTTCACAAGTATGAGGACCTTTTCGTAAAATTCCTTTTCCAAACAGTTTGTTTTTAGTATTAAAAACAATTTATAAAGTTACACAAATTTTTAGAAGTCATTTGAATATTTTTACATATTTCTAAAAAGAGTCAAAACTGTTTTCTAAACTGTATCTGTTGTGTCAGTTAGCGGTCGACCGCCACGGTCGACCGCGCCTGTGTCTTTTTCTGAGTGGGCAGTAGAAACTTTCGCGGTCGACCACCACGGTCGACCGTCAACTCAAAAATTCTCACAGTCGACTGTCACGATCGGCCGCAAAAGTCTTTGGAAATATTCTGAGCCTCGAAAGTGGCTCGTAGTCGACCGCGAGATTTTCACGGTCGACCGCCATTTACTCCAACGGCCTTTTACGTACAGATTTCAGATGACGATTTTTACGGGATTTGGGGGATTTGGGTATGGGTTTTGGCTGCAGTGTTTTCTCCTATTTAAACCCTTCATACCCCTCTTCTTCAACCTGTCCCAAGCACTTTAAAAAACCAGAGATCTATTTTTACTGAGAGCCAAAATTTTCAAACCTGTTTTCTATGTTTTTTAAGTTCACATCCTAGCTTCAGAGTAATCTTTCTCCTTGTCATAGGGACATTGTAAAGAGAGAGTTTTTACACCATTACTACTGTTGAGAGCTTGATCTTATGGAGATCAACTGTGTGGGAGTAAGATCTTGTGGTGATCAACTGTGTAGTTGTGAGGTCTTGTGGAGATTGTTGTGTAGAAAAAGTTCCGGCTTCCAAATAGGGTTGTGTAGTTGATTCTCCTTGAGAGTAGGGAGCGGGGACGTAGGTCAGCGGGCCGAACCTCATTAACACATCGCGCGTCACTTGGATAATGATTTCTAACTCTATCTCATTTGCTTTGGTTGTTCTCTCTATTGTGTGTTGGTTGTCTTATTTTTTATTGCACAATTATAGCCTTAAGACCCTAATCACCCCCTATAGGGTCCAACATGAAAGAAGTGGAGAATTTTTCCTACTTATAATAGAATGATGGTTGAAATTTCAGATGTAGGTTCTGAGGGGGAAGAGGAGAGAAGTAGACTTATCACTCGTGCTCGATCTCGGGCTACAGCTCAAGCAGGATCGCAAGTTGAGAAGCGTGCCACATCAACATAGGACAGACCTTTGGATCTTAAAGAGGCCCGACCTACAAAATGATTGAAGTTGACCATCAAGCGACACGCTAGACCTTAGTCTTCACGAACGGAGGTGGCCGACGATACGCCCATTGGTAGGGAAGGTAATGTTTCGACTCTTGTCATCTTTTTAGCCTTTTCCTCTACCAAGCTTTAGACTTAGCAGATTTTATATTTTAGAGGATCATGATGAAGATACAATGATGTACAACCCTCCTTCTCCCGACATAGACTTTTTCAGAGGATCTTGCTTCGTGCCACAAGCAGATGAGGCCGTGGGTCAGGATCTGGCGGGTGCTGAAACAAGTGTGGCCCCTAACGTAGGCGAAGGTACCGTTGTAGAATCTGATTTGTCTACGGTGATTGCTAGCCCAGGTATACCTATTACTGGTAGTACACCTTTTAGGTGGCAATCTCGGATATTAAATGACTCAGAGTTCGTCCTTCCTCTAATTGCTTATATGCTTCTGGCTCTTTTATAAAATCTACAAGAGGCGATCGCTGACGTCGAGATCGAAGGGCATACTGTTACTACCGGAGGTAAGTTTAATTCTCCTTCATCGTTGATCTTCAACTTCTCTTTCCATGTCTTATCACTTAGAATTTTTTGTAGACATTCCGATGGAAGGTGTAAATGACGAAGGAGTTTCTCAAGATGAAGTTAACGCACCTTCATTTGATCATGTACAAGATCCTTCGGGATCTGGCGACATGCTTTTTGAAGATATGTTGTCAGAACAAGCTCGTCGTGAGACCGTCGAACCAATTATTGAGGCTGGTCCCCTTGCTGGTATGAATTCATTCCTTTGCAAAAGTTACTCGCTTATCGGTCTTACTTAACCATAAGGGAGTTATGCTTGTAGGACCAGTCATTGAGACTGATACTGCTACTATTGTTGGGATATCTGACGATCCTGAGGGTCTTGATTTCTTGCTGTTGGTAGGAACTATCATAGAAACTCAGTCGTCAGCGGCTCAAACTCAGCTTACGATCCTGATGACCGAGATGACTACTGCAGCTACGGGGGTCAGTCCGGTTGAATAGGTCGCAAGACCAATTGAAAAAGTCGGTACATCTATGACTACTACGTCCGTAATAACTCCAACGACTTATGCAGCCATACAAGGGGTGTCGAATGCAGAGCATCAAATTGAAAAGCCTTCAGTCGTTATTGGTGAGCCCTGTTTCGACATTTATCTTGAAACTATTCGGACTAAAATTCGTAAATAGTTACTCTTCTTTTTAGGGCTTTCAACTCAGCTTTATGATCTCGTCACGGCGCTACTATCCAATAACGACCCAGATAAAATCCTCCTCCACATGAAAGTTCGTTCTTTCTTCTCGTTTGTGAACAAGATGGTTGACAATCTTCTTCGCAACGGGCTCTCTATTGATCTCTTCAGGTCATATCTCAATCACCAAGTGACCTTTCTGAGGAGTCAAGGGTATTTAGACCTGGCGGACGCTATTACTGCAGATTTTGTTCGCCTTGAGTTTGAGCTTGAAAAACTGAAGGAATTTCAGGCAGATGGAGTTTCTTCATATGTGGCCGCTCAGATGGAAGCCAAGCTACAAGCATGGTGGGAAGCTCAAGCATCTGCTGATTCTAAGATTTAGGAAGCAGAAGGTCTTGCTCACCAAATGGAAGTAGTTTGTCCTAGCAAGTCGGCAACTCTTTGCAACATTTATTCTTCTCTTACGTCAGGTGAAGCAACAATAGCACGACTCGAGCTAGAGTTAAAAGCGGTGAAGGATGCTCAAGCTGCTTTGAAGATGATGAAGGTACACATGGAGCGCGCTCGAGAAGAAATGTCCGGGCAACTGGAACTCACTAAAGAGAAGTTAGCTACGATGAAAGTAGATGCCGCAAAGATGTTGGCTGCTGAAGAAGATTCTATGAAAACCACACTACAGAGCGAGTTTGAGCAAGTTTATACTGTGGAATTGTCTAGGTTAGAACAACAAGTTCTTAGCCATAAACTTCGTGTAGATTGATTGTGACTTTTGTACCTGCAAACTCAATTTTTATTAATAGAAGATATTTCCTTTTCGTTTATTTTACCCCCTTTTTTATTATTATGATGTCCTATTCTGTTTGGAATAATCAACCATAAAATTTAGATGATTTTTGGCAAACCCTCAGCCTTTAATGGATTTGATGTGCCTTTACTGATTACCGTTTGAATCGGGCTAGCATGTGACTTCTTAAAACCCGTATCACATGTAATATTATGCTCAGAGAGTTAATTCTCTTAGACTTGGTGCTATGATTTTGAATACATGGACTTTACCATTTCTTATGGGAATATGGTACCCGACAACGCGTATTAGGTACTGACTCAGCCCAACTTAGGATTCGGCATAAAAGTCCCCGGATTTGTATTCTGATGTCTTTTTCACTCGGTAAAAGACTAAACCGACAACGTGTATTAGACGTAGACTTAGAATTTTTGGCAAACCCTCAGCCTTCAACGGATTTGATGTACATTTACCGATTACCGTTTGAATCGGGTTAGCATGTGAATTATTAAAATCCGTTTCACATGTAACATTGTGCTAAGAGAGTTAATTCTCTTAAACTTGGTGCTGTGATTTTGAATACATAGACTTTATTATTTCTTACGGGAATATGGCATCTGGTAATGCGTATTAGGCGCTCACTCATCCTTACTTAGGATTCGGGATAAAAACCCCAGATTTGTATTCTGGTGTCTTTTTCACTCGGTAAAAAACTAAACCGGTAACACGTGTTAGGCGTAGGCTTATCTCTATTTAGGAGTCGAGATAACATTCCCCATGCATGAAGCGTACGGATTTGAAGTTGAGAATTCTGTCTTTCCTCAGGGCGAAGACAAACCCGATGTTGGAAAGAAAAAATTTTATATTCTATCCCCGGGTCTTGTTTAGGGTAAAGACGAACCCAAACTGGGAGAGGAAGAATTTTATATTCTATCTCCCATCACTGAAGAGAAAGAATTTTATATACTATCTCCAGTGGCAAAGGAGACTCGTGGTGGGATCTCCACCCCCAGAATCCGAAAAGGTAAAAATAGGAGTAGGATCTCCACTCCAAGAATTGGAAGGATTCAAGCAACCCTAACTTTTATAGGATTGGTTGCTTAATCCAAAAAAAGAGTTCCTCATTTATTGAGGTGAAATTCCGATTTTGGCCCTAACTTTTATAGGTTTGGCTGAAAAGGAGAAGGTGGAAGTCTTTCGTTTATCGAAAGGGATGACTCGATCTTGGTCCTAACTATCTGCAGGTTTGACCAAGTGAGGTTGGAGGCAATCCTAACTTTTATAGGTTTGATTGCTAAAATTAAAAGTGGACCTCTCGTTCATGGAAGGAATCGAGAGGGGATTCTGGCTTTGGTCCTAACTTTTATAGGTTTGACCGAGAAAGCAGTGGGAGTAGAATACTTGCAGCAATGAGGATGCCGACCTATACTAACCACTCGCTGGAGGGTTTTAATATTAAGTGACTAGGACTTAACACGTTAAGTTTGAAAATTGCTAACAATTGGCGAAATAGAAATTTTGGTGGACCCATCGTCAATTGAATTGATTAGTGAGGGATTTTGTGAGGAAAGATTGATTTGTCAAAATGGTTGAATCTCGCCTCAGCAAAAGAATTCATGAGAGTTAATGACTTCGATATCAACAATAAGATACGTTCCAACTTTGAAAACATTTAGAGTTTAAGTTAGGATTTCTTATTTATCACTTTGTAGCAACTGGGTTATCCCTAAGAATACCATACGTAGTATTCTTCCGGGAACTTCCCGATACATAGGTTGTCTTGAATGTACTAAGGGTAGTACTTCTTTAGGAACTAGCCGTTTATCGGCATCATAAGCCGGGTGCCTTCCTTTGTAATAAGGTGATATGCCCCGTTTGAATAGACTATCTCCACTATAAATGGCCATTCCCATTTGGGCTCGAACTTGCCTTTCTTCTTGGAATTAAGGATCATCGGCCGTCGGATAGTTAAAACCAAGTCCCCTTCTTTAAAGCTCCATTGTCGAACCTTTTTGTCAAAGGCTCGGGAGATTCTGGCTTGGTAGAACTCAATGTGTTGTTGAACTTCCAAACGCTTCTTGTCGAGTATTTCGAGTTCTTCGAGACGTTTCTGATGTTGCTCTTCGGTCATCATCTGGGTTGTGAGAGAGATTCGAAGAGATGGAATTTAAATTTCCAATGGAAGGATGGCTTCACACCCGTACACTAAAGAATATGGGGTTGCGCCAGTAGGCGTGCGAACTGTGGTCAGGTATGTAGGCGCGTAAAATTACCTATAGATCCCTTAGCTTAGCTCGGCATGATGATTCGACAAATCAACGGACGCTCGAGCGACGAAACGAACTAAAGAGGCTACGAAGCTAACGAACCGCACGTGAACAACGTCAATGGTTCGGGGAGTCAACGAGTCATCCAAAGGCACAGTTTTGAGTGCCTATAAATAGGCCTGGCACTCGTTCATTTGAGAGGACTTTTGGTTGAACTTCTAAAGAGCCAAAACTCTGCCGGATTGTCATCTCAACTCAGAATTGTGAAGGCTTGAAGCTTGGACCCTCGGATTCAGTTTTCGGCGAGCACCCGCGACAAACAAGGAAGGAGTTCGAAGAAGCTAATCCTCAGATCTACATCATTCTACTCCGGATCTAAGCTTGGTTCTTAGATCCCGAGATTCGAGCGGTCGTTTCCTTGGCGAAACGATCCCTCCCGGCTATTATCTCCTTGGTGGGATAATACCCGTAATACGTTGTAGATCTGCCTGGATCCAGATCTCGCGGTGGTCAACGGTAATCAACCCCGGCGTAGGCAAAGAACCCCACAAAGCGAGCAACCGCAAAACAGGAGCTCGCGATCTGTTCAAAGGAAAGTTGTAATTTTTTGTTTCTTTCTTTATTTCGATCTCCATTGTGACCGGCTCTTATAAAAAGACCGGATATTTGTAAAACGCATAAAGTTGTTTTCAAAGTTTGTAATGGAATCCTCAATGAAGAAGAACACGATTTTCCACGCGAACAATCTGGCGACCACAGTGGGAGCCAACAGCTTCGCTGCCGAAGCTGGAGCGTCGCAGCCGCGGATCTCGATCCCGGTCGTGGAGGAGGTCGAGTATGAATTCGACCAACAGAAGTACGAGGAATACGTCTCCTCGTCCGGATCTACCTCCTCCCCCAAGTCCAAGAAGTCCCAAAAGCTCTCCTCTAGGAGAAAGGTGCGTTGGTGCGATGAAGTTGAAGCCACCAACGACGACCTCACCCCAATCGACGCCGAAGCTGCGTTGAGTGAGGCCCCACCGACCTCAAAGAAGGTCAAATCCGCCATTGAAGGCGTGGTGACTCTCTCCAAGAGAGCCCGCCAGAGGCAGCGTCAACGCCTCGCGAAGCAATTCGCCAAGGCCATGGAGTCTGTTGACGGGGTCCGTTATCATGCGGATCTGAAGAACAAATGAGGCAAGCAACCTCAACAGCAAATGCAGGGTGGTTCCTCTAAGCCATCAACTATGGAGTGGGTCCGTGTCAAACGGAATCGCTCGACTTTGGAGGAGCGCATCCGCAAACGCCGCGCGTTATCAGCGCAAGCACGGACCCGAAGTACTGCGCGTACCACAGAGCGGTCCACCACCCAATGAAGTCTTGCTACCATCTCAAGGATAAGATCCAAGCATTGATCGATGTAGGGGTCATAACTCCGAAACCGGCCAAGAATGTGGGAGCAAATGCGGTGTCAATCAGCTTTGGATCAGTGCCTACAGCTTGGTTTGAGCCGAAGCGTGTCACCAAAGTTGGGATGAAGACGGTGAATGACGACCCGCACGGACAGCGCCAAAAGGGACTAGTGCCACACACGGCCCCGAACGGCGAAATCCTTTGGGTTCACCCCGACCTGATTGAAGATGAACAATGGGCCGAATCGTCATCCACGAAGAAATCTAAAAGGAAAGGAAAGTCTTGCTACGGAGTTTCCGCCATCCCAGGGAAAGACGACGAAGGAATCCCAACTTTCCCACTTTCTGAAGATGAACAAGAAGTCTTCACCACCAGAAGCGGGAACCAATACCACTTCAACTATCCATCACATAATGAACAAGCAGCTAAGATAGGGGTGATCCCAATTCCCAAACCGGCTGAAGATGTTCGACGACAGCCGGCAGATAAACAGAAAGACAAAGGATCCCAAGAGGTTCAGAACCCGAGGCAGTCTCGCTTCAGTCGTCCAATTGGAGGAGATAAACCGGGAAGTTCGAAAAATCCGCGTGTCTTCGACATCATGGCTCAGCTAGCCAACATTCCAGCAAGGATAACACTTTATGAATTGCTGCGGCTATCTAAGGAAACTAGAGAAGCCTTGCAAGAAGCCCTGGCCGATTCAGAGGTGTTCCTTACTCGAGTCAAACCAGCACCCGAGGAACTGGAATTATCAGCCCAACAATGTAACGTGGCAGCCAAGAACATTCCCTGCATCACCTTTACCAAAGAGGACATGCAGACGAAGAATTCGAACCATGATCGGCCCCTGTACTTCGTCGGGTACATTGGCTCCAGCGAAGTTAACCGAATCCAAGTGGATCCGGGTTCCGCTGTGAATATTATGCCACTTCGACTGATGCACAGCCTTGGCATTCCAGTCAGCAAGTTGGCGTCTACAGGCACAGTCATATATGGATTCAACACCAGCGGGTCAAGACCTTTGGGTAAAATCCGGATAAAGTGCCAAATGGGCGATTTAAAGACGGAGGTCACGTGCTACGTGATTGATGCTGAGACATCCTATAACTTACTATTGGGTCGGCCTTGGATCCATAGTAACATTATAGTCCCCTCCACTCTACATCAGTGTTTGAAATATGTCGACACTGATGGAAGAGTTAGGACGGTGGTCGCGGATAAGCAACCATTCAAAGGGTATGAGAACTACTTCACAGATTCTCTCCTTTATGGAAACGAATCCGATACAGAACCATCGGTCCAAGGCACGGACAGCGGAGAAGAAGCTGATTCCGAGGCCGGATTCGATTACAATGGTGGTTTTGTTTTTAATGACATTGTACCCTTTGTAATCAATCTCGACGACGAACAGTCGTCAGATGGCGGTTGTAACTGGCAACTTGCCGAGCTTGAAATAAATAATGGTTTAGAGTACTCCTTGTCTTTTGATGATGCAATAAAGGGATTATACGATAATCCCGAATTATGTATGCCACTCCGATCGTCGTATGTAACGAAGAAGCGTCTCCAACACTCTTTCGGAACAACTCAGATTATTCCCGCCAAAATAGGGGGACAAAAAGAAGTGATCTTCGGTAAAGGAGAAAATCTTCCCGTGCCAGATCATTTCCTAAGAGAGGATGAAGATGGTGACAAATCTGGTTTACATTTGTCTAAGTACAGTCCAGAAGCGCGCAAGCTCATGGAAAGACAAGGATATGATTTCACACTCGGAGAAGGTCTATACTTCGATCGAGGTTCCCGTGTCCCAGTCAAAGCGGCATATGTACCAAAGGGTAAACCGGAGGGCTATTATCGTCACAAGAGGGGCTTAGGCTACGTTTCGTCAGATGACGAATGTGGCTGGCAAATCATAGATCAAATTGCTAACAAAGCCAAGGATCGGTACTTGCTAGATTCGTCAGCTGAAGATTCCGACACAAGTTTGGGAGAAATGTTCAAGGCCTTAATGTCGAACATGACTACGGCTGATCCATCTACAATGGAGGATGACGATCAAATGCAAACGTGGGAGGACCCATGGGTTCATCACCTGAACATGCAATATGGTGATAGGTTCGAACAGAGAGAGCCACCCACCGAAGACGAGGTAGTCCAAATCAATATGGGTGATGAAGCCAATCCAAAGCCCATATTCATCAGTGGTAGTCTCCCATCAGATGAAAAGGAGGAATTAATTGCCTTGATCAGAGAATATATCGACGTCTTCGCCTGGAACTACGAAGACATGCTAGGGCTCGATCCCAATGTGGCAATGCACCGCCTCGACATCAAGCCGGATGCCAAACCTGTCAAGCAACAGCAAAGACGGTTTCGTCCGCAGATCATGGAAGCCATCGAGGCTGAAGTTAAAAAGTTGATCGATTCAGGATTTATCCGGAAAGAACAACATCCAGACTGGTTAGCCAATATCGTTCCAGTCATGAAGAAGAATGGCAAGATCAGGATTTGCATCGACTTCAGGAATCTGAACGAAGCATGTCCAAAAGATGATTTTCCCCTCCCGATCACAGATGTCATTATTGACAATACATGTGGATTCGAAAGAATGTCCTTCATGGACGGCTTTTCGGGGTATAATCAAATCAAGATGCACCCAGATGACGAAAAGCACACGGCATTCAGAACGCCCCTCGGTATCTTCTGCTACACGGTGATGCCGTTTGGTCTAAAGAATGCAGGTGCCACGTACCAACGAGCAATGACTAAGATTTTCCAGAAACACCTTAGGAAAACAGTTGAATGCTACGTTGATGATTTGGTGGTGAAAAGCCGCAGCAAAGAAGATCACATCAAGGACTTGAGGACAATGTTTGATCTCATGCGGAGTCATCAATTGAAGATGAATCCCACAAAATCCTTCCTCGGAATGTCCAGCGGAAAATTCCTTGGATTCGTCGTTACCACCAAGGGTATACATATCGACCCAGACAAGGTAAAGGCGATAAATGAATTGCAACCCCCGAAGAACCTAAGGGAACTCAGAGGATTGCAAGGGCGTTTGGCGTATATCCGGAGATTCATTTCAAATCTTTCCGGGAAGTGCCAACCATTTTCGAAGCTAAACAAGAAAGGCGTATCGTTTATTTGGGACGATGCTTTCCAGAAGGCATTCGAAGATATCAAGGCATATCTAATGAATCCACCTGTTCTTGTTGCACCAAAATCAGGTAAACCGTTCTTGATTTATATCAAGGCGATGAACCATTCGATAAGTGCTTTATTAGCACAAGACGATGATAATGGTCACGAACAGGCAGTCTATTATCTATGTCGGACCTTGATAGGCGCCGAGTCTCGATACCCGATGATTGAGAAAGAATGTCTCGCATTGGTGTTTGCGGTACAGAAGATACGACATTATTTAGTTGGCCAGACGATTTACGTCATTGCCAATGTTAATCCGGTACGAGTGTTCATGACTCAACCAGGTTCGATGAATTGGTGGTTAGCAAAGTGGGCCCTTCTCTTGTCCCAGTATGATCTACACTTCAAACAGCAGAAGTCGGTCAAAGGACAAGCGATTTGTGATCTTTTGGCGGCAAGCCCGACAACAGATACAGTCGAAGTATATGATGATTTACCAGATGAAACCCACGAGGTTAATACCACATCACACCAACAAGTATGGCAGTTATATTTTGATGGTGCCTCGAGAGCAGTCAATAAAGCAGTAACCCCGGGATGTCCTAAGGTCACTTCTGGAGTTGGAGTTGTCTTAGTTTCCCCAGGGAAGCACGTGATGCCTCGAGCTTATTCGCTGACGAGTCCATGCTCGAACAACGTAGCCGAGTATAACGCGCTCCTCATAGGACTCAGTTTCGCCAAGGAGCTGGGGGTCGAATATCTCGAAGCCTTTGGGGATTCTCAACTAATTGTCAACCAAGTTCGTGGGGAGTATGAAGTCAGGAACCCAGACCTGATTCCATACCACCAAGAGGCCGTCAGAGTGGCAGATTCTTTTGAAGAATTTTACATCGAATATATCTCGCGTCTCCAGAACGCTCATGCAGATGCACTGGCAGCACTAGCAGTATCACTCGCGCAACCACCCGAAACTGAACTGCTAGTCACAGTAAGATCACACCAACTCTGCGTACCCATATACGATATGGATATCGAAGAGGAAGAAGATAGAAATGTAAACGCTAAAGAGGTGAACTCAACCCAAATTGGGTCTGAGTCCCGAGATTGGCGCTTTCCCATTATTGACTACGTCCAATACGGCATTTTACCAGAGGATGTAAAAGAAAAAGAATCTATCCGCCGAAGAGCACCACGGTTCTTTTACAATACCGAGACCCGTACGCTGTATCGCTGGGGGTACGATGACCTGCTTCTCCGATGCCTTTCGAATGAAGAAGCAAAAGAAGTTCTTAAGGAAGCACATGAAGGAGAATGCGGTGCGCATCAGCCTGGTCCCAAGCTGTATGATCGAATCAGAAGAATGGGATATTTCTGGCCAACAATGATTCGTGACGCGATTGAGTACGCTCGAGAATGTCACGCTTGTCAAGTACATGCAAACTATATGCACCAACCACCGGAGCGGTTACACGTGTCAACCACGTCCTGGCCATTCGAGACATGGGGTATGGATATCGTCGGTCCCATCTTCCCGCCTTCAGTCAAAGGTGATCGATTTATTCTCGCTATCACCGACTACTTTTCAAAGTGGGCTGAAGCCATTCCGCTTAAAGAAGTGAAGACGAACAACGTCATCAACTTCATCAAGCAT
Organism: Asparagus kiusianus; assembly: GCA_022839385.1. NCBI lineage: Eukaryota > Viridiplantae > Streptophyta > Magnoliopsida > Asparagales > Asparagaceae > Asparagus > Asparagus kiusianus. Next base: position 371,583 of record BQKN01063619.1, read on the forward strand.
CATGTCATATACCGACACGGCGTGCCCAGACGGATTATTCATGACAACGGTCCGCAATTCATAAGCAACGCCTTCATCCGGTTCTGTGACAAGTTCAAGATCCAAGATGTTTCGTCAACACCTTATTACCCTGCCGCTAACGGATTAGCTGAGGCTTTCAACAAGACGATCATCAAGATCTTATCAAAACTCGTGAAGACCAATAAACGAGATTGGGACGATAAACTCGGAGAAGCACTCTGGGCTTATCGCACTACCATACGCACACCCACGGGAGCTACCCCATATTCGTTGGTATACGGATGTGAAGCTGTGCTACCCTTGGAGATTCAAATCCCCTCCCTTCGGATCGCTCTCGCAACAGAGATGACGACCGAAGAACATCATCAAAAACGTCTTGAGGAACTTGAAAGGCTGGACGAAAAGCGCTTGGAAGCTCAACAACACATCGAGTTCTACCAGGCTAGGATATCCAGGGCTTTTGACAAAAGAGTCCGCCAAAGAAGCTTCAAGGAAGGAGATCTAGTCCTCGCTGCTCGCCGACCAATAATCCTCACCTCCAAGAAGAAAGGTAAATTCGAACCTAAGTGGGAAGGACCGTTTGTAATAGACACAGTCTATTCAAATGGTGCTTACCGCCTAATTTCTTTAAAGGGTAACAGGCAATTAATGCCAATAAATGGGAAGTTTTTGAAAAAGTACTATCCCTAGTACGTTCAAGACAACTCGTTTATCGGGAAGTTCTTTGAAGAATATTACACTTAATATTCTAGAGGATAACCTAATTTTATTTTTACCACCAAAATCCCTCGCTGATCAATTTCAATTGACAGTGAGACCACCAAAAAGGTTCATTCTCAGTTCGGAGTCCCCTTTCGATGAACGAAAGAACTCCATTTCTTTTCTCTTGGGTTCAACCTTTTTATGGTTGTAACTGAAGTTGAAATTTCTCTTCGATAAACGAAGAACTCATCTTTCGATCTGATAACCAATCCTATAAAAGGAAAGTTTGTCAGTATCTTCCAGATTCTCGGAGTGGAGATCCCACTTCTAGTTTCCTTCTTGCACTGGAAATAGAATATAAAATTCTTCCTTTCCAGAATCAAGGAATAGAATATAAAATTCTTCCTTCCTTGTTCGGGGAATAGAATATAAAATTCTTCCTTCCCCACACCAACCATTTCTCAAAATTTATCAATTTAGGATTCATCCTAGGTATTTTATCCCGAAACCTAAGCAGGGATAAGTCTACGCCTAACACGCGCGGCCGGTTTAGTCTTTTTCCGATTGAAAAAGATACCAGAGTTCGACTCTGGGGTATTTTATCCTGAAACCTAAGTAAGAATAAGTCCGCACCTAACACGCGCGGCCGGTTAGTTCTTAACCGTTAAAAAGAACACCCGTCCGCATATTCAACATTGTGGCAGGCTGTTATTAATAACACCGAAATCCATGCCTCATACGCATGGGGAATTTTATCCTGAATCCTAAGAAAGGATACGTCGACGCCTAACACGCGTCGCCGGTTTGGTCTTTATCCGTAGAAAAAGATACCAGAGTCTGACTCTGGGGTCTTTTGTCCCAAAGCCTAAATAGGGATAAGCCAACGTCTAATACACGTTGCTGGATAGCCTATTTTCCATAATAATGGCAAAGTCTACATATTCAAAGTAGTAGCACAAAGTCTAAGGGAGTTTATTCCTTTAGCGCAACGTCACATGCGGAACGGATTAAAACAATCCGCATGTAAGCCCGACTCAAACGGTAGTCGGTAAGAGCACATCAAATCCGTTAAAGGCTGAGGATTTGCCAAAAATCCTAAGTCAACGTCTCATACACGTTGCTGTTTAGTCTTTTCACAGGAGAAAGACGAAGTCTACGTATTCAACGTCGTAGCACTAAAAGGGTTAACTCTTTTAGCTTAACGTCACGTGTGGAACGGATTTAGACAATCCGCACGCTAGCCCGACTCAAACGGTAGTCGGTAAAGGCTAATCAAATCCGTTAGAGGCTGGGGGTTGGCCAAAAATCCTAAAGCCAACACCTCACACGTGTCGCCGGGTAGCCTATTCCCGTAACAATGGCGAAGTCTATGTATTCGACATCATAGCACAAAGTCTCAGAGAATTCAATCTCTGAGCGCAACGTTACATGCGAGCGGATTTAAACAATTCGCATGCTAGCCCGACTCAAACGGTAGTCGGTAAAGGCTCATCAAACCCGTTGATGGCTGAGGTTTTGCCAAAAATCCTATGAGTATTGTGGTCAATCATTTCAAACGGAATGACGAATCATAATAAAGATAAAAAGGAAATTCACTAAAAGAGTCAAGAGTCAAAACACTCAGTAAACAAAATCAGACATCAAGACTGTGGCTAAAAATCTGCTGGCTGACCTTAGACAGCTTCTCATCATAAGCTTGCCTAAGTTCAGCCCTAAGGGACTCCTCGGTGGTGGTGGAAGTCTTCGCAGCAGCCTCCTCGATCTCGATTAGCCTCTGCTTCAAAGACTTCAACTCATCGGACAAAGCCGTACAGGTCTGCTGGTCCTGTGCTTCTGTCATCTGAAGAATGCCAAAAGTCTCCTCTTCTTCACGGAGTTCTTTTCTAAGCTGATCTATCTTGGTCCCACAAGAAGTAATAGAAGAGCGGAGCTCGGCAAGTGAAGATAATCTAGTAGCAAGGCCGGTCTCAACCCGAGCTACTCGGTCTCGCTGCGCCTGAACCTCAAGACTAGCAAGAAGCTGAGTATCGCGCAGTGACTGTAAATGGGTCTCCAGCTCAGCAGCAATGAAGGAAGAGGCTCCGGTATCTCGAAGCTCATGAAACATCTGAAGCTCATGCTCTAGGTAGTCGATATCATCAACTATGGCCTTCGCCAAATCTGGGTATCCTGCTTCCCTTATCAAGTTGATTCTGGAATTAAGGAGAGGTTTAAACTGGTGAAGTGAAAGTCCATCGTGAAAGAGCTTGCCGATCATAGCATTCACAAAGGAGAAGAAGGAACGAACATCTATGCAGATGACGACCTTGTCAGGATCGTCGTCAGATAACAACTCCTTCACTAAGACATGAAGACGAGAAGAACGCCCTACACAAAAAAGGGAGAATTCCGTCAAAAGTATTAATAAGAAAAAGGAATAACACTCTTCAATGAGTTAACTTATACCTTCTTCCCCTTGAGCCGCTGGGGGTAGTGGAGGTGTAACGGCTGTAGGTGCATCAACTGGTATAATTGGTCTCACAGCCGGCTCAACAGGGTCTTTCTCAACAAAAGCTCCTGCCAGATTCAAAACGGAATTCACAGAGGCGTTACATTATAGTTGCATTAGTCAAGATTGGCTAGTCCTATAAGTAACTCAGAAAGAAGCATATACCTTCAAAGGAACCATCCTCAGGATTTCCAGCGAAGGCGGGCTCAGAAAACATATCCCCAGGTAACTGATCATCGATCTGAGGAGAGCTATATATGTAGCGCATCATAGGAGTGTCCGCAAACAAGCTTCCCTCGTCGAAGTCATCAATGGAGAAATCTGACATAAAAGAATATCAGTGCCAAAGAAAAGTGAAGAGACTACAACTAATGGAAATGAGTTACCTCTCACGGGTGCATCGGCCTCTTCATTTCCAGGATTCGCCTCCTGCAAATTATCTGAAGAAGCAAGAAGTAGAGGACAGTTAGGAGATACACAAATTCATTCGTGTATTATCTAAAGAAATACGGTGTCAATGTTAGATGTACCTGTATTCACGGAATCGGGTCCTACATTAATCTCCTCTCTAATGTCAGCAACCCCTGTAGGCCTCTCTACAGGGGGTGGTGGGTCAGACTCATCGGGAGATACGGGAATAGGATCGGGACTCATCTCATTCTCCCCACGCGCTCCTATATAGAGGTGGAAAACTATAAGTCAATGTGCTGAATAACCAAGGGAATGGTTTTCAGGATAGATGTTACCTCTATCACTAGCAGGATCGTCACCAGCAAAGTCCATATCTGAGGCTCGGGAAGCTGCACGCGGCCTACGGGCTAATCTCTTCCGCCTAGCAGTGGGGATCGCAGGTCTCGCCTGAGGAGGAGGATGAAACTCTTCATCATGATCAACTGTGGTCCCTGAAACGTCAAACCATAGTCAATTTCAATATTTCTGGAAGATAAAGGGAAAAGTTGAATCGCAAACCTCGCTCAGAAGAGTCATCATAATCTTCAGGATCCCCGCCTGAAGCCTCGTCTGTGGAATGGAATGTCCTCTGGCCCTCTTCATCAATTCGGCGAGTCTTGCTCCGCGCCCTCTGTACACGAGCGTTCTCCCGAATCCTAAGGGAATCAATCTGAGAAGCCTTCTCAGCCTCTATCTCTGCAATCGGCTTCACGGGGACAGTCTTGTTAGTTGCTAGTAACCACTTGCAGCTCAAGAAAGTGAGGTTCAACTGCCGATCAATACTCGGGAGGCTGAACTTAGCACCAGTACAGCCAGTCACGGTCCACAACCATGCACGGAGACCGTCGATCAAACCACTATGGGTCCGAAGCTGCTGACGAGGATTCCCGATGTAGAGCTGATCATAGCCAAACTGGCAAGCGAATCGGCAGGGTAGATATGGCTCTATGAAGCACTGATCCCTCACCCGAAAAGTCAGATAGCCAGGCCTGATGTTCACCAACCAGTTGAAGCAGCCAATGTCTAAGTGAGTCCGATACTCTCTCGGCCTCTCATCATCTATCAAGCACTCGCCGTATCGGCCGGAGAACTGCGGAAAACAAGTGGAGAATGCCCAACACTTGTGGACCTGCAGCTGCTGTCTGACATCAGAAAATCCGCGGCCCTCCCACCTGCCATTCTCAAGCAACTGTAGCAGGGGAACAGAGTGGTCTGTGGCGTTCGGCACCGACATCATATTCGAGCGGTGGAGGACGAACCAAGCCATCAGATAAGCGTACGGAAGCTCCACCTTAAGAGTGGGAATCTGACCTGGAAAATCGGTCTCCTTCCGTGTGAAGACACTGGAAAGCTGTCGAAGTCCTCGGTGAATGTCAGCTACCATCACCGGAAGAAGTGAAAGCTCTTTCTTATAAGCAAGCTGAACGGCCGGGTAGAGCACCTCTAAAGGCAATGCATCACCAGACTGGTATGGAACCACACACTTCTTCAACCAAATAGCGAGATAACCGGCAAGAAGAGTCATCGGCCGAATCGGAGTGGTCGCATGCCATAAGAAAGATCTGAATCTGGTCTTCGCAGGGAAGCCACCCTCAGGACTGCTAGTGGTGTAGGAGTGAGCATCAATCTTCTTCAACAAACTGTTCACCTCTGAGGGAGTAAGTGGGGCCAACTCACAAATAACCTCGCCAGAACTGTTCTCCAGATTCTTGAATAAATAGTTCGCAAACTGCTTCAGACTCACGGAGGCCTTGGTCCTTTTCTCTAAAGGCTCAGACTGGGCCAAAGCAACGTGATAATGACAAGTGAGATCCCATAGAGTCTCATAGCGATCAGGCATGCGATCCTTCAACTGGTCCAATTCACGATTAGAGGGAAAGTACTCCTGGTATAACATCTGTCCCATAGGCAAGCCAGAAATCCGGTGCATCTCGTGAAGAGCCAAGCCCAACTCCCCCTGCCGGGTCAGAAAAGTGTTCGAGTCTGGATTATATAGCTCGAACAAAGCACAAAAATGTCTCAAACTGACAGGCAAGCCATACATGGTGGCACGAACGGCTACATACAAACCGCAAGCGTGCAACTCCTCGCCCCATCGGCTCAAGACGTATGTCGTCATGCGACTCCACCAAGACTTGTCCGAAGAGTGGACCCAACCATAAATCCTGTGACGAGTCGCAGGCATCTCCCGTCCTAGGGCAGCGAGGTGATTCCTCAAGGTCAAAGCAGTGGCGAGAAGCTCGTTACGTGGTGGTGCATCTAGTCCCAACACTCCGGGATGTAATCCGGTGATGTGACTCCTGCTTGAGCCAGGAGCTACCTGATGGGTGATATAGCCGCAATGGACGCTCTCATGATCCTCTGTCAAGCGCCACGACATCTCCCGTGTCACAGCCTGACGCCTGAACTCAGTCAATGAGCGATGCTGAGGAATCTCCGGTAAGTATATGAAGCCACTGCCGGTCCTGTGGAGCCACTGCTCAGCGTCAATGAATACGGCTTCTGGGTCATCGACGGAATCACCAAACAGGAAGTCGCTCTTCCGAAGAGGCTGAGTAGAGCTGGCATCTTTCACAAAAGGCGCATCTGTGATCAGCTGACGAATGGCTCGATGACTACCTTCCCTCACCACCTGGGCAACCTCAGTCGACGTGCCCGGAGCAAACTGAGGAGTAGCTAGAATAGGAGAAGGATCGTCGGAGATCGAGTAATACTCGCCACGACGCCCACAGACTGCGTGGGACGAGAAGGATCCAGAAGGGTATCCCACTGCAAAGTGAACAGTTAAACACTGGTTAGTCCCGATTATAAAAGGAAATTGAACTCATCTTACAAATAGTTAAGATAGAGTCATTGCCTTATAAAGGGTGAGACGATTTGGCCACATTGTGCAATTACAATACAGGGTATGTCAATAGCATATCCCTGCCTTATAAAGCGCAATGTAGCGTCAAATCGCCCCCTTTAATTTTGAGATATGGTTTTGACCAAGCAAAACATATCTTTGAAGCGTCGATCCTCACCAACGAGAATCAAGGCTCTTCCCGATTGCCTCGCCAAGGAGAACAACGTGGGGTAAAAATGGACCAATTTGCAAATTTTCAAGAAAAGAGGGGTTAATTTGCAAAATGCCCAAACATGTCGAAAGCGTCGATCCTCACCAACGAGAATCAAGGCTCTTCCCGATTGCCTCGCCAAGGAGAACAACGTGGGGTAAAAAAGGACCAATTTGTAAATTTACAAGAAAATAGGGACTAATTTGTAAATTTCCAAATACTGCCAAAAATAGCTCACCAGCATAGGAGGGAGGCGCGCCATCAGCCGACATAGCAGGGGAACGACCTCTCGAAGCACGCGACATGACAAGCTGCAAAATAAGTTAAAAGAGGTCAGATCTAGAAAAAAGATCACTTTTTTATCAGATCTACCCCCTGAAAGAGAAGCTCGAGGCATCAAATCACACCCTCAACCCTCACATATGATCCCACAAATGTATAAATTAAATTGAGCACGAAAAAGATCAAAATTGTGGAGGATTTACCTGAAGAAAGGCTCGGGATCCAACGATGATGAGACCTTTTAGGAAACTTTCACCACGTGCTCGAGGGATCTGAGAGGAATTCTAAAAAATGGGTTTTCGAGGGATTTTTCAGTTCAAGATCCAAAGGAACCCTAGATCTAGGACAACTATCCAGGTTTGAGGGAGAACGGATGCTCGACGGAAGAAAAAATCAAAAAAACAAGGGGGGGGGGGGGGTTCGGCCGGCCCTAGATGGGAGGAAGAAAAGAAAAGAAAGAGGAGAAAAATCCCTCTTTTATAGCCTTGAACCAAATCTGGCTGAACCAGACCAAACCGGGCTGAACCAGACCAAGCCAAATTGGACCAGACTGAGCCAGAATGGGCCCAAATTGAGCCTGAATGAGCCAAATTGAGCCAGATTGAACTTGGCTGGACCAGACCAAGCCAGAGTGGATCAGACTGAGCCAGAATGAGCCAAATTGAGTCTGAATGGACCAGAATGGACCAGTTTGAACCAATTTCGAACCAGTTTGAACCAAATTCGAACCAGAATTCAAATTGGAGCTGAATTAAGCATCGAAATGACTTCAGATCAACCTACGGTTCAGTTCCTCACCTATTTAATCCCTCTCTCATATATTTGGAAGGGTTGGAAATATTTTTTGAGCCAAATTACTGCCTTTTTTTGGGCTCATTTTCAAGCCGGTTCAGATTATTCGAACCTAAAAGAATACTCCAATAAGGTATACGAGTATAAACTATTCCCTATTTTTATTGAGAAGTTCCTGGAGAGTATTCTTCTAAAAATATTCTTAAGGATAACTCAATAACACGACGCCGGACAACGCATCGCAAATGAAGACTCTGCGCCAACAATCGAGCGTTAGTTGTACGTCAAACCAACCAGCACAAGCTAAAAGATTGAAAAATCAGGTATCGACTTCAAGTTCAAATTCCGACGACGGTCAGACAATAAATGCAGCGCCGGAATCTTTACAAGCATTCGACAAAGCACCGAATAGCCTGAAGGAGTGAAGGAATACAGAACGAAAGTCGTTCCAGGTCCCGTTACACCGACAAAGGGTAAGGGACAATCATATCCAAAATATCCCAGACTCCTCTATAAAAGAATGAGGCTGGAACATTTTGGAGGGGGTATCTGTAGGCGTGTAAAATTGCCTATAGGTCCCTTAGCTTAGCTCGGCATGATGATTCGACAAATCAACGGACGCTCGAGCGACGAAACGAACTAAAGAGGCTACGAAGCTAACGAACCGCACGTGAACAACGTCAATGGTTCGGGGAGTCAACGAGTCATCCAACAAAGCGGATTTGAACTCAAACACCGACTGGGTTTTACTGCCAAATCAGGAATCAAGTCAACAAATCAACAAAACAGCCGAACAACAGACAAAAAAAACCGAAAACAACGAAAAACGACAAAACCAGCGCACCTGGGGGAACTCGGCCCGAACCGAACCACCCTAAGGTGGCTCGGCCTAAGCCGAGCCACCCTAGGGTGGCTCGGTGGCCGAGCTACCTCAGGGTGGCTCGGCCATGGCCGAGCCACCCAGAGGTGGCTAGGCGCTGTTTTGTGCCAAAGGCACAGTTTTGAGTGCCTATAAATAGGCCTGGCACTCGTTCATTTGAGAGGACTTTTGGTTGAACTTCTAAAAGAGCCGAAACTCTGCCGAATTGTCATCTCAAATCGGAATTGTGAAGGCTTGAAGCTTGGACCCTCGGATTCAGTTTTCGACGAGCACCCGCGACAAACAAGGCAGGAGTTCGAAGAAGCTAATCCTCAGATCTACATCGTTCTACTCCGGATCTAAGCTTGGTTCTTAGATCCCGAGATTCGAGCGGTCGTTTCCTTGACGAAACGATCCCTCCCGGCTATTATCTCCTTGGTGGGATAATACCCGTAATACGTTGTAGATCTGCCTGGATCCAGATCTCACGGTGGTCAACAGTAATCAACCCCGGCGCAGGCAAAGAACCCCACAAAGCGAGCAACCGCAAAACAGGAGCTCGCGATCTGTTCAAAGAAAAGTTGTAATTTTTTGTTTCTTTCTTTATTTCGATCTCCATTGTGACCGGCTCTTATAAAAAGACCGGATATTTGTAAAACGCATAAAGTTATTTTCAAAGTTTGTAATGGAATCCTCAATGAAGAAGAACACGATTTTCCACGCGAACAAGGTAGGCCCATAGTGCTTTGCTGAGTTTATCATTCCAATCTCGTTTATTAGTTTTCACGAGTTTTGATAAAAGGTTGATGATAGTCTTGTTAAAGACTTCAGCTAATCCATTTGCTGTGGGATTGTAAGCTGTTGACGAGATGTCTTGAATTTTGAACTTCTCGCAAAATTTGATGAATGCATTACTGACAAACTGAGGACCGTTGTCATGTATGATTCGCCTTGGGACACCATACCGGTAGATAATGTGGTGCTTAATGAACGCAACGAATCTTCACTTCTTTGAGTGGAATCGCTTTGCCCACTTGGAGAAGTAATCGGTAACTACCAGGATGAATCGATCACTCTTGAATGATGGGGGATTTATAGGACGAACAACGTCCATTCCCCAAGTCTCAAAAGGCCATGATGTAGCCGAAGGATGTAGATGCTCTGGGGGTTGGTGCATATAATTTGTGTGTACTTGACACGCGTGACACATTCGGGCATATGCGACTACATCTTTGATCATGGTGGGCCAGAAATATCCCATTCTTCTGATGCGGTCATAAAGTTTAGGGCCAGGTTGGTGTGTACTACAAATTCCTTTATGCGTCTCCTTAAGGACTTCTTCCACCTCTTGAGTGGATAGGCAATGTAATAGTAAACCATCATATCCCCGACGATATAGCATTCGACTCTCTGTATTATAGTAGAATCTCGGTGCTCTCTATCGGATTGAGTCTCTTTCCTTCACGTCTTCCGGTAAAATCCCGTGTAGGACATAGTCTATGATGGGGAAACGCTAGTCTCGGGATTCAAACTCAATTTGAGTTGAATGCACTTCTTTATATCCTCTTCTTTGTCATCTACATCGTAGATTGGTACAAAGTGCTGATGAGTTTTCATCGTAATGAACTGTTCCGTTTCGAGAGGCAGCGCCAGGGACACGGCTAATACTGCCAGCGCATCTGCGTACATGTTTTGTAAATGTGGAATGTACTTGATGAAGAATCCTTCAAACGATTCTGCCATCTCTACAGCCACTTTATAGTATGGTATCAAATCTTGATTTCTGACCTCATACTCTCCCTGAACTTGTTTAACTACAAGTTGAGAATCACCGAAAACTTCGAGATATTTGACCCCCAGCTCTTTAGCAAAGTTAAGTCCAATAAGCAGCGTGTTATACTCGGCTATGTCATTCGAGCACGGCTCGGTCAGCGAGTAAGCTTGAGGCATCACATGTTTTCCCGGGGAAACTAAGACAACTCCCACTCCGGAAGAAATCTTAGAACATCCAGGAGCACTTCCTACATTAGTTGCTCAAGAAGCACCGTCGAAGTACAAACGCCACACCTGTTGATGGGAAGTTACGTTGATTTTGTGTGTTTTATCTGGCAGATCGTCGTACACCTCGGCAGTATCCGTAGTTGGGTTAGCTGCCAGGAGATCGCAAATACCTTAGCCTTTGACCAACTTTTGTTGCTTAAAGTGTAGGTCGTATTGGGAAAAAAGTAGGACCCACTTTGCTAACCGCTAATTCATAAAAGCGGGCTGCGTCATGAATACTCGGACTAGGTTAACATTGGAAATGACGTAAATAGTATGTCCTACTAAGTAGTGTCGCATCTTTTGAATCGCGAATACCAAGGCGAGACAGTCCCTTTCAATCATTGGATATCGGGATTCGGTACCTACAAGGGTTCGGCTCAAGTAATATACTGCCTGTTCGTGACTGTTATGATCATCTTGTGCAATTAATGCACTTAACGATTGGCTCATCGCATTGACATAAATTAAGAATGGTTTGCCTGATTTCGGTGCAACGAGGACAGGGGGTTTTGAGAGATATTCTTTGATATTCTCGAACGCTTTTTGACAAGTGTCGTCCCATACGAATGATACGCCTTTTTTGTAAGCCTGGAGAATGGTTGACACATTCCCGAAAAGTTCAAGATGAACCGACGGATATAAGCCAACCATCCTTGTAACCCTCTGAGTTCCTTAAGCTTTCTTGGGGGTTACAGCTCGTTAATTGCCTTCACTTTATCAGGGTCGATGTGAATACCCTTAGTGGTGACAACGAATCTAAGGAATTTACCGCTGGACATTCCGAGAAAAGATTTGGTAGGATTCATCTTCAATTGGTAAGTCCGCATCAGGTCAAACATCATTTTCAAGTCTTTGATGTGATCACTCTTATCATGACTTTTCACGACTAGATCATCCATGTAGCATTCAACAGTCTTCCGAAGATGCTCCTGGAAAATTTTCGACATAGCTTTCTGATATGTGGCACCCGCGTTCTTTAAGACGAAGGGCATAACTGTGTAACAGAAAACACCGAGGGGTGTTCTAAGCACAATATACTTTTCATCATCTGGATGCATCTTTATCTCATTATAACCGGAAAATCCATCCATGAAGAACATTCTTTCGAATCCACACGTATTGTCTATGATAACATCTATGATGGGAAAAGGACAATCGTCTTTTGGGTAGGCAGTGTTAAGGTCTCTAAAGTCGATACAAATCCTGATTTTCTCGTTCTTCTTAAGGATCGGGACAATATTAGCAAGCCATTCGGGATGTTGCTCCTCCCTGACGAAACCCGAATCAATAAGCTTATTAACTTCGGACTCGATTGCCTCCATAATTTGCGGACAAAACCATCTTTGTTGTTGTTTGACAAGTTTGACATCTAGTTTAATATTGAAGCGATGCATTGCCACCTTTGGATCGAGTCCTAGCATATCCTCGTAGTTCCAAGCAAAAACATTAATGTATTCCCTAATGAGGGCAATTAACTCCTCTTTTTCATTTAGCAAGAGACTGTTGCTAACGAATATCGGCTTTGGATTATCTTCGTCACCTATATTCACCTGAATCACTTGGTTCTCGGTAGGAGGTTCCCTTTGTTCAAACCTATCATTGTACTGCATATTCAAGTGATGAACCTAAGGGTCTTTTCAAGTTGGCATTTGGTCGTCTTCCTCTATTATGGCATGGTCGACTGTAGCCTTGTTTGACATTAGCCTTTTAAACATTTCCCCAAGACTAGCGTCAGAGTCCTAAGCTGAAGAGTCGGAAGGATATCCGTCTTTACCCTTATTAGTAATCTGATCAATGACCTGCCAGCAACACTCGTCCTCGAAAGAGGAGACATAGCCTAAACCTCTTCTGTGACTATAATAGTTATCGGGTTTCCTTTTCAGTACATAGGCCATACGAGGTGGAACTCGTGGACCTCGACCAAAACAAAGACCCTCTTCGAGTGCAATGTTATATCCGTTTCTCTATGAGATTACGTGCATTTGTGTCATATCTGAATAAATAGGGGGCCGATTCATCATCATCCTCATTTTCTTCCAAGAAGTGATCTGGTATTGAAAATTCCTTCCCTTTACCATAAACGACTTCCTTCTCACCCCTTGCCTTTGCGGGAATGATAAGCGTTGTTCCAAACAAATCCTGGACATGCTTCTTCGTCATGCAAGATGATTGAAGTGATACATACAAACTAGGGTCGTCGTATAACTCTTTCATGATGTTATCAAGACACAACGAGTACTCTAAATCGTCATTTATTGATATTTCTTCGGCAAGTTGCCAATTACAACTACTTTCCAATGATTCTTCATCGTCAAGATTGATTATAATGGGTACAATGTTATTAAGTACAAAACCGCCATCATAATCAAACCAAGCTTCGGTATCAACCTCTTCCCCGCTGTTCGTACCTTAGGCTGATGGTTCAGTATCAGATTCGGCGTCGTAGAGAAGGGAGTTGGTTAAATAATTTTCTAACCCCTTTAACGGTTGCTTATCAACAACCACCATCTATAGGCATATAAAAATGCCTATAGGTGTCTGCGTATAGCTCGAGACAAAGAGAAGGCGATGAACGCCATTATCCAAGTCGAAGGGGATTATCCGAGTCAAAGAGGATCATCTGACACCGACAAGCGTATGAAGCGAAACAAGTGGCCCGTGCACTCACCGGCCACCTCCAAGTGGCCAATGTGCTCACCGGCCATCGCCAAGTGGCCCACATACTCATCATCCACCTCCGAGTTACGAAATGTATGAAATGAATCAGTGAAGCATACGAGTCAACGTGACACGCGAAACGGCAAAACGACTCAGCCAGGAGTTGTGTCTCACCCACACAATGAGTGGCTCGGCCATTGTAAACCCACACCATGAGTGACTCGGCTATTGAAAGTTGTAAGTCTCTTCGTCAGCTTTCTAACGCATCTTGAATCATCTCATTCCGAGATCGGACGAGAGAGTTAGAGCCAAAATACCCGAGGACGTACAAAGGCAAAACGACTCAGCCAGGAGTTGTGTCTCGCCCACACAATGAGTGGCTCGGCCATTGTAAGCCCACACCATGAGTGGCTTGGCCATTGAAAGTTGTAAGTCTCTTTGTCAGCTTTCTAACACATCTTGAATCATCTCATTCCGAGATCGGATGAGAGAGTTAGAGCCAAAATACCCGAGGACGTACGAAGGCAAAACGACTCAGCCAGGAGTTGTGTCTCGCCCATACAATGAGTGGCTCGGTCATTGTAAGCCCACACCATGAGTGGATCTGCCATTGGATGTTGTAAGTCTCTTCGTCAGCTTTCTAATGCATCTTGAATCATCTCATTCCGAGATCGGACGAGAGAGTTAGAGCCAAAATACCCGAGGACGTACGAAGGCAAAACGACTCAGCCAGGAGTTGTATCTCGCCCACACAATGAGTGGCTTGGCCAATGTAAGCCCACACCATGAGTGGTTCGGCCATTGAAAGTTTTAAGTCTCTTCATCATCTTTCTAACGCATCTTGAATCATCTAATTCCGAGATCGAACGAGAGAGTTAGAGCCAAAATACCCAAAGACGTACGAAGGCAAAACGACTCAGCCAGGAGTTGTGTCTCGCCCACACAATGAGTAGCTCGGCCATTGTAAGCCTACACCATGAGTGGCTCGGCCATTGGAAGTTATAGGTTTCTTCTCCAGCTTTCTAACGTATCTTGAATCACCCCATTCTGAGATCGGACGAGAGAGTTAGAACCAAAATACCCGAGAACGTACGAACTGGCTCGCACAGTGCCGAGCCACCATTTGGTGGCTCGCACAAAGAACTGATATTTTAGTTATGATGCGATTCTAATCTGAAGAAACTCAAAACATGAAAGTTATAGATCTCTTTGTCAGCTTTCTAATGCATCTTGGATCAGGTCATTGGGAGATCATATGAGAAAGTTATGATCAAAATACCTGAGATACTCACAAGTGTCTCGGCCTGGTCGAGCCACCTGGCCGAGCCACCTAGATCTGGGCCCAGATCTAAGCCCAGATCTGGTTTTAAATGCCTATAAGTAGACTTGAGGGCTCATTGTTTAAAGGGTTGGACTTTTAAGATCTTCGAGGCTAAAAGGTTGGATCTTTGAGGAGAACTTTGGAGGGGAAACTCTGCTGGATTAAAGGCTCAAGACAAAAAAAAGGTTAGAGCTTTGGAACTCAGGAGACTCGGACTTTTCAGATCTGGTTCATGGCGATCATCCACGCCAAATAAGGCAAGAGTTCAAGAGAGATCAGATCTGAGATCTACACGGTCATCCTCCGGATCAAAACTTGGTTTTTGATCCCGAGAAGAGTATCGATTTCGCTTGGTCGATCTCGATTACTTTGGGCTATTATTTCCTTAGTGAAATAATACCCCCGGCTGTTATTTTCTTCGTGAAATAACACCCGTCATACCGTGTAGATCCGACCGGATCAAGATCGTGCGGTGGTCCACGGATTAACCCCGGCGCAAGCAAAGAACCCACACAAGCAAGAGACCGCAAAACAGGATCTTGCAATTTGTTCAGGAAAGTTGTAATCTTTTGATTTTTCTTTGATTTTGTTGTAACCGGATCTTATAAAAAGACCGAATCTTTTGTAACCGATAAACTGTTGCTCAAGAAAACAATGACATCAACGAAAACAATTTTTCCCGCGAACACCATCTTGATTTTGTTATTTGTGTCCATATATTTGAGATATTGATGGAGGGTAGAGGAGACTATAATATTATCGTGGATCCAGGGTCGACCCAACAGTAAGTTATAGGAAGTCTCTGTGTCAATCATATAACACGTGACTTCCGACTTCAAATCTCCAATCTGGCACTTTACTCGGATTTTATCCAATGGTCTGGATCCAATGGTATTGAATCCGTAGATTGTAGTGCCCGTGGAGGCCAGCTTACTGGTCGGTATTTTGAGATTGTACATCAATCGGAGTGGCATGATGCTAACAGCGAAACCCGGATCGACATGGATCCGGTTAACAACGCTAGAGCCAATGTGCCCGATGAAATACAAGGGCCGGTCATGCTTTGAATTCTTTATTTGCATGTCCTCCTTGGTGAAAGAAATACAGGGAAAGTGGTGGGCCGCGAGGTTGCAATGTTAGACTGACGGCTCGTGTTCTTTAAGAGATGGCTTGATCTGAGTTAGGAAAACATCAGAATTTGCCAAAGCTTCTTGCAAAGCTTCTCTCGTGTCTTTCGACAGACATAACAGCTCATACAGAGTTATTCTAGCCGGTATATTGGCTAACAGGGTCAAAATATCAAAGTGGGGCGGAGCGTTCAAACTTCCCGATTTGTCTCTCCTAATCGGTTGATTGAATCGAGACTGTTTCGGGTTCTGACCCTCTTGGTATAAAGGCTCTTTCTCCTTTAGCTTTTGCTAAATCTTTTCAACAGGTACTAGGGAGTGACGACTACTCCCATTTCTGCTAATATCTTAGAGGGAATGGTTTTGGTTACCCCGTGCTTAGCTAATTGCTCAGAAGCATCCGGGTATTTGAAATGATATTCATTTCCACTCCGGGTTGCAAAGGCTTCTTGTTCATTTGCAGAGAGTGAGAAAGCGGGGATTCTTTCGTCATCCTCTCCTGGAATGGCAAAGGCTCCGCAACAAGATTTTCCCTTGGCTTTTGATTTCCTCTTGGATGACGATCCGATCCACTGTTCGTCTTCAATCAAATTGGGATAAACTCAGAGTATCTCACCATTTTGGGCTGTGTGTGGCACAAGTCATTTTTGACGTTGTTTGTGAGGATCTTCATTGACGGTATTCACCGTCATGTTCATTATAGGTTCTGGCTAAAACCAATTCAAAGGAACAGATCCGAAGCTAATCGACACTGCATTCGCACCTACTTTCTTCTCCTTAGATTGGTTCATAGTAATGACCCCAACATCAATCAAAGCTTGGATTTTATCCTTGAGGGTGTAACACGACTTGGTAGGGTGATGAACCGCTCTGTGGAACGCGTAGTACTTTGGGTCATTAATCCTTTTAGCATCTTCCTGATCTTGGATCGGAGGCAACTTGATCTTGTTGTTCCGTATGAGGATTTGAAAATACCAAGAACTTCGTCTTCTTTAAACGAGTAGACCTTCGGGAATTTTGGTTCCGAAGCCTTTTGTTTTTGAGGTTGACGTTGCCACTGTGACTGCTGAGACGCTTTTTGCTACTACTGTTGTGGTTACGTTATGCTTGCACTTCGAATGTTTGGTTTGCATCCATTACATTTGCATGTGCTTTTCCCTTACCCCGGGGAACAAAATTATGCTGCGGGGTATTAATCGTCGTCTGACCCCTTTCAGCCTTCTTCCTTTTGAGGAAGTGTTCGACTTGTTCTCCTCAGACCTTCAAATCCTTCCAGGTCTTGGACGACGCCATTCTCATGCCTTCGAGGATATCTAACGAAAGATTGTTGTGATAAGTTTCCAGGATGAAGTCCTCACTGACCAGATCTCTACAATTCATGGCTTTGTTTTGGAATCGTTTGATAAAATTTTTGACCAACTCTTCATCCTTTTGCTTCTCATCAAATAATGTTCCGATTGAAACCTTAATGTCATCATCGAAGAAATTTGTAAGAAACATATCTTCCATGTCATCCCAGCTACTAATACTTCCCGGGTTGAGACGGCGATACCAATCGAAGGCTGCTCCGCGCTGAGTGTTGACGAATAACCGTACCATCAGAGGTTCATTCCCAGAGTTTATTCCCAAGTGAGACTTGAAGTATATTAAATGCTGAGTAGGGGAACCCTTTCCGTCAAATGGCATAAAGTTGATCAAATTAAACTTTGCTGGGTACGGGATTGATTTCTACTCTCTAAGGTGCGGACACGGTATTCTGGACCTCTTTATTTCCTGAGCACTCATCAACGCATTGATTTTACTCTCCAAGTCCCTTATCTTCTTATCCTCACTCGTATCTTTCTTCGAGCAATTTTGTGGAGAAGTAGCGCGGTCCTCTTTCGTATTGTTATCATCCGAGGGGTCACCCCTAGTATTATTGTCGATAGGAGGGGGATCCATGTTGGTATTCTCTTCCCCTTCCTGATCACTATTAATTTGGTTGGGATTACTATGACGATTGGACTCTCCCTGCTGATTTGTCAGTACCGTGATTTGTTGGCCATGCATTTCCCTCATTTGCTGCAAAGCCATCTTCATTTCAAATTTAAAATTTTCTTTCTTCTTGGTTGAAGCGTCCTTGAGAATTTTAGTCATCTGCTCTGTGCTGATCATGAGTGGCTCATAAGATTGCCCTGCGCTAGATGTTGTATCATCGGAAGCCATTGTTGAGCAAGCATCTGATGTTTCGTCATCTGAGGGTAGTCCCTTTTGCATTCTCTGGTAATCCCTTCGTCTACTGGTCTCTAATCGTAATTGAGTTATTCATTGGGATACTCCTAAAAACTGGTCAGGACTAAAGAGTCGTGTTGATTTCCCTCTACCAGTCATATTGACAGATACTTCTGGAAATTCATCATCTTGAGTGACTAATTTCTTTTTATAGAAACACCTTGGTTTGGATTCGAACGTTCCAATGGATATTCTTTTAAACACTAAAACTCTCTCTGGGGCAGTCTTAGGACAACAACATTCTGACAACACTGCCTTAATGATCATAGCACACGAACAATAATAATCTGTTTCTCGGGTACTTCTTTTCTGAGACTTGTTCGTATCCCCAGCTCAATAGTACAACTCATCGGTCTGATGACCGGATCAACCCATCGCATGTCAGCACGAGCCCCTAGGTATAACGTCATCATCAGATGAATACACTTCCCTCTGGGGACTCAACATTTTGTTAGTGTCTTCAGGAGTCACACGTTCGAGGCTACATTTACGTGAGAGCAGGACCTCAACGGGCTCCTAGACTTCGACACGCAATCCAATGCGGTCAGTTACAGGACTTTTCCTATCATGTGTTCTCCCTTATTGCTTAGGAGGACGACAATAGCCTCCAGCCTGAAAAACCATTCGAGATCTGTTCAATAGGCCTAAGCACTCTTTGATTGGAGCCTTGCCTCGATCATCGTGTGAAGGGCCAAGGCGGTCTGTGATCTTTATCTTAAACTGGGACAAATCTACACTATTGCGGATCTCCACCAGAGGTACGGAACTCGATGGAATCGAAGAAACAGGTGCAGAACATCTTCTGTCTTAACCCTGACGCCGGTTAGACTTGAGTGACCCGTGGGTTGGAGGGTCAGATCTAAGTGACCCGCGGGCTGGAGAGTCGGATCTGGGTGACCCACAGGCTGGAGGGTTAGATCTGGGTGATCCGCGAGCTGAAGGGTCAGATCTGGGTGTCTCGCAGGCTGGAGGGTCAGATCTGGGTGACCCGCGGGCTGGAGGGCGGGATGGAGGGTCAGATCTGGGTGACCCGCGGGCTAGAGGGTCAGTTCTAGGTGACCCACGAGCTTCGATCTTTTCGGCCGCTGTCTTAGACTTGGCCTCCATACTTTGTGTAGTCTTTGTGGCTTCTTTTCCACTTCTTCATTCTGCAATTTTTTGGCTTCTCGTACAAGAATTCTTGCATGTGCAAGCAATACGCGGTGTTTCTGAATCTGTTCTTGAAGAGTCGATCGGGTCCTTTTGACGTGGATCCATTCGTTCTTCGCTGGTTTGAAGGAGGAAGGGTTGTCCACTCGCTGTTGTGATGGCTGGCGTGCGAGGCATTGGCGTCGCCTCTAACGTGCTCTCTTTGATAAAGTGGGCACATCATCAACAGTCAATCCCTTGCTCAAGGGGTTCAGATCCGTGGTTTCAGCCTCGTCGGATGCCGGCGAGGCGTTGTGAGCCACAAGTGGAGCAGTGGCAGGAAGATCTTCTTCTTAGGCTTCTGAAGCCAAAGTCCAACAGGTCTTCTTAGAGTAGGCCTTCATGCACCTGTGAGGAGAGGCCGATCTGGAGGAGGAGGACAAGTATTCCTCGTACTTCTACTGGTCGAACTCATATTCGACCTTTGTTTCAACCGGGATGAGAATCTAAGGTTGCGACACATCAGCCTTCGCAGAAAGGTTGTCGGCTCCCACTGTGGTCGCCAGTTTGTTTTCGTCGAAAGTCGCCTTCATTATCCATTTCATTAAAACTTCAGTCATTAACAAATGAATTAAAATAACAAAAATAAAGATTACAACTCTCTTGAGAATAAACACAAGAATCGTTTATCGGCTCTTCCTTGCGTGGGTTCTTCGCCGGTGCCGGGGTTTATCCGTGAACGACCGTGGATCGGATCCGGTTGTCAAAAATTGATGGAGCTCCTACTTCACTAAGAAATTATTCGTTTGAAGCTCTGAAATCCACCAAGCAAAATTAGTAGCTCTTCTCGAGATTAAGACTAAGCCTAATCTCAAGGAACAGACGTACGGTGCTTCGGATCCTTCGAAAGACTTCTTCTTTATGCTAAAGTTCGCCGGGATCTTATTACCTTTGCTAAAATTTCGTGCTCCTTGACTCCTTAATCCAGCATCACCTTGTTCTCTTGATAAAATTCTAGCTGTGTAAAATGGAGGCCTGGGGCTGATATTTATAGGCCTCAGGTGCGGGTATTTGGATGAGAATGAGTGATTTGGTCTTATCTTCAGTTGGCAATAGCCTAACCACATTTGTAGATGATATCAAATTAGTTGGGAACCCCTGGAACAGATAATTCCTAGGAAAATAGCTTTAAACCCGTCAAAAATGCATTTCGGGATCTAGACTACGCGATGGGCTCTGCTGACGCGCGGGGGGCGCAGGTCGGCAAGATCCGACCTGCGCTTACGCGGGTCAACTTATGCCGTCCCGTGCTGGTGCGGGTCCGTCGGACTCTTTCTCTTTTGGCACTTTTCTTTCCGGGACATTGTACTTTTTGCCGTTTCATGTATTTGGTCGACTCGTTGACTTGTATGTTTCGTTGCGGGACTGATTGTCGAACGCGTCGGTCACTTAGGGCTGCCTGACGTACGCGTGTTGGTTGACATGTACGCTTTGGTTGACGTGCGCGTGTTGATTGATGCGCGTGTCTTGACCGACGTGCATGAGCTGATTGATGCGCGTGCTGACCGACGCGCATGAACTGATTGACGCGCGCATGTTTTGACCGACGCGCACGAACTGATTGACGCGTGCGTGTTAACCGACGTGCACGAACTGATTGACGCTCGCGTGTTGACCGACGCGCACGAACTGATTGACGCGTGCGTGTTGACCGACACGCATGAACTGATTGACGCGCGTGTGTTGACCGACACGCACGAACTGATTGACACGTACGTGTTGACCGACGTGCGTAAACTAATTGATGCGTGCGTGTTGGCTGACGCATGCGAACTGATTGACTTGTGCGTGTTAACCGACGCGCGCGAGCTGATTGACGCACGCGTGTTGACCGACGCGCGTGACCTGATTAACGTGCGCGTGTTGATCGATACGCACGAGCTGATTGACGTACGCGTGTTGACCGACGCATGCGAGCTGATTGACGTGCGCGTGTTGACCGACGCGCACGAGCTGATTAACGCGCGTGTTGACCGACGCACACGAACTGACCGAAGCGTGCATGTTGACCGACGTGCGCGAGCTGATTGACGTGCGTGTGTTGACTGACGTGCACAAACTGATTGACACGTGTATGTTGACCGACGCGTGTGAGCCAATTGGGTAAACCTTCTTAACTCGTCCACTCTTTTCTTCAAGTTTCGTGCGGGCTCTCATAGGCAATTTTAGACGCCTACAACTGACTTCTTTTTTCTCCACAATATCACGAATATAACGATATTGTATCTCAATATGTTTTCCTTTATAACTGTTTGCACCACTGTTAATCAAGATGATGGCTTCTTGATTATCACGGTATATCTTAATTGGTCCATCCACCAAATTGAGATCCAAGTCCTTTAGGAACCGTCTTATCCAGACTGCATGAGTAGCGGCCATACTATAGGCTATTTACTCAGCTTCTTATGTGTATCTTGCTACACATCCTTGTTTCTTACTACCCTAAGAAACAGCTGCTCCACCAAAGATGAACAAATGTTCAGAAGTGGACTTCCTATCATCTTTGTCTCCTACGAAATCAACATCGGAGTAACCAAGATCCTCAAGCGAGTCTGATTGATAAACTAACTTATTGTGCACAGTATCTTTCAGGTACTTTAAAATCCTCTTAACAGCATCCTAATGTGTTGGACCAGGATTACTTTGATATATACTGACCAAATTCACCAGATATGCCAGGTCTGGTCTAGTACACAACATTGCATACATCAAGCTTCCAACAGCTTGTGCATACGGGACACGAAGTGGTTTCTACCCTTCTGCAGGATATTGTTCTTTACACATCCACTTGCCCATAACCAAAGGTGTTGGTGCAGGATTGCAATTCTGTATTCCAAACCTTCTAAGTATTATATGCAAATACCTTTCTTGGTTTAAACTTAACATTCTAGACTTTCTATCCCTAAGGATCTGTATACCAAGAACATAGGATGCATCTCCTATGTCCTTCATCTCAAATTTACTACTAAGTGCTGACTTTATTCTGTTCAGCACTTCTATGTCATTTCCAGCCAGCAAAATATCATCCACATACAAGGATAATATTGTAAAACTACTGCCACTCTTCAAGACATATACACAGTTATCTAATTTATTTGCAACAAAACTAAGTTAGATAACGGTATTGTAAAATTTGAGATACCACTGTCTAGATGACTGTTTTAAACCGTATAAAGATTTCTTTAGTTTATATACCTTGTTTTCCTCTCCTTCAACCTGAAATCCCTCAGGTTGATTGATATATATTACTTCCTTCAACTATCCATTGAGGAATATAGTCTTGACATCCATTTGGAAAAGTTCCAAGTCAAGATGTGCAACAATTGCTAAGATAATTCTAATAGAAGAAAACTTAGCCACCAGAGAACAAGTCTCCTGATAATCTATACTTGTCTTCTGAGTAAAGCCTTTAGCAACTAATCGGGCATTACATGTATCAATAGACCAATTAACCCAATATTTCTTCCTTAACACCCATTTACATCCTATGGAATTCTATCTTCTGGTAAGTCACATAGCTCTCATACATTGCTTTTCTCTATTGAGTCAAGCTCCCTTTTCATGGCTTCCAGCCATTGTTCCGATTCATGTGTGTTCATAGCATCCACATAATTCAAGGGATTAGCTTACTCATCTATGTTAATATCTACCGAGAACAGGATGTTTCACATGAATACAGATAATAATCATCCATCCATGCAGGTATTGTTCTCGGTCTTTTATTACCACTGAGGTTGATAGTTTGGACAGGTTCAGTTGGTTGATTTTCCATAGGCATATTCTCATTTAAGAGCTCATCTTCCATTATTGGATGATTTATTTCATCCACTATATCCAGGTCATCGTTGGAAACATCATCTAAGTCTAACAGAGGTGGTATTTCCTCTTGAACTTGTTCTCTTTCCTCTAGATTTTCTAAAAAAGTAACATCATCTATATTCTTTAGATTTTTCAGAATAGCCTATAAATCTACACTTTAAGGTTTTGAGATCCACCTTATCTCTAACCTGATATGGAATGAGAACATGTGCAACACAACCCTATTTTCTTAAGTGACTCAAATCGGGTTTGTGTCCATTCCAAATCTCATATGGTGTTGACTCGACTGATTTTGTGAGAATTCTATTCAAAACATAATTCAAAGTCAAAACTGCTTCTCCCAAAAAATCCTTGGTGTGATAGCATACGCCTCACTACATTCATCAATGTTTTATTTTTTTTTCAGCCACACCATTTTGTTGTAGCGTATAAGACATAGTGGTATGTCTTTTAATACCATAATGAATGTAATAGTTGTCAAATTCCTTTGAGTTGAATTCTCCACCTCTATCAGTTCTTAACACCTTAATATACCTTCCAAGTTTCCTTTCTACTTCTGTCTTATATCTTTTAAAACATTCAAATGCTTCTGATTTTCTGTTTAAAATATATATAAAAGTATACTTGGAATAATCATCTATGAGTGTTATAAAATATTCTTTATTACCACTTGTCTTTACGCTTAACGGTTCACAAATGTCAGAATGAACTAACTCTAAAAGTTCACTTGCCCTCTGACCTCCAGGAAATGACTTTCTAGTCATTTTCCCTGTTAAGCAATGTTCACAGGGTAATATCCTTACACCTGTCAGATTTGGTAACAAATCCATCTTAATTATCTGATCATCTTTCTATTACCAGGATGTCCTAGTCTCATATGTCATATATCAAAATCAGATAAAAGACACGAGGAATAAAGAAAATTAGAATTCTTATTGTAAATTTTAGATTTTACAACAGAAAGACAAAACAAATCATGTTCGGGTACAAACTTGCCCATAGCAAACACTTTCTTATCTTTCCCAATTGAGACTCTATTATGTAAAACCTAACTTCAAAGCCTTTCTTCATGAGAGCCAGGACAGAGATCAGATTACATCTTATGCAAGATGCATAAAAACAAGTCCTTGAGAACCATAATGCTGCCCTCAATATCTAATCTCTACGAACCAATACCTTCAACATCTTGGTAGGTATTGTTCCTTATGTAAATCCTTTGATCTCCCTGATTTAGCTCCTTGAAGTCGCATATCCCTTCCTTCGTCTTTGCAATATGTCGGGTTGCTCCCGAGTCAATCCACCAGCCATCAGTGTCAGTAGTTGCACCATTGCACTCAATGACACTGATGAACTCCCGCTTACCTGATCCTCCTTGTTCTGGGCGTTTGGGACCGTCCTTGTTCTTTGCCTGTGGAAAGTTGGCTTTAAAGTGGCCGCACTTCCTACAGATGTAGCATGATCTATGAGGTCCTTTTTATCGCGAGCGCGTTGCTAGCCAGGTCCTTTGAAGGAAGGCTTGACAGGTCCAAACTGATGACTTCCTTATGCCTTGCGGTAGTGAGCTGCATTTGCTTCTTCTTGCTGCACAAGGTTCACATCAGAACCTCTCCGCCCAGCTAGTAAATCCTATATGTTCACATGTGAACATACAACCCTTCTGATTATATCTATCTTCTTTTATATGTGGATGGCATGCTTATTGCTTCGAGAATCATCTTGTTCACATGTTCAATAACATTATCACCTTGTTGCATACGACATGAATTGAATTATGCATTAAAAGTTGTATGTTCACCTCAGAAGTAGTGTCATACTTCTCCTTAATTGCAAGCCACATTTCCCTAGCCGTATTATAGTTTTCAAAAAACTTTGATTTAACTATCTTCCATGAACATTAACATCAAGCTTTTAGCCTTTTTATCCTTAAGTTACCACTGATCAAGCTCTCTTTTCTGAGCATCAGTGGGATTCACCAAGAGTTGGTACAGAAACATCTAGGATATTATATAGATTGTCATGGATAAGTACATACTTTATTTTCCTATGTCACATGTCATAATTGGAACCATTAAGGTGTTCTATTTTTACCAGTTTAGAAGCAATTAACTTACTAGCCATGACGATTAAATTTTGTATGATAGTTCAAAAAAATAAATTTATGTTGTAAAAATAAAACAAATTGATGCTAAAAAATTGTGTCAAGAACAGAAATTTAAAAAACTAACTAATTAAAAATTAATAGTAATCGATGCTAAAATAAATATAAGAACTAACTTACTAAAATATAAAACTAACGTAATTAATTGATATAAAAAAATATTTAAAATTTATACTGTAACTGTAATAAATAAAGATAAAATATTTATAATTTGTAATAACAACAAGATTAACTATATACATACAAGATTAATTAAAAAAACAAAGTTTTCAACTACAGCACTTAGATGAGATCTATAGTAATGGAAAAAAGAAGTCCTTTGTATGAATATTCAATCAAATTATACAATATTACTAGCCTCACAACAAATCATCAGATAAAGAACCATGCTAATCCTAAAAATTAAAAATTAAAAACATTCCCCAAATCAATAGATCCACAGAATCTTTTTCCCTTTCCAAACAGTCCCAAATGTTGAAACCAAAACAAAAAAAAAAAATCACCACATTAAGCACAAATCAATGGGATAATGTAATAGATTGATACCTCCGATTAAGATTTGATACTTATAGTAAAAAAATCAATCAGCAACGGGCGTGTGACGGGTGTGGGCGACTGTCAGGGCACGGGTCGGAGGGAAGCTGCGGTCAGGTAGTGGACTCTAGCTAGTGACTGCTGTTAGGCGGTGGGCAAACGTCGACAGAAGGTGCGGTTGGTTGAGGCTGGAGGACGGAAGGAAGCGAGAAGAGAGAGAAAGAGGGGATCGCGACGACGAGATCCGCGGGCGTACCACAGGAGGGCTGTTGATGGGAGGGATTTGGGGACTTTGGGGCAGAGAGCAGAGTGATCGGCTCGATTGGGCTGATCGGTGTCGGAGGAATTTGAGGACTTTGGGGCAGAGAGCAGAGCGATCAGGACTTTTAGGGCTTTTAGAGGCTCTGATACTAGTGAAGGGGGGGAGAAGATCGGAGATTTCTATTGGGGACTCCGGAGAAGAGATCATATTGCTTATGATTGATCTCATAGGAGAAGAACTCCTCTCTATTTGTGGGCATCCATCTCACCCTACATCCCCAAGAAACTGCCCCTGATTTCCCTCCTGATATTCCCCACATAAGTTACGTTACGTGAGACTCGTTCCCCAACGGGAAGAAATCCCAGAACGTGAGATATTCCCAACAAAACGGGTTGAGTTCTTTAATGGGTCGGGTAACAATTTGACCCATGAGGCCAAACCCACTTACAATAACCGTACAATGTTAAAAATCCGATCATCACAAAGATGTCATTGTATGTTGGATGACAACTAATCATTTCATAGCTCTAGAAGCGAGGGATGATAAGTTAGGGGGGGTTATTCGTTGGTGTAATTTGGGGTAAATTGTTCTAATGGGGTAATTTTACCCAATGGGATAATTGAGTGGGATAAAGTGGGGTAAAATGGGGTAATGGGACAATTTGAGTGGGACAATTTTAGTATGACATCTTTTTATAATATTATTTTTATAGCTCAATTAAATTCAACTTTAACTTGATATAACATCAAATGATTAAATAAATAATAGTTATAATATAAAATAATATTAATTTTTAAGATTATTTTAATATAAAATATTAAAAATAATATAATAATATTAATATTTATCAATCTTAAAATATTTTGATGTTTATTTTAACTATTATGCTAGATCAACAACTATAGTGAAATGTAACAATTCTGTAGCGTGCGAGGAACATATCGAATTGCGAGAGAAACTCAAGAGATCTGTTTCAACGATGCGAATATTGAAATTAAATATCTAATAAGAATAGTGAAATGAAATGTCTGTTGAGCGCGTCTTCAACATGACATGATGAGTCGAGATGGAAGCAGAGAAAACTTTGCATTTTCACCTGACTTAGTAAAGGTCCATAAACATGTGCAGTATCTTAAATCAGCGTGACTGCATTAAGACCAGGTAGTAGCTAGAAATTAGTTTACTTTTAGTCATTGGAGGATCCAATATAATTGACAATTGCAATTTGCAAGGGGACGCAGAGGAACAAATAAACTTTATTTGCACTTTTAATCTGAAAACTGATCTTTCTCTGGAAGCTTCCCAAATTGTTGTTAATTGTTAAGAAATTTTCAGGTCAAACTGAACAGAGATCATGAATTATAGAGGAAGGTATTGCTAAAATCAGGATAAATGACCAAAATTTAGAGAAGCTTACTGAAGGACATTTCTTTTTCTCACACATGTGAAGAACCCTCATACAACTTCATTATGGATGGCAAACATTATATGCTGACACATCCAAACACATATTTAACAAGAGAACCGGGTAACTGCCATGTCAAGTTGATCCCTGCTGCAATATAATGTCCACGACATGTGTGCTTGTAACTACATTTGACAATGGAACAAGCCAGATTTTTCCTTAGCGCCACAAATATAAAGTATGCAAAACTGACAACAAGGTTTTAAACAAAGTAAAATATGGCAGCTTCCATCAAACTCCCAGTTAAATTTCACAATCAATGTGGTGACTTACTAATTGCTAAAACCAATATTATCTAGCCAGTCGAATATACATCATTTTCTCACTAAATGATCATCAAAGACAAGCATTTGCCTCCTATTGAACAGTAGTTAGATGGGTAATAATTTATTGTTAACTACATGACCTTCAAGGTACCATCCTAGGAAATATTATCAAGTTATGCCTACACAAACTATACAACCTAAAGTGAACATGCTGAGTGGTAATCATAGGTAGTTATGCTTTAGGATGCAGGAAAAGTAGACACCATGCTGAAAATAGAGGGAGGCAGGGGAGGAATAGCATCAAGCACCAAGAAATTTAATTCGCAGATGTGCACTAAAACGAGTTTCATTTCCCCCTGACATTGCAGAGTGCATGAACTAAACAACCTAGTGAAGAATAATGGAAAAATATACTAGACCGACAAAATTTTGATACACATGTATGGTTCAAGGGAAAAACAATCAAATTAAATATACCTTCTCAACCATATCCACAATTTTATAGACATAACTGGTTCCCGCAAAACATCACAGGCAATAGATCAAAAACCCTACATGTAGAGCATCATGTAATCCTCAGAGCTGAACTGAGGCTCCGGCAACCCTTCCAAGATGTTCTTCAACTTGGTGATCCCCTTCTCCATGAACTTCCATCCCTGCTCCTAATATCGACCAGAATCAGAAACTCCAAGCCTCTGGTTCAATTCGAGCCGTGGATGATCAAAATTGAGCACAAAATCCCCAATAAAAACCCAAACCCTATCAAATGAGGAGGAAATAGGGATATCTTGAGCGCGTGGCTGACCGAAATCGGAACCCTAATCAAGTGGATAGGGAAAGGGGGGAGACAACGGGGATTTTTGAAGGTGGGATAATTTGTTGTCTTCATTGAGAACGGTGGAGCGCGTGGCTCACATCGTCGTCTTCATTGAGAACGGTGGAGAACGATGTGGGGTAATTTGTTGTGGGGTAATTTGTTCCAGCAAACGAAGGGGGGTAAATTTTGAAGGTGGGCTGAGCTTTGGTTTTTATAGGTGGGATAATTTGGGGGAAAGTGGGGTATTTGTCCCCCAATTACACCAACAAACCAATAACACCACAAATATTACCCCAGTTCCAATTACCCCAATGAATAACGCCAAACATTGGTGTTCCAAAAATTATCCCATTATCCCAACAATTACCCCAATGAATAACCCCCCCCTTAGTCGATATCTACCCATAACCGGACTCTGCACTTATCTCACAAGGCAAAACTTTAATAGAAGATATTGAGATGATTCAATCATAGAATTACAGAATACACAAAATGAATAAATATCCATACCATATTTGAGAGACTAACCTTGATAAGAAGATGGTCCTCCATGAGTAGAGTTAGGCATGATTGTCCGATCTTTGTCCGTTCTAATTAGAAATGACTGTATTTTTTCGTATCGTTACATGCAAATATGCAGGGGACCAAAATAACGTCTTTTTTAATCAATACAACTATGAAAAGTCTCAAAACTAATGACATTCGTCCTGTGCACATGATGAGTATATGCATGACAATGTGAGAGGGATGAAGTGGTGGATGCGGAAGTGTTAAACAAATAGTTTCTTTTTTTATTATGACTTTAGGAGGGTTTGAACATGTTTTGAGATTTTCACAGTTTTCGATTTTTCATATTGACATTATTTCTGTTGATTTTTTCTTTTTTGAAAACGTATTCTTGACATTTAAAAAGTTTGTGTGTATTTTTTGAAATTCTAAGTTGTGAAATAATGGTTGTAATTTTTTGAAATTATGACTTACATAAAAATTATGACAACATGGAGGAATTCTTTTAAAATATTTATTATAGTACTGATTTAGAATTCTAGTGTCCAGACTAAATTATTTTCATTATTTGCATATTTACTATAAATAATGTATATTCACATGTATAAAATAGTAAGAATCTGCCTATAACACACGGGAATATTAAAATAGTAAGAATCTGCCTCTAACACACGAGAATGTTAAAATAGTAAGAATCTGCCTGTAACACACGGGCATATTTACTATAAATAATTCAAGCCTAACACTTTTGTTTAAAGCGTTGTCTTAGACTCTCTTTATGACGGTTTAAACCGTTACAGGACCATTCCCTTAGACATCAAAGAGGATTGTTTTAAACCTCAACCCATGAACCGTTCCCATAGACCAATTATGTTGTAGTGGTAGCTAGGACTCTAACTGATAGAATCTCAACAGACAAATTGAACCATGACTGGCAGTCAAGATTAATTCCAAAATTCGAAGCATCTTTTCTCAAATCGAGACAAAGCGTGTTTATTTTGAATAGCCCGCAATCTTACACAAAATATGAAGAAACAACAGTTGAAAAATATTCGCTGACGTCAGCCACGTCGTATCAAGAAGAACTTTTCAGATTCCTCATTAATGCCTCTCGTGACTCAGCATGAACTGTTATTTTTCACCCAGACCTGGCTAGGCCGACTCGAAGTGAAAGGAACTAACTGTTGTAGCCATTTTAGTGATAGATGATAATCTCTAATCAATGACACACAAGTGTCCCACATTATGCATAATTATGTCAGCATCTCAATGTGGAGAAGAACTTGGAAAAAGCAGTTTTTTGGTCATAAGTCGACTCATGCACAGGCATAAGTCGACTTATGGTAAGTCGACTTATGTTTGTGCATGAATCGACTTACGATCTGCTTTGGAATGTTGATTTTGGGCTCTAGCAAGTCGACTTATCAGGTCTGATTAGTCGACTTATGATCTCTTCTCCAGTTGCTGTTTTTCGCTCTGCCAAGTCGACTTATGCAGACTGATAAGTCAACTTACGACGGGTTTTTGGAAAGTTCAGGTTCCTATTTGCAGTCTGTTTGGGTTTCTGTTTTGGTATAAATACCAATACGATTTGAGGGTTTTGAAGGAGCGTTTTGGGGGATTTTAGAGCACAGAAAAGAGAGATCTTTCTGAGCAATTAGTTAGGGTTATTGGTTGAGAGATTGAGAGATTTGTTGGTGAGATTAGTTGGTTCGTTTGAGTAATTTATAATCTCAATTTGTACTCTCCTTCTCTATTAGTGAAAACCCACCCCCTTCTTGCCCTGTGGATGTAGGCAATTGCCGAACCACGTTAAAATTGGTGTTTGTGTTTTGTGCATTGATATTTGGTTGAGTTTGGTCTTTTTTGATTAGCGTTTGTTTTGGTTCCTCGGCACCGCCGTCCGGCACAACAAGTGGTATCAGAGCTCGGGCTACGCTTGGGCTATTTGGAGGAGTAGACCGCTTTGGAAGTTCATCTAGAGCTTCGTTTGGTGATAAAGGTGGGATCTTTTTGGTAAAAATCTCTTCTTTTTCAGTTTGGATCTATTTCTCGTTTGTTTCCGCATTGGTTTGGTGGTGCTTTGAGGATTATGGCCGAGAAAGAAGGAGTTGTGGGCAGTACTTCCGGCGTGAAGACCATCCAAAGCTTGAATATCCACTCGATGAAGATTGACGTGGAAAAGTTTAATGGCAGAAACAATTTTGGACTTTGGCGATGCGAAGTCATGGATGCGCTCAACGCATAAAATTTGGAAGATACATTGGAGTTGGACGGGAAACCGGACAATATTGATGAGAAGGTTTGGAAAAAATGAATCGAACGGCGTGTGGTGTGATTAGGTCTTGTCTCACTCAAGATCTGAAGTATGATGTGATCAATGAGACTTCTGCAAAGAAGATTTAGGAGATCCTTGAGAGCAAGTATTTGACCAAGAGTGTGGAGAATCACTTGCATTTGAAGAGGAGGCTTTACCGCTTCCAGTTGAAGAAAGGAACCTCCATTGGTGATCACATGAACCACTACACGAAGCTTCTTGCGGATTTGGCGAATGTAGATGTGGTGATTGAAGATGAGGATAAGGCGTTGTTGTTGTTGAGTTCCTTGCCCGACGAGGAATATGAGACCTTCGTTCTTACTCTTATTAATGGGAAGGCATCTCTTTCTTATAGTGAGGTCACCGCTGCACTTGTGAATTATCAGCTTCGAAAGAAGGATAAAGAGACTTCGATTGAGCCGGTAGCGGGGGCGTTGGTCGCAAAAGCAAAGGGTCTAAACCGTAGTGGGAGGTCGCAGTCTAGAGGGGCACATCTTGGAGTTCGTAAGAATCAGTGTGTCTTTTGCAAAGAGGATGGACATTGGAAATACGAATGCCCAAAGTTAGTTGATCGAGCCGGGAAGAATAAGGGAAAAGCTATTCAAGCTTCAGAGGCAAATGTTGTCAAGTCTAGTGGCAACGATTCAGATTCGGATTCTTCGGGCTACTCATTATCTGCACTGTCGTCAGTTTGTGTTGCCTACTCTACAGAGTGGATGTTAGACTCAGGGGCTACGTACCACATTTGTCCTAGGAGGGATTGGTTCTCCAGCTTTCAGGAGTTGGAAAGAGGGGATTTCGTGCTCATGGGGAATGATCACAAATGCTCTATTGGTGGTATCGGTACCGTTCGGATCAGGATGAGTGATGGGGTGATTCGGGAGTTGGTTGGAGTGAGGTTCATTCCTCAGTTGAAGAAGAACATCATTTCACTTGGAGCTTTGGAGGCAGCAGGCTATAGGGTGACCTTGGCGGATGCACGCTTGAAGGTTACATTTGGGTCCATGATTGTGATGAAGGGCGTCAGAAGGAGAAATTTTTATTATTTGCACGGAAGCACGGTGATTAATAGGGAGATGACGACTTCATCAGATTCGGCTAGACTGTGGCATTGTTTGGTGCTGGGGTATATGATTGGTAATGTCGTGCATTGGTTGTTGATGAGTGCTATGACCTGCAGATTGAAGTCCTGTGAGCACATTGGGATGAGCAAGACCGTGGTGGAGTTTGGCACTCCTATCCATCGAGCGAGGGGTCTTTTAGGAGGTGTTCAGTCTGGCATTTGGGGGCCTTTTAAGGAGGCATCATTGGGAGGTAATCGTATCTTGGTTTCCGTAGTTGATGATTGTTCTAGGCATTATTGGGTCGCGACCAGTTCCCGTTGGTGTAAAGTCCTAGAAGTCAACAACAATTGGAAGAAGTGTATTGGCAGAAAGGTAACTCGTTGTTTCAGCTTTGGAAGGGATCCTTTCTTGTGTTTGTGTCGGGCTCACGGTAATAGGAGACACTTCATTGGTGTGGAGACTTTGGGGCGACGAGATGAGATGGCAGTTTCGATGGGTCGTTCCTTTCTGGAGGAGGATCGGCGTTGGTTGTCGAGCATTGGTTCTGGAGCTTCGACATGTTTGGGTCATCTTAGTCATAGGTCGCCGACTGCTGTGTTTGGAAATTTTGGATCTGGTGGAGCTGCTTCAATTTTTGGGTTGCGTCGGATGTTTGGATACCCAGCACTTGGTCACATCGTGGATGTGAGATTGGATCCGATTGCACGTTTGGGGTTCGGAGGCTTAGTTGATTATCATTTGGGAGCTTCTGATTTTGTTCTGAGCAGGTATGTCACATTGGACTCTCAGCAGGTGGAGAGTGTTGATCAGATCGTTCGGATGTCGCAGCAGGTGGAGAGTGATGCTACTCCACGTTGGGTGGAGATTACTCCATGTACTCCAGGTCATTCTGCATTATTGGAGATTCTAGCTGAGGTGACACAACGTGTGAGTCATTTAGATTTGGATGCGGATGACGAGTTGGTAGATTCGAGTGCAGCTGGTAGATATATTTTGGATATGGCCATTGGTTTACCTCAGGTGGAGGTGTTTGGATTGAGTCAGTTTGGGGCCATTGGAGGTGCTATCAGTCACAGATTTGGTGATGATGGAGAAGGGTTGCGTACTCTTCTATCGGATTGAGGGTCTTTGGAGGCCGTTGGGTGAACTACGTGAAGGCTTGATTCCTTGAGCAAAGGATACGTAGGCAGTCATTTTGATGCAGCCGATTTGGTGAGCGACATTGATATTTGGGATGAGTGTTCGCACTCCCATTTGGGTCTCAATATGAGGCATTTGTTTTGTTTGGTGTCGGCTCAGTTTTGGGAAAACTTCGTCGAGGTGGAGAATTGTGGAGAAGAACTTGGAAAAAGCAGTTTTTTGGTCATAAGTCGACTCATGCACATGCATAAGTCGACTTATGGTAAGTCGACTTATGTTTGTGCATGAGTCGACTTACGATCTGCTTTGGAATGTTGATTTTGGGCTCTGGCAAGTCGACTTATCAGGTCTAATAAGTCGACTTATGATCTCTTCTCCAGTTGCTGTTTTTCGCTCTGCCGAGTCGACTTATGCAGACTGATAAGTCGACTTACAACGGGTTTTTTGAAAAGTTCAGGTTCCTATTTGCAGTCTGTTTGGGTTTCTGTTTTGGTATAAATACCAATACGATTTGAGGGTTTTGAAGGAGCGTTTTGGGGGATTTTGGAGCACAGAAAAGAGAGGTCTTTCTGAGCAATTGGTTAGGGTTATTGGTTGAGAGATTAAGAGATTTGTTGGTGAGATTAGTTGGTTCGTTTGAGCAATTTGTAATCTTAATTTGTACTCTCCTTCTCTATTAGTGAAAACCCACCCCCTTCTTGCCCCGTGGACGTAAGCAATTGCCGAACCACGTTAAAATTGGTGTTTGTGTTTTGTACATTGATATTTGGTTGAGTTTGGTCTTTTTTGATCGGCGTTTGTTTTGGTTCCTTGGCGCCGCCATCCGGCACAACACTCAAGATAATCAGAAGCGTAGTTCGATCGACTCAACACGTCGACATCCTGAGAGGACAACTCGAAAGGCGACGACCCTAAGGCGTTATGTGTCGTCCCCCAGCTTGACTACTTAAACACTCCACTCGGTAACTCATTGGTCGACACCTTGTGAGAGAAACTCGAAAGGCTGTACTTCTCAACCACTAGATGAGTGAAATGGCGATGAAGCACCTCAACGAGCACCTCCTTTGCAATGATGACCAATCACCACACCATAAATATCATTAAATGCATTATGGGCGCTATCATTCCTCTGCATCCAATAGTATTTATGACGCATCGGACTATGTCGGCACCGCACACCCCACGTCACTTTGCATTAAACCGAAGTGACCTCTCATCCACTCGTCGGTTGACACCTATAAAGTTAAAGCTAACTTGGCCGCCAACCCATGCCCGACTGACGTTACATTCTTACCCATCCTTCTATTACTACAAAAGGAGATACTATTTTTCATTACAAGGTAAGCTTTTTTCACCATTCTCTGAACTTAAGAACTACTATAGTTCTTTTTACTTCTCCACACAAGCCACGTACTGACTTGATCATCAGAGTAACAACCAGGGAATCACACCCTACCCTCTCACGATCTTTACTTGTGCAAGGAAGTACAACTTGCCCAAAAACCAGACATTGGAGGAGTTCGAGGATCTCCGTCAACCTAATCTACTTTCATTTGACCGTGTGATTCCATACATCAACAGCGTCCATAACATTTTTTCCATTTTTTTCATTTTTATGTATTAAACTTGGTGGATAAGGATATGGATTTTACTTTAGAAAAATAACGTTTGCATTTATATTTGTAACCATCATCGCTAAGCAGATACAAATATGATAAGTATCAGATTCGATCCCCATTAAATTTGCTTGCAGCCCGAGTGTCATGTGATGTTGAAGGACACCACCAGTTGCCTACTGTTATTTGTGTTTAATGCTTACAGCACCATTAGAGTTATCATAGACATCACTAAGTCACATAGAAAACTACTCAACTTCTAGATACTTACATTCTAACGTAATGAAAGGTACACTTCGTTGGAAAGTTGAATGTCCATTAAGACGAAGAGATCCCTGTATGACCAGAAAACAAAACCCAAATAAAAAAAATTAAATAAATAAAAAGCAGTATAGGAGAGAGCGAATACGTTTACAACCCCCTAGCCACAGTATCACTGATGAATGCAAGTTGCAAGGCAATATTTGAGGTTGACTTCATTAAAACTGAAAGCAGCCCTGAAACGTGACAAAAATCATGAGCGCCCTACATTTTAATCTCCGAGTTCCGGATTTGTGAGATAAAATTAATATTTCACTTTTATATAAATAGTGAATAGTTTATTATGATTATAGTACGATTGTTTTCCAATTCCCAATTACATAGGAGAAATTGTATGATATTTCTCGGGAATACAAATAAGATGTTAGATTTTTGCCGGACTCATAGATTTGAGGAGAGGTCCGAATGTAATTTATATTTCTTTAGGGCTTGTTGATGTTAATTTGATTTGCTTTTAAAAGGTAAATTTCATAAAAAACCCCAAGCACATCGGGTGCTTCGGCAATTCCTTCCCAATATTTTGTTTTTTTCTAATTAACCCCCAAAACTCCAGTTAACCCTTAAAATTCTGATAATCACATTTTTATTATATTTTATATTCTCATTATCTATTTGATTTAAATAAAAATATCACTAATAAACATGTTTTATCTTAATTGCAGATTAATGAATAAAAGTCCAAAAGAACTCAACATCTCATCTCTCAATAAGCCCAAGAAGTCCAAGCCCATACACAAGAGAATATCGGCCAAAAAACAAGATGACTGAGTATCGATATCGGTATCGATACCCGTATCGATAACTGTAGCGATTCAGCATCGATACAAAATTTACTGTTACAGATTAAAGGCTGAAATTGATTAATTTGGGGATCAAGTCTAATCCAATGGTTAATATTTGCTGTAATACTCTATAAATAGGGGTAGAGAGTGAGGGGTTTGGGTGCGAAATATTTTGTAAAAACTCTTTTTGGATAGGAGGGCTACTCTTAATTGAAAAGACCTTCCAAATTATAAATTTTTATTATAATAAATAAAGAAATATTTTCATCTGTTTATATTTTTCTTTTCTTCTCTTTGTCTGATTATGAAGATGAATGTGAGATGAAGATGAAGATCAAGAGGAAGGTTTGCTATCTCACCTTGAGGCTAGAACCCTCTTGGGATGTAAATTTTCTCTTTGGTATTAAATTTATTTTTTTAATTTCTTTTCTTGGTTAAGTAGCCAAGAGGCTAGAACCCTCTTGCCTTGGATTTATTTTCATGCGTAATAGAGTAGATTTACTTTCTTACTTTAAATTCTTGCATTTATTTCTTGTAATTTATTTTATAGTTCAAATTTTATTTTCTTGCACTATTCGTCTTGAGGCTAGAACCCTCTTAGGATTAGTTTTTATTTTTGTTTATTTTTCTTTTCTTTGATTCACTTGAGGCTAGAACCCTCTAGAGAATTGCCCTTTTTTTTAAAGATTTTGTGGAACTAATACTTGTGAGAACTCTAGAAATTGCATGAAACTAGCTAGTGGATTCAATTTTAGATTCCTCGTATCTCTAATTGATTTCTCCATCTTTTACTTTCTTGATTATCGCCTTTCTCTCTCATTTATTTCTTGATTTTTTTCCTTTCTTCCCTTTCGTTAGTTTTATTTACATTTACACTTTGTCACATCCACTCTTTATCTCTCCACTCTCAATCTCATTTTATTTTTATTTACATACAATCACTCTCATTCTCTCTATCTCTCCACAATCATAGCTATCACTCTTAATTGTCACACACATAACATAAGAACCGATTTGAATTTTCTCCTACAAACACCTTCCTCGTGTGATAGATGTCTTTTTATACTATAACTTGATGGTTGTGTACTTATAACTTTAAAGGTATACTCTTATGCCCCGTCAAATTTTTGGCACTGTTGCTGGGGAAGGTTCTTATAAGATGGATTTTATTTATTTTGGTTCTTCAATTTGTGTGTTTTCTTATGAAGGAACCAGTTGAAGATTGAAGATTAAGATTGGAAATCGAGGATTTGAAGATTTACTTATGATAACTCTTCTTTTTAGTATTTTCAATTCCACCCATTTAGTTAGTTTCTCACTACTAGAGACAATTAGAATCTAAAAAGAAAAAAAAGTTTTTTTTGTCAACCATAATAAAATTCACCCTCTACTTGGATATTTAATAACAAGATAATACATTCAAATAAGAGTTCCCTTTCTCACATTTATTTTATTATTAACCTTAATTAAAAAAACAAAGAGATTTTATTTTACCATTATTTTATAGTTGCGTTTAACTCCTAGGGTTGCATTGCATATAATAGTAGGAATTCACCAAAGTAATTTAAGCATCTTGATTTGACACTTATTTAAAAATATTCTTAAGGAAAAACCCTTTAATCAAGATAAGGTGAGGGATTTCATCACCCTTTCCCTAGCTCACAAATTACTAATTCCTCACTACACAAACCTAAGCCTTTTAAAACTTATTAGACGTTGGCCCCTAGGGATTCGAGCTTATTAAGGAACAAGAAATCCTTAAGTGAACCAATTTAAGATTATTTGAATTCGTTAGTATCTAAAGTAAGGTTTAGGGGTTGCGTAAAGTGATTCGTAAGGAACGAGGTACTTAATTGATCTTTGAACTACCTCAACTACTATCCTTACCTGGCTAACTGACCGAGTAAACTTTAATCTTTTTATTAAGGGAGTTTTTGGTTAGGAGCTTGTCTATCTGAGTTTAAGGTTAACCCTAGAAGTTTGAGTGATTGACATAAGTAATTATTTTTAATTTGTTTTAGTTAGATTTTTGTTTTATCTTTCTCCTCCTTCTCATTATCTTTTACAATGTATTTTTAGTATTCCTTTAAAGAAACTAACTTTTATTTTTCTTAGAATTTTTTTAGTTAAACAAATTAAAAAAAGAATCTACATTTGTGTATGCAAGGTTGGATTAGGGATAATACCAATCATTTAATATGCTTTGAACTAATTTTTGAAGAAATGGATAATCCTAATCCACCGGTTCTTCAAGATATGTGTTACCTAACTAGGAATATAATCCCGTCTTGCATTAAACTACCTGAAATTAATGGAACTAATTTTGAGCTTAGACCGTATTACATAAACATGCTTCTAAAATTCTTAGGATATAAAACCTAAAATGTTTATATCTTTATCTCCGTGTTTGAGGAAATTTATCTTATGATTAAGTTTAGTGAACTATCTAAGGATGCTGTAGGCGTCAAAAAATGCTTACAGACATCCAAATACCACTCAAGACAAAGAGAAGGCGGTAAACACAAGTCTCTTAATCAGAGGGGATCATTCAAAGGAAGCGAGACAACATAGAAGAACAATATACACATCATCAGGCAACACACTGCAGCGCGGCAGGACATGGTGCCGCGGCTAAGGCGCGACAGCCCATGGTGCCGCGGCTAGGCTGCCGCGGCTTAGGCGCTGCAACCTATAGTGCCGCGGCCATTATAGGGGGATGCTACAGCAGTTACAATGCAGTTATGTGATGATTATTCTAAGTCTACGTGGCAGCGTATCAGAAATAGAACGTATGCTGACGTGGACAAGCAGTTAAACCACGAAAAAAGTGGTTAAAGGTCGTGGGAGAACGGTTTCAAGCACGATGAAACGTGCTGGTAACCGCCTCTTTGGCCGCGGCAGTCTATACTGCCGCGCCAATAGCCGCAGTAGTGTAGACTGCAGCAGCCAAGGAGAAATCATCCAGTTAGTTATTTTGCCCCCGTTTTAACTGTTGTGCACTTAGACCCCTATAAATACCTACCTAGACA
Source organism: Asparagus kiusianus (assembly GCA_022839385.1). Taxonomy (NCBI): domain Eukaryota; kingdom Viridiplantae; phylum Streptophyta; class Magnoliopsida; order Asparagales; family Asparagaceae; genus Asparagus; species Asparagus kiusianus. Next base: position 410,939 of record BQKN01063619.1, read on the forward strand.
CGAAATAAAGGACAGAGAGCAGATTAGAGCAGAAAAGACTTGAGCTTTTGGAGATTTTGAGGAAGAAAGAGAGAATTTTCACCCTTTGACAAGCATCATTTGGTGATTCCTAGAGATCTAAGCTCAGACTTGATCTTTAGAAGAGTGAATATCTTACATCGATAAGATATTCGCTGCAAATCCCTACTTCGATAATCGAAGGAAGGATCTCAAAACAACCTCACGATCTTCGAATCGGTGGTCCACGAACTAAAGCGTTCCCGGCACAGGCAAAGTCCCACAAAAGCAGGGGTTGATAAACAATTTCTGTGTTATTTTCTCAAGAGTTATAATTTTATTTACTTTTCATTGTAACTTTCTGTAATCGACCGTAGATTAATGGAATCTACGATGAAAACAACTTTTACTGAAAACAAACTGGCGACCACAGTGGGAGCCAGCGGCCTCGCTGCCAAGGCCGCCGTGTCGCCGCCGATAAAGATTATCGTTACTGAGGAGATCGAATACGAGTTCGATCAAGCCAAATTTGAGGAGTACTTATCATCCTCATCCTCAAAATCTTCCTCGTCACGCAGGTGCAGGAAGATGTCTTCTTCCAAGAAAGCTTACAAGTCTACAACACCTAAGAAGGCCGCAGGTGAAGATTCTTGCCCAATAGTTGCTAAAAAATCTGTCTACAATATCTCTGCTCCAAAAGACTCCACACCTATTAAGGAGTCGCTGATGGATAGTTCACCGGTGTTGACGAAGAGGGCTCGTCAGAGACAGCGCCAACGCCGCGCTCATCAATTGGCTAAGGCTTTAGAATAAACCGACGGAGTTCGTTGTCACACGGACTTAGAGTCGAGGAGGCATCGAGTGGTTCAGTTGTCTCAACGACCAATCACTCATATCTCTACTAAACTAACGACAGAAGAATGGATTCTTGTCAAAATGACTCGTTCGACCCTAAAAGAACATATACAAAAACGTTGCGCAAAGGCTACTCATGAACGTGCTCTCTTACAACAAAGGAGTGAAGGGAAGAAAGAAACGGTGGCTAAAGAACCACCAAAACTCTGCAAGGTTTGGGTCCCAAAAGCAGCAGTTGTACAAAACCAGCATTTGGAGCCCGTTAAGATTTCATACCCACAAGGAGGTGGTTCTAAACGTGTGACTCCCGACATAACCTTGGATCGTTCAAAGATAATAATAAGTTATCCTGAGAATGCCAATAAGGTTTTACATCCTCAGAAGAAGCCATGTTTGTCAAAAGACATCGTTATACTTGGGGGGTCATACTAACAGATGATAAGATTTTTCGGCAATCATACCGATGAATCATACTATCAAGCTAGGGGTGTGAACAAAACTCGAAAGAGAATTGTCCGAGAAATGAGCTCTTATTGTTCCTGTGCGCGACTCATTAGAGCAGTACTATCAGAATGTGGCTGTTTCAAACAAGGAGTCATCCCGCAAAGAGCCTCAGTGCTCCCGAAACTTTTCACCAAAATGTCAAAGTCCAAACCGAGACATTTCCGCAAGAGAAGATCAGGTGTCCAAGATGATGAATTCCCTGAAATCACCATCAACATGGCTAATAAAGGAAAATCTAAGCGACATTCAAGTGAATCAAATCCCGACTTTTCCCCGAGAGGAAAAGTCAATTCAAGAATTGCTCAACGGATGTCCCGACTCCAGTTAGGAGCCATCAGACGTAGAGACTACAAGAGAATGCATGAAGGAATGTCATCAGAGGATGAGCTCTCGGACACTTGTTCTGCGATCGCTTTGGATGATACAATATCTAGCACAGGGCAAACCAGAGAAGTACTCACAATCACCTCTGATCAGTTCGCTTAAATACTTCAAGAGGCTCTAGCCAAGCAACGTGAAGAAATTAGAGCTGAAATGAAGATGGAGATGGAATTGGCTATCCAACAAATGAGAGAGTTGCTAGCTCAACGGCCTCAACCTCCTGAGTCCAATCAGCGAGCTGAATCCAGGCGCCACACTCAGAATGTTGTAGATGATAGTAATCCAGAAGTGGATGAAGTCATTATGACTGATACACCTCCCAATAACAATAACGCTGGGGGTGGTTTAATGGATCCTCCCAATAACGATATTGGGGGTGGTTCAATAACACCTCTTACAGGGGGTGGTCCAACTCATTCTCCTCAACGTCTTTCGAATGAAGACATAGACGATGACAAGAAAATGAAAGAGCTTGAAAACAAAGTCAACGCTTTGATGACGGCTTAAGAAGTGAAAAAGACGGGTATTCCATGTCCCTATCCAGAAGAATGGGATTCAATTCCATACCCGGCAAAGTTCAATCTGATTGACTTCACACCGTTCGAAGGAAAGAGCTCGCCTACTCAGCACTTGATTTATTTCAAGTCTCATTTGGGCATGATATCTGGAAACGAGGCTTTAATGGTCCGGACATTCGTTGGCACCCTTCGGGGTCCCGCCTTCGATTGGTATCGACGTCTCAAGCCAGGAAGCATCAATTGCTGGGATGATATATAAAGTTTGTTCCTCAGCAATTTCTTCGATGATGAGACCGAAGTGTCAATCAGAACCCTTCTGGATGAGAAACAAAAAGACGGAGAGTCGGTTGATAATTTTATCAAACGCTTCCGTAACAAGGCAATGAATTGCAGAGATCCTGTCACAGAGGAGTTCAACTTGCAGACATGCCATAACAATCTTTCTATCGATGTCCTGAAAGTCCTGGGGGTCGTGCCTTCAACCACTTGGAGAGAATTAAAACTACATGGCGAACAAGCTGAACACTTTCTTAAAAGAAAGAAAGTTGAGAGAAATCTACCGGCGATATCTACAACCGCTGTGAATGCAACTCTCGATCCGAAATTCCAAAAGGAGTATTCTTTCGAAGATGATGAAGCTCCAACCATCTTGAAATACCTCCTTGTTAACAACAAGATCGAGCTACCGCCTATTAAAGATCAAGAGGGTGCTAAGATGGTTACAGATCCAAACTACTGTGCATACCACAGAAGGGGTTTTCATCCCACCGAGATTTGCTTTGGACTCAAGAACAAGATCCAAGCCTTGATTGACTCTGGCGTCATAATGGCGAAACAAGCCAAGTAAAGACGACTCATACTCCATTGGGTACACGAGTATAAACTGTTTTCCCTAACTCCGATGAGTATACGAGTATAAACTACTTCTCCATGCACTCCAAAGGGTATACGAGTATAAACTGTTTCCCGAACCTCCGACTGATATAAGAGGTTAAAAAAAAACTGCTTCCTTAAATTACGCGCTCTAATAATGTAACCAAATGTGATTAGACTCGGGTTCACCTAAAAGCTGGGGGTGGATATGAGGTTATCATGGCTGAATACGAAGGCAGGAATCAAGACCTGATTCTATATAAGAACAGTAACATTGCTCACAAACGAGAAGTTCCTGAAAAAAGTACTATTCCTAGTACATTCAGGATAACCTATTTAACGGGAAGTTCCTAGAGAATGCTATATATGGTATTCTTAAGGATAACCCGAAACTAATCGATTGTTCAAGGTGAAAACCAATCATCTGAATAATCCACCCTTAATCATGACAAAAAATGATTAAGAACCTCCCGTTGTGGCTATTTAATCATGTTTAAAATGATTAAAACTCCCTCACTGTGATTTTTAGAGTATTCTTTCATTGAGATGAGATTCAATGACTTCATCAAGTCGATCTTCCTTCACAAAACTCTGAAATCATTCATCTGCTGCTTAATTGGTTTCAATCGTCGGGATCAATTTTGCCAACTCCCACTGTGACTTTCCAAGCACTTTTTCGTTGAGATGAGATTCAATGACCTAATCGGGTCAGTCTTTCCTCACGAAACTCCTACGGTCTAATTGCGGAATGCTTGATAATTCACAGTCCTCCACCATAAAATCCCTCACCGATCAAATCAACTGACGGTGAGTCCACCAAAATACTTCGTGGCTAAATCCACCCAAACTCCCACTGTGTCCAAACCTTTAACACTCCCACTGTTGGGCTCTGACACAACACTCAAAATTCTAATTCATGACAATTAGCAAAACTCATTTGGTCAAACCTTTAAACAGTTAGGACCAAAACCAAAATCCCCTCTCGATTCCTTCCATGAACGAGAGGTCCACAAATTGAACGATCAA
>BQKN01063619.1:422755-438705 GCA_022839385.1 Asparagus kiusianus
GGATATCCAGATTTGGCTGATCTGCTCACCACAGACTTAGCCATGCTAGAGCATGAGTTTTGAGAGCTGGGGGAGCTTCAGGCTATAGGTGCTTCTTCATATGTTGCTACTCGGCTGGAGTCTTAATTGAAGCAGTGACGTGACACACGGATGTCCCTTGGGGACGAGCTTCAGATACAGGAGAATTATATCATGCAGATGATAATGGTTCTCTCGAGGAAAGACAAGAGCATGGCTGAATTGCTTAGCTCTTTAGCTTCAGTTGACGAGAAAATTGATGATCTTGAGAAGGCGCTAAAGCATGCTAAACATTCTTGTGCCGTTCTCGCATGCGAATTAGCCGATACAGAAAACTCTTGAAGATAGGTACTAGAGAAGTTGGAGCCTACGAAGGAAAAGCTGGACAAGCTAAAAAGCGAATCTTTGAGTGTATTGGATGCCACTGAAGATTCTGTCCGGGCTAAGTTGCAGATTAAGCTCGAGGACTCTTATAAGAAGGAGATCTCTATGTTGGAAATTCAAATTCGTGGCCGTAAGATGTATTTGGATTGATAGCGCCACTTTTGTATCTTTTGATTTGGCTTCATTATGAACACAAAATCTATTATTTAGCATATTTCTTTTATTATGATTTTTATTCCATCTGGAACAAATAATTATAATACTTATAGGATTTTTGGCAAACAGTCAGCCTTCAACGGATTTAATTTGTCTTTACCGATTACCATTTGAATTAGGCTTGTATGTGAATTGTTTGAGTCCATTTCACATGTAACGTTGTGCTAAGAGAATTAACTCTCTTAGTGCTACGATATTAAATATGTAGACTTCACCATTGTTATAGGAATAGGCTACCTGACAATGCGTGTTAGGCGTAGACTTAGGATTTATGACTAACCATCAGTCGTCAACAGATTTGATGTGCATTTACCAATTACCATTTGAATCTGTCTAGCATATGAATTTTCTGAGTCCGTTTCACATGTAACATTGTGCTAAGAGAGTTAACTCTCTTAGAGCTACGATATTGAATACGTAGACTTTGCCATTGTTACGAGAATAGGCTACCCGACAGTATGTGTCAGATGCATGCTTATCTCTAATTAGGGATCGAGATAAAGTCCCTCAGAATGAATTCTGGTGTTAATTTTACGGTGAAAGACTAACTAGTGATACGTATTAGGCGTAGGCTTTTCTTTAATTAGGGATCAAGATAAAGTCTCACATGCGTGTAAGGTATGGATTCCGGCATTATTAATAACAATATGTCACAATGTCAACTACGTGGGCATTATTAATAACAATCTGTCACGATGTCAACTGCGTGTAAGGTATGTATTCCGGCAGCATGTGTTATATGGAAATTTATCTCTATTTAGAGATTGAGGTCAAGTCTCCTAGAACGAATTCTGGTGTCTTTTTCACGGTGAAAGAATAACCGACAATGCGTGTTAGCTGTAGACTTATCTCTATTTAGGAGTCGAGATAAAGTTCCTCATGCAGGAGAGGCATGGATTTGTGATGTTGAGAGATTGTGTCTCCTCTTAGGGCAAAGATGAACCTGATACTGGAGAGGAAGAATTTTATATTCTATCCCCAGGTTTTCTTTTAGGGTAAAGACGAACTCGGTGCTAGAGAGAAAGAATTTTATATTCCATCACCAGCGACAAAAGAAACTCAAAGTGGGATCTCCACTTCGAGAATCTGGAAGGTGAAACTAAGAGTGGGATCTCCACTCTGAGGATCAAAAAGATCTAGATAACCCTAACTTTTATAGCATTAACCTGATCTAAAAATAAAATTTCTCATTTAACGAGATGGAATTCTGACTTTAGCCCTGACTTTTATAAGTTTGACCGAAGGGGAAAGAGTGAAAGCCTTTCATTTATCAAAAAAGAGTTCTGATTGTGGTCCTAACTATTTAGTGGTTTGACTAGGTGGGGGTTATTGAGACGACCCTAACTTTTATAGGTTTGATCATTTAACTTAGACGGAGGCCTTTCATTTATCAAAAGGGAAGTCTGTTTTCTGAAAGTGGACATCTCATTCATGGAAGGAGTCGAGAGGAGATTTTGGCTTTGGCCCTAACTATAGAAAGGTTTGGCCAAACAAGTAGTGGGAGTGGGGTACAAATAACAGTGGAAATGTTGACTTGTACAAATCACTCGATGGGGGTTTTCAGCGTCAACTAATAGGCACTTAACATGAAAGGAGTTTTCTAATTGCCATGGATCAGCAGCTTGAACATAGTAGGAGTATCAAGTGCACAAACATAGTGGGAGTTTGGATGAACTCAGCGAAAGAATTTTAAGGGTCCCACTGTCAGTTAATTTGATCAGTGAGGGACTTTGTGACGGAGGACCATGAATCAAGCACTCTACAGGTGCATCAAGGGAGTTTCACGAGGGAAGATTAACCAAATGAGATCATTAAATCTCATCTCAATGAAAGAGCGCTTAGAAAGTCATAGTGGGAGGGTTTTAATCATCTTGGAAATGATTAAATAGCCACCATGGGAGGTTCTTAATCGTTTTTTTATTAAGAATGAATCATTCAGATGATTGGTCTTCATCTTGAATAATCAGCTGATCTCAGGTTATCCTTAAGAATACCATGCATAGCATTCCCCAGGAACTTCCTATTAAATAAGTTATCTTGAACGTACTTGGGATAGTACTTTTTTAGTAGTTTCTCATTTATTAGCATCATGAGCTTGTCACCATCTTTGGATCTATTCACCGGACCCAAGCGTTCTTTGATCCAGGCAATCTTTCACTAAAATTCTAAATTTGGACAGATCCACGCTGTCATAAGACTTTACCGGAGGTAGAGGAGAAACAGGAGTGGGATCGAAAGTTGATGGAGGCTGGGAAGCAGCCTTGAAGCTGGAATTAGATGAGAGACACTACTGGTGTCTCTCCCCAAGTAGAGGCGTCTTGGCTGTTTTCGATACCGTTTGGCACCCAGACTTGTTTGGATTTTGGTGATTTTTTATCAACTCTTCATTTTGTAGCTCTTGTGCTATTTGCACAAGGATCCGTGTGTATGCAAGAAGTATGCGGGGCTTCTGGATGCGCTCTTTAAGAGTAGAATGGGTTCGTTTGACACGAACTCATTTGTTAGTTAACGGTTGGGATGGAGAACCCATTGATTGTTGTGGTGAAGGTTTAGTCATTTGATGCCTTCCGAATCCTAAGTCTGCTTGATAGCGGAGTCCATTTACTTGCTCTAGTGCTTTAGCAAACTGATAGGCAAGACGTTGGCGTCGCCTCTAATGAGCCATCTTCGTCAGAATTGGTGCGCTTTCGATGGGAAACCCCTTCACTTGTGAGGAATTGTCGCGAGCATCGGATCTGGGTTCATTGGATGTCGGAGAGGAGTTTTCAATATCAATTGGGTGAAGATCGACACCCTAGGCCTTCAGATCCAAAGACCAAGGAACCTTCTTCAGGGAAGTGGTCTTCCTGCATTTGCAAGGAGAGGAAGATCTGGAGGAGGAGGAGGAGACTACTCCTCAAACTTCTACTGGCCGAACTTGTATTCGACCTCTTTATCCATATGGATCTTGATCATCGGCTATGGCATTACAGCCTCGATAGCGAGGCTGTTGGCTCTCACTGTGATCGCCAACGTGTTCGCATCGGAAATCGGTTTTATTGCTTTCGAATCTATTATAACTTCAGGCGTTACAATAATTCAAAATAAAGAAAATTTAGTCTTTTTATAAGACTTCTCTTATAATGAAAATAAAATAGATAACTTCCTGAGAACACATGTAGAGAGATCATTTATCAGTCTTCTGCTTGCGTAGGATCTTTGTTGGTGCTGGGGTTTATCCGTAGACCACCAACTGATCAGATCCGAATAAAGATTTTGTTATCTCGCAAAGGAGATAACAAATTGAAGTGACTATCTCGGCAACAACGAGAAAATCTCTCTTCTCATGAATCACAGCTAGGTGCAATCTCAAGGGAAATGGATGAACGGGATGAAGATCTCTCGAACTCTTCCTCTCTTTGTGCTGAAGAACTCGTCAAGATCTTTTCTCTCTCTCTAAAATTTGTGTTCCTCACTCTTCAATTCGACAGGGATTCGCCGAGACTCGAGAATTCCAGATTTGTATTAAAGCTGATACGAATGTCATTGCGAATGCTTTAAAGGTTCCTTATTGAGGCTTTGACTGGAATTGATGTTGTCTTAGGTGCTTAAGTCATGAGACCAACTGGTGAAGCTAGTGCGTCAATGACTATCATATTTATAGGATTTTTGGTAAACCCTCAGCCATTAACGAATTTGATGAGCCTCTACCGACAACCATTTGAGTCAGGCTAGCATGCAGATTGTTTAAGTCCGTTCCGCATGTAATGTTGTGCTAAAACAGTAAATTCTTTTAGTTCTATGATTTTGAATACATAGACCTAATCATCCCTTGTAGGATGCTCATAGGATTTTTAGCAAACCCTCGGCCATCAATGGATTTGACATGCCTTTACCGATTATTATTTGAATCGGGCTAGTATGTGAATTATTAAACTCGTTTCACATAATGTTGTGCTAAGAGAATAAACTCTCTTAGATTTGGTGCTATGATTTTGAATACATAAACTTTATCATTTTCACGAAAAATGACTAACCGACAACGCGTGTTAGGCGTAAACTTATCTTTGATTAGGGCTCGAGATAAATTGCCCCAGACATAGCTGGTGTCTTTTTTACGAAAAAGACTAATCGGTAATGCGTGTTAGGAGTAGACTTATCTCGGATTGAGAGAAAGTCCCCCATGTATGTAAAGTATGGATCTTGATGCTGGAGAGGAAGAATTTTTATATTCTATCTCCTGCTATAAAAGAAACTCAAAGTGGGATCTCCACTCCGAGAATCACAAAGAATTAGATAACCCTAACTGTTTGAAGGTTTAATTATCCAATCTGATGTGGGGTTTCTCATTTATCGAGATGAATTTCTGACTCTAGCCCTAACTGTTTAAAGGTTTGGCTAAGTAAAAATTTGAGACAACCCTAACTATTTAAAGGTTTGATTGCTCGATATGGGTGGAGGCCTTTCGTTTATCGAAAGGGAATTCTGGTTTTGGTTGTACTGTTTAAAAGTTTGACCAAGCAGAAATAAAGGAACGACCCTAACTGTTTAAAGATCTTATTGTTCAAATTTAGAAGTGGACCTCTCGTTCATGGAAGGAATCGTGAGGGGATTTTGGTTGCGATCCTAACTGTTTAAAGGTTTGATCAAGTGGGAATGGAGGAACGACCCTAACTATTTAATAGTCTGATCGTTCGATGTAGAAGTGAACCTCTTGTTTATGGAAAGAATCGAGAGGGGATTTTGATTGTGTTCCTAACTGTTTAAAGGTTTGACTGAATAGGATTGGAATGACCCTAACTGTTTAAAAGTTTAATCATCCAATTTGGAAGTGGACCTCTCGTTCATGGGAACTATCAAGAGAGAATTTTGGTTATGGTCCTAACTGTTTAAAAGTTTGACCAAATGAGATTTGAAATGACTCTAATAGTTTAAAGGTTTAATTGTCTAATTTGAAAGTGGACCTCTCGTTCATGGAATGAATCAAGAGGGGATTTTGGTTGTGGTCCTAACTATTTAATGGTTTGACCTAGTGGGAGTGGGGTGGTACAAATAATAGTAGGAGTGCTAATTTGTACAGATCACTGTGTCAATACTGTAGGAGTTTCTGATGTTAAGTTGCAAGGACTTTAACATGAGGGGGATTGAAATTTCCAATATTATGTCTGGATTCTAACAATGGAAGTGTTGAGTTCATAGACATAGCAGGAGTTTGGATGGACTCAACCAAAAGAATTTTGTTGGACCCACTGTCAGTTAATTTAATCAGTGAGGGATTTTATGATAGAGGACTGTGAATTGTCAAGCACTTCACAATTACACAGTGGTGATTTCACGAGAGAAAATTGACTTGATGAAGTCATTGAATCTCGTCTGGACAAAAGAGTTCTCTAGGAGTCACAGTGGGATAGTTTTAATCATCTTGGAAATGATTAAATAGGTATAGTAGGATGTTTTTAATCATTTTTTTATCATGATTAAGAATCAATTGGTTTTAGGTTATCCTTAAGAATACCCTGTGTAGTATTCTCTAGGAATTTTCCATTGGAATGCATTGGTATTCTACCCCCAGATCTTTAGCGAACTTGTATCCAATTCGACCATGTTGTTAGGTTATCATTAAGAATATTATGTGTTATATTCTCCAAAAACTTCCCGTCAAAGGTAGGGAACAGCTTAGCCTCATATACCAGTTAGAGGTTTAGGAAATAATTTATACTTGTATACCCACTGGAGTAAAAAGAATGAGCAGTTTAACCTCATATACCCGGAGGATAGGTCGTCTTTATTTGGCTTGTTTTGCCGATATGACACCAGAGTCAATTAAGGCTTAAATTTTGTTTTTGAGGCCGAAGAAGGCATTGGTGGGATGAAGAACCTTCGTGTGGTATGCATAATATTTTGGATCCGTAATCCTCTTAGCTCCCTCCTGATCTTTAATAGGTGCTAACTCGATTTTGTCGTTAGCAAGGAGGTACTTCAAGATGGCTAGAACTTTATCATCTTTGAAAGAATACTCCTTCTGGAACCTTGAATCAAGAGTCCTTTACTATTTCTGAGGTTGTTATTGTGACATTTGATTAACATCAACAGCAACCACAGGTGCTGTCAGCTAGCTTCTCTCGGCCTTCTTTCTTCTGAGGAAGCACTTGACATGTTCTCCATGCAGTTTTAATTCCTTCCAAGTGGTTGAGGGGATAACTCTCATGACTTCGAGGACATTAATGGAGAGATTGTTATGGCAGGACTGGAGAATGAACTACTATGTGACCAGATCTCGATAATTTATCGACTTATTTTGGAAGTGTTTGATGAAGGTGTCAACTGACTCTCTGTTCTTCTACTTCTCATCCAGAAGAGCTCCAAGTGACACTTTAGTGTCATCATCGAAAAAATTGTTGAGGAATGAGTTTTTCATATCATCCCAGTAATTGATGCTTCCTGGCTTGAGATGTCTATACCAATCGAAGGTGTCCTAGCGAAGGGTTCCTACAAATGATCAAATCATCAAGGGTTCGTGTCCAGAGATCATTCCTAGGTAGGACTTGAAGTAGATTATACGTTGAGTGGGAGAACCTCACCCGTCAAATAGCATGAAGTTAATTAGATTGAACTTCGCTGGGTACGGGATTGAATCCCACTCTCTTGGGTATGAACACGAGATACCGGTCTTTTTTACGTCTTGAGCAGTCATCAAGGCATTGATTTTGTTCTCTAGATCCTCCATCATTTTATCCTCATCTACATCTTTCTTCGGGCGAATTTGTGGAGGAACAACGGGGCCACCCCAACATTGTTATTGTCGATGATACCACCCCTAGCATCCATGTTATTAGAAGGCGTATCAGCATTGATATTTTCTTCAACTTCCGAATCATTATTTACCTGCTTGGTAGTGTTGTGATAACTGGATTCACCATACTGATTTGATAAATCTTGAAGTTATTGGGCATGTAAATCCTTGACCCGTTGCACGGCCATCTCTATTTCGATTTTAAAATCTTTTTTCTGTTTAGCCAAGGCTTCTTGAAGAAGTTGAGCCACTTGTTCGGTAGTGATCATGAATACTTCTCGAGCTCGCCCCATGCTAGATACTATATCATTGAAGGCAATTACGGAGCAAGTATCCGAAAGTTCATCTTTCGAAGATAGTCATTCATGCATCCTAGGGTAACCCACATGTCTGACGGCTTCTAGCTGGAGCTAAGACACTCGTCAGGCTATTCCTAAAATAACTTTTCTTCCCGGATAAAAGTTAGGATTAGCGTTATCTTGAATAACCGATCTTCTTTTACGAGAGTGTCTTGATTTGGGTTTTAACGCTTCAATGGAAAGCTTTTGGAATACCGAGACCTTCTGTGGAGCGGTCTTAGTATAGGTGAACTCCAATAACACTACCTTGATAAGCCACTCACAAGGACAATGAGAGACTGATTTTGGTATACTTCTTGTAATGACCGTGAATTTTGATACTAGTTAAAATAATTTTTTTGGTATTTTAAAATATTTAATTATTATTTTAAGAAAAGTATTTGTATTTTTCTCGGCCTTTTAGAATTTTCTATGATTTAAAAGTCCAAATTTTATATTTATTTAAATGATTTTAATATTGATATATTTAATTTGTGTGGTAAAAATTTCTGGAATTAATCTGTTATGTTATCGATACTATTACGTATTATTTTAAATAATATGTTTTATTATTATTAATGTTTCGTATAATATATTATATTATTAATTACGTATTATTTATATAAGTTGTTGTATTATTTCTATTATTGCATATTATCGGTTGTATTAGTATAACTGGTACATTTTATTGTGTAGATAATTCTTTCGTAATTATTTGATTTTAAATGTAAGTAAATATATTTTTATTAATTATTCTTGTTTGATTATATAATTTATTATATTATTAATACTATTGTATATTATCTATTGTATTAGTATAACTGGTACATTTTATTTTGTAGAATATTTTCCCATAACTATTTGATTTAAAATTTAAGTTAATATATTTTTATTAATTATTTTTGTTAAATACCCTAACCCTAATTCTTTATATATATATATATAGTTTTATTGTTTTGGGTTTTTCTCTCTCCTCTCCTCTTCATTTTCACGCCGCCCCACCTCTCCTCTCTCTCTCCCCGACCCCCAAGCACCGCCGCCTCGTCCAAGCTCCGACCACCAGCCGCTACCATCAACTTCAATCTCCTCCACCTAATCAACCATCCGCCCTTAGCCTCAATGCCTCCTCTAGCCCCCTCTCTCCCTCTGTCGAACTCTACTTGATCCACCGCCCCACCAGAGCTCCGCCTCTACCTCCTCAGTCCGCCGCCAACTTCCCCTCCGTGGTCAGCCCGACGCCGACCACGACAAGCAGCCCGACAACCTAGCCGTAGTCCCCTCCCACTCCAGCACAGCCCAACCCGCCTCTCGCTGTCCTCCTCGCCGCCGCTCACCTCCAGCTCTGACCAGCAGCCCCTTCCCGGCGCTGTTGTCTCACCTCCGACCTGTTGCCTAACTCCACCGGCTCAGCCGTAGCCTCCTCCTGTAGTCACCTCTCCCGTACACCCGCAACCCCGTAAACCACCAAGCTCCTCCTCCACGCCGCCTTGCCCTCCTCTGCACGAGTCTGAGCTCCCCACCTCTAAGTTCCACCGACGAACCCCTTGTCCCCGAGCTCCACCACAACTCTGACCCCCTTTAGATATGCCCTCCTCTCTCCTCACCGTCGCGCTTAGCCCCGCCCATCTCCAGCACCTCGCCGACCACTTTGACGGCAAGTAAGCATCCCCGTCAATCTCCTCCCCTCACTGCGCCATGACCCTGACACCCAAGCCTCTCCCCTGTCGCGCCCCTTGACTGGCGCCATCTGCCGTTTGCTCGCAACTCTAGCCGTGCCCGAGTGCCTCCTTGCCGCTTATCGTCAACAGCCCCACCGTAGTTTCGCACATCGATTCGTTCGACAACAACCAAGGCAAGATCCATTTCTCTTTGACTCGTTGTTTCAATTTTTAGACCTATTATGAATTAATCATATGCTTAGACTAGAATGTGATTTAATTATGTTGTAGTATGAATATTGTGATATTATGCATGGATTTGTTATTGAATGGTATGAAAGAATTTATTTAAAGGAATTTATTTTATAAAAAGGGTTGGTTTTATAATAAATATGATAAGTAGTATTTTCAGATTAATTATAATATTTTAAAAGAATTATTTTATGGCAATAAAATCATTTGAGGAAAATTATGATAAATTATAAGAAGTTATTTTAGAAAAAGAATTATTTTTATTATTAAAATAAATATTTAAAAGAATTTATTTTGTAAAAGAATTAATTATTTTTGAATTAATTTAGTTTATGATCGTGGATTGATGGTCGTTGATCGCGACATGTTATATGCAATTCATTTGCTCATTTCATGTTCCTTATTTTAGTTATGTGATATACCATGTTCTACTTGTATAGAATTAACTACATTCATTATTCCATCTTGTGATTGAGAACCGTTAGTAGTTTGTGACTTAGTGGCCTCGTGCGTCATGAACAGATCTAATGACATGTGTGGGTGTGTTGACTAAAATTAGGTGGTGAACCTGAGTTTTAATAGGTATTTGGTTGTTGACTTAGAAAGAACGAGAAGAGTTGGGATGAGAAAGTCTTTGTTCATGTGATCGGATGTGGCTGTTGATGTATATTCCATGCTCACGCCAGCGAATTCATGTAGTCACTGGGGTTGGTTTGTTGGGCTAAAGTGAATTCGTGTAGTCAACTTAGTCTGTGACCTGTTTCGTCACCTGAGCTTTACCTGAGTTCGGACCAGACTGAGATCGGATTGCGTGTAGTCCTATGATCGATTCGTGTAACGGTATTGGATGTGCATAGAGGATTTGTGAACAGTCAGTTATTTGGTGATATGAATGTTGACTTTATTTGAGATGTGGACCAGTGAGTTTTAGGATGGCTAGTACTCGACTTGGTTACAGTGTGCAGTTAGCCCTATGATTATCATATTTTAGTAGTGTTTTCGCATGTTGATTTTATTGGATTTCTAGTTGCATGTTCTTTTGTCATTTCTGTTATCAATATCGTTTTTCGCTTGGGTTTTTGTTTGCTCTATTTGTTTTGTGGGTTCTTACCGTGTGCCATGCATGCTGACGTACACATGTTTTCTCTGGTATACGTCAGACTTAGAGGAAGGGCAGGTCCAGGTAGGAGATGTGCCAGAGTCAGGATATTCTCAACGGAGGTGTCTTACAGACAGAACAGAAGAAGAAACTGAAGCTTAGTTATTGGTCCTAGTTGCTTTTGCAGTATTTTCTTTCTTTTTCGTTGAACGATGTATTTTATATTTCTCCAAATTTTAGTTGTTCAATTTTGTATAAGAGCATGTTGACCCGAATATTATGTCTTGGATGATATTTATTTATGATATGTATTACTTTATTCTGTATTATTCATTATATTCTTGATATTTGTGATTGGGGACCTGTGCATTTGCATTTATTTCTTGATGCTTAGCGTATCAGGTTGAGGAGAAATTTTTAATTTTATTTATTCTCCTTAATCTAATATGTCATAGGCTTGTGCGCATTCTGATTCATGTGTATTTTGGAAAGCGAGACGTGATAAGTTTTAGTGGTGGCCTATGCAGGTCACGGTCCTGAGTTTCACTGGTGAGAAATAATGGACAGCTTAGATGCATATCATATTTCATCCGTGAGACTATTCTTGAGCCCTTATCCTATTTTCTGGATAAATTTTGTTTCGTCCCTATCTTATCACACTTTGACTCTGGAGTTTTTTATGGTTCTTGTCGCATCGCTTCGCGACTACACCCTCTTCCTATAAGTCACCTTTCCTCATACCGGTCGTTATTATATGTGTTATTATTTATATGACTATGTTTTCTTTGGTTTGGCTTATATATATGGTTGATTGTTTTACTTTCTACAGTATTTATTATATTATTTTATGTATCATACACAGTGTTATATTATATGGTTTTTATTAAAAATATATATCATTACTTATATATATTTAATTTTTCAAATCAATTAATTAATTGTTTAGCATTGCTCTAGATTTCATTTTGTGATAAATAATAATAAATATGTTATATATTTATAAATAACATATTATAATGTTTGAGTATGCTAGGAATTGATTTGAGATCAATGCAATGTATATATGTAAATATATAAGAGCAAATGCACAAATCATGCTCGATGTATAAATCTGAAAACTTATAATCAGTGGAGAGCTTTTGTATTTTACACACTGATACATTGTGAATATGGAAAAAATTAAAATATTAAAGTTGTAGATATCTTCAATAACTTTCCAACAAATCTTTAATCACCTCATTCCTAGGTCAGATGCGAAAGTTACAGCCAAAATACCAAAGAGTATGTTTCTAGTCAGACTAGGTTTTCCAGTTTTGGGTTTTAGGCTGTAGTTTTTTGGGTTTGCTATCATATATACACAAGTTTAAATACAAAAAACACCTCCTTTCTCTTGTATTCCAAACCCTAGCAGCCCATTTTCCCCTCTCTCAAACGCTAGTTCTTTTCTTTGGCGATTATGAGGGATTTTGGAGGATTTTTCAGCTGGTTTTGTGCAGCGCAGCGAAGAGGATTGGTTCTCTTTCACATGGCAGGAGTTATTCAGCATCTGAGGCGAGTTACATCTTGCCCAACTCTACACCCTTTTATTTTGCACGTTTTATTAAGTTTTATTCGGATTTTCGAGCCTAAAACGTATTTTTTAGTGTACAAAAGATAGATCTTTATAACTTATGAAGTGAGAATACATTATCATAATTTAATTAATTAAAACAGTAAACTTAACAAATTTCAGATCTGAAATTTATTAATCATGAATTAAATCACAAGTTTTTGCTTTTGAAACATTTAAGCATGTGTATATAAATGTTTAGAGTTTCGACGATATATTTACATGCTAATATTTCGTTTCATGTTGTTTCATATATATTTATATCTGTAACATTATGCTTAAAAAATAATGATGTCACTTCTAGATTTGTTTCGAAGAAGACAGAAACCTGTGAAGGGTTTCTGCCTGTTTCGGTTGATCGCCGGTACAGTTTGTGCATGTTTACTTTTGTTGTGTGCTTTAATGTGAACGAGGAGTCGCCTCAAATATTTAGCATTAGAAATTATTGTTTATTATGTATCTTCATATGTGAGAAGGCTTGCGGATATGAGTTTAGATTTGCACACCGAGACACGTGTGAAATTAATGTATATGCATCCTTTTCATATATCTCATCGATTTTCTACACATTTCATTCAGTCTATGTGTTGGGAAATTATTATGTGTAGTCCATGTGTTAGACATTCATCATATTCAGTCCATGTGTTGGACATTCATTATATTCAGTCTATGTGTTGGACATTCATCATTCAGTCTATGTGTTGGACAATTTATATATGCAGTCTATGTGTTAGGCATCCACTATACCTAGTCTTAGTCCATGTGTTGGATACCTATTTAAACCTTGAGTATGACACTTACACTTACATAGGCTAGACATGACACTTATGTGGGTTTTGACATGACATGGTATTTGAGCTCTGAGATGTGTTAGTCTTCTTTATAATATTGTTCCTGTATTAGATCTTGGGTTTGTTATTTAGGGATTTACAATTGGAGATACAAGGTATATACTTAAGGGTTTTCTTGTTTGGATTATTTCGCTCGACATATCTATGCTCGTATTGTAATTTTCTAAATACTAAAATCCTCTTATTGTTAGGATCAATGATTTTATGTATATATGTATTAACTGTATTTTTTACATGTAACGAGCCCTCTCCCTTGGGGTTAGTTATGATGTTGCTCGCTAGCGCTTTGACGCTCGTTGTTCCCTCCTATTTTAGGTAACGAGCCAGGTACACGGAGAGTCGCAGGTTGATAGTGACACTTATTAGCGTCCATCTTTCATTTGTAGTTTTATTTTATTTATGGAGCTCCATTGTAGATATTTTGTTTAGATATTTGAGAGTTATATTCTAGAAGTTGTAAAGGCTGTGTGCCTTATTTCATTTTATCAGATATTAGGTATTTGAGACTTGTTGAGATCTTCAGACTAGTTATTTTAGAGATTCACTTTATTTTTTTGTATGTTGGATGATAAAATATCATTTTTATCTCTATTATTTCATCATATATCTCTTGTATTATCTTTTACTTGCTTTTGTACCTACACCTGTTTTTGACTCTACTAGAGAGATAGTAATTATGATGGTAAAACATGTTATTGTACGGTATGGTGCATGGTAGGTTTGACATTCCTGGCTTTACTTCGGACTACAGCCTTGTGTGAACCCAGGGGCATCACAGTTTGTATCAGAGCTCTAGTTCCAGTATCCTTAGAATCATCCCGTGTCGAGTCGTGGAGCTAGGATAGAGTTTCTTAGGATTCATGTATAGAG
Source organism: Asparagus kiusianus (assembly GCA_022839385.1). Classification (NCBI taxonomy): domain Eukaryota; kingdom Viridiplantae; phylum Streptophyta; class Magnoliopsida; order Asparagales; family Asparagaceae; genus Asparagus; species Asparagus kiusianus. The sequence goes on from BQKN01063619.1 coordinate 436,823, forward strand.
TCCGCTAAGGATTTCCTAGTATGAGTGAGGACGATATATGCGTATATCTTAAAATTTTGAGAATATTTTTTAATGACAACTATTTTGTTTAAATTTAAGTATTTGTGTGAATACTAAATGTTGTGAAAATCGTATTGTGATACATTATATATATATATAATGTCAATTTTGACTCATGAACTCTTATTTCTTATTATCAGAGATGGCAGGATATGGTAGACCTCGTACTCGGAGAGCTGGACAGGCAGAGTCAAAGCAGCCTCCACTTGAGCCACAGCAAGCTCAACCCGAGCCACAGCAGGTACCAGCTGAGCCGTAGCAAGCACCAACTGAGCCGCAGCAGGCACCCCAGTACCTAGTAGATGTTATGGCTACTAGGATGACAATTGAGGAGCTTGTGGTGAATCATTTTACGCCGCCACCACCACCGGTAGCTTAGCCACAGGGGATACCATCCGTTCCCATCAGAGAGAGATCCCCAGAGATCACACCTGTAGCTATTCCACCAGCAGTCTCGGATAGAGACATAGAGCAGGAGGCTTGGCTCCGTATGGTAGAGAGGTACCAGAAGATGAGAGCATAGGAGTTCCAGGGGTCATCAGACCCTCTTGTAGCCCATAAGTGGAAGGAGGATGTGAGTAATGTACTTGACATACTTAATGTGGACTCAGTTCAGAAGCAGAGACTGTCATCTTACAATCTGAAGGTGTAGGCATTAAAAAATGCAAAAATTCAAAAGGTGAAAAGAAGGGTCAGGGAAACGAACCCCTTTTCAATCAGAAACGAGGTTTGTTATTTAGAAAAGATCAACCTCGAGAACGAAAGTCGCCATGCAGCAGAACTCAACACTGAAAGATAAAGTTCATTATTGAATAAAACGGATCTACGAGACTCGGAGCTCGTCATTGGATACGAGGTTCGAGGTTTGCTAGTGGATATAGAATTCAGAGATCGTCATTGGATACGAGGTTCGAGGTTCACTAGTGGATACAGGGTTCGAAGCTCGTCATTAGACACGAGTTGAACTCAAGCTATCAAAGATGAAGCTCGTCATTGGATACGAGGTTCGAAGCTCGTCATTAGATACGAGGTTCGGAGTTCATCACTGAAGGTGAAGTTCGTCAATAAAACCAAAGCTTGTCATCGGATTTAAAGCTCGTCAGTGAAGATTGTTAGGTCTCATGTTATGAGCCTACATCTTCTAATCTTGTTTTGATGATTACAAACAATTCCTAATATTGTTTGTCTAGTGTTTATGTTTCCTATTAGGTATTCTAGACAAACAATGTGTTGGAGGATGGATGGAATTGCGCATTCACGATCATATCCAATGGAGGTTGGCGGAGTAGTGGTTGAAGCCTTGCAATTCATGTTAAAGATCCAAGTCAAGCTTCATCCATGATTACCAAGTCAAGCTTATTGAAGATCAAGATTGCTTGGGTAATTTAGTTTTAGGTTTTATATTATGTGTGTTAGTACTTTAAGCTCAATCATATACACACATACACGCTTTGATTTTTGTTTTGTATATATATAGTTATATATATACATATATGGTTTGGCTTAATAGTTTTTCAAGTTTTAATATGAAACAATTGAATATAATTGAAAATACATATTTGTTTCATATTTATATGCCTACATATGATTTCATCATTATCAAGTCTATTTAATTCAATGAAATCATATTTAGTGTTTTGAATATATTGCATAGAATATGCAATTTTATGAAAATATTGTTTTTTAGGTTATAGACTTCATTACAACATTTTATACTTTTTATCAAGTATATAAAATCAGTTTACAAAGTTTCAAAACTTGGTTTATGTCAAAACATCAAAATTCAAATATCTTAAGTTCTCATGTTTTGGACATATTTGCAA
>BQKN01063620.1:0-19685 GCA_022839385.1 Asparagus kiusianus
ACATGCTGTAAGTATACATGATTTAGTTAGAATGGCATCCGTTGTAATTAGTTTGATGGCTTGAGCTGTAAATAAATTGATGGTATGAGCTGTAAATTAGTTTAATGGCATGAGCTATAAATAAATAAAACTTTATGAGTACAGAACCGGTCATTGATATAGAGTTTAGATTTGCTGAATCATCTATGACATAGAAATTTAAATGGTTGTATTGGCTAGTTGCCTTTGACAATGAGAAAAAGGTCTCTAGTTCAAATCCAAGGAGTCTTCATGTTTTTCTAAATTAATGTATTTTGGGTCGTTTTAACTTGTACCCGACCCAGTTGGGTCTACAACTCTTCAAACCCGACCATGTTTGGACCCGTTACCAAAGTACAGACCCGTTTAACCAGTTCAAACTTAATTTCAGACCCGTTATCAAATTTCAGACGCGTTATCATATTTTTCAGACCCGTTTAACCAGTTCAAACCCAATTTCAGACCCGTTATCAAATTTCAGACCCATTATCATATTTTTCAGACCCGTTATCATATTTATCAATTTTTTCAGACCCGTTTAACCAGTTCAAACCCAATTTCAGACCCGTTATCATATTTCAGACCCGTTTAGGTTTTTTTTATCTAAAACAAAAATCAGTTTTTGCACTTTTCTATGGCCAAATAAAAATCAGTTTGGCCGTTTTGACACTAAACAATTATGCTAATTACTTATTTTCTTTCTGTTAAAGTTAATGAGGATATTGTTTGATTTCTTGATGCTTATTGGATCATTGGATGCTACGTTTAATCACCTAGTGGCATTTGATAGGGTTGACTGTGCATGAAGACGACTTCCGTCAAGAACTATGATTTTTAAACGTGTTTTCATAGCATGGTTACGCTCTCGATATCGATATCCCGATATAAGACTTTCCTTGGCTATTATTATTATAGCATCTACTAGACGATGCACTCCTCTTGATTAGACATGTTTTGGACCACGGTTATCTTTCATAGTTTTACGGAAGCCGTTCCACGGTACTCTGTGGTTAGTGCACAACATTTCATGCACAGTCACCTAGATTAAATAGAAAACATAGGGTTTATAAAGGGGAATTGGATGGAGAATATAACATGTATATAAACGGGTATATGCGTATTCCTGATACCCTGAGTTATATATATATAAGGGCAAAGAGCCAATACTTGACTTGAAGCCGTGTTCCCAGGACGGTTTACGGGAAACCGTTTTATATACATGAAAATATTCTTCTCCAATTCAAATAACTTTTAAAATAATAATAAATCTGCTTGTGTGTCTGATAATAGACATTGTTTGATCTCTATGGTTTGTAAATTTCTTTTATCACTGTTCATTTATAATTTATTTTTCTTTTATATGCCATTTACACTTACACGTGCACTATTCCTTCATTTTACATACTTGTTGGGAGTTTTCTGACTCCCCTGGGGTTTGTATGCCCCAGATTCGGGAACTGTTCTTTCTTCGCAGGACCGAGAGCATTTCGAGGGGCAGGCTCAGCTGTAGTGATCACTGTTCCTTCTATCAGTTCTCCCGTTCAGTTGTTTTAGGTAGTTATTTTGGTTCAGGTTTTTCTTTAGCCACAGTTGGCTCTCCAGACTATGGTGTATTTTTTTTCCTTTTCTTTAGAGATTTGTGCACTTGTCATAGAACTATGGAAATTTCTAAGATTTCTTTATCTATACATTCCATTTTATTTTCTTGGTTACACGCTCTTTAGTATAGTTTTGGCTTTATTTGTATACAGGATGATCTAGAGGTGTGAATGCGACCGTATGGTTACATTGCCGACTGAATCACGCTCTAAACTATTACATTTTGAAATCAGGGCGTGGCAAGGTTTTTATTGGTATCAGAGCTAGGTTTAGGAATTGTTGTCTCATCCTGTATACAAGTAGAAACTAGGATTGAGGCAAAAAAAGAGCATGTATAGAATGCATCCTTTTTCTTTCCAGAAATCCATCCTTTGACTCCCATTTCCATGATTCTCAAGTCCTAAACTCGACCCCTCTCTTTTAAGGTGATCGCTATGACCCTAACCCGTCGAACCCCCGCGCCAGTTGTCCCTGCAGGACACCAAGTCGATCAGGCTGATCTTACAGAAGCAATTAGGGAGCTTGTAGCTCAAAATCGCCAAAGGGACGGGCAGCGACAGGTTGCAAGACCGGGTAATATGTCCGATTTTTGAAAACTTAACCCAAATCACTTTGCTGGGACTGAAGGTGGATATGAGGCTGAGATGTGGTTGCAAACCATGGATCGCCTATTGAGGGCAGCCAAGATACCAGATGAAGACCGAGTCGATATTGTGCAGCTGCAACTTAGTAATGTAGCTAGAACATGGTGGGATGCAGAGGAGGAGAACCTGCCTAAGCCAGTTTCATGGGAGACATTCCGGGAGAGTTTCCTAGAGGCATTTTTCCCGAAGATAGCTCGTCTTGAGATGCAGAGACAGTTTGTTATGCTGAGACAGAGAGCCAGTACTGTAGATGAGTATGCAGCAGAGTTTGCCAAGCTCAACAAGTTTGCCCCTGGGATGGTGTCCAATGAGGTGGATAAGGGACAAAGGTTCATGCAGGGTCTAAATTTTGAGATCCAGACTCAGATTTATAGTCAGAAGGGGGTTGAGACTTATGCGGATGTCCTAGAGGCAGCTCGAAAAGCAGAACAGCTGATTGGGATCATGAACTCAGTGAAGAGAGGGGCAAACAAGCGCCCTGTAGGACAGAACTCGGGAGGTAACCAGCAGAAGCCTCAAACCGGAGGAGCACCAGCCAAGCGCCAGCAGATAGGGACTCCAAGACCAGCTCCACAACTAACCAACATGATTTTTCATTTCTGCAGCAAGCCGGGGCACTTAACGAAGGATTACCGGAGAGGTAACGGGTTGTGCCTAGCATGTGGGGCGGCAGATCATCAGCTTTCCATATGTCCTAGTAAAGGAGTTTTAGGAGGATATTCAGGCGGAGCAATAGTGCCAGCTGTTCGCGGTGAAAATTGTAGCTTCTTTCATTGACGATTTCATTGCACTCTTGAATAACAACTTTTTGTGTTACAAAGATCCGGTTACAATGAAAAATCAAAGAAAACAAAAAAAAAGATTACAACTTTCTTTCCTTATTTGCCGAACAAATCGCGAGCTCCTGTTATTCGGTCGCTCGCTTACGTGGGTTGTTTGCCTGCGCCGAGGGTTGATCCATTGACCACCGCACGATCTAGATCCGATCGGATCTACGCAGTATGACTGGTATTATTTCACTAAGGAAATAATAGCCGGGGGGGATTAGTTCACCAAGGAACAAATCGCCCAAATCTCGGGATCAAAGACCAAGCTTTGATCCGGAGTATGCCTGCGTAGATCTCAGATCTGATTTTCTCTCTCGAACTCCTGCCTTTTGTGACACGGATGCTCGCCAAGAACCAGATCTGAATGTCCAACCTTTCAAGTCTTCAAAACTCCAGGATGATGTCTCAATTCGGCAGAGTTTCGGCTTCCCAAAAAGTCCTCCCAAAACAATGAATCAACCCCCCTATTTATAGGCAACCAGATCTGTGCCTTGGCACAGATCTGGGCCGGCCACCTCAAGGTGGCTCGGCTTTGGGCCGAGCCACCTTGAGGTGGCTCGGCTTCGGCCGAGCCCCTCTAGGTGTTGGGTTTCCGTTGTTTTCCGTTGTATCCGGTTTTCTGTGTTCGGATTCGAATCGTTGTCCTGATTTGGTAGTAAATCTGGTTCCTGATTAGGCAGTAAATCCGCTTCTGAGTTCGAGTCCGAAACTGATCTTGATTCGATCGTGATTCGTCCGAGTCCGCTCTTGGTTGGATGGCTCGTTGATTCCTCAACCCGTTGGCTTGATTTCGTACGCGAGTGGATTCATTCCATTGTTTGCGTGCGGTTCGTCAGCTTCGTAGCCTCGTTAGTCCGCTTCGTCGCGTATCGTTTGGCTTCGGTGTTTGCGGGCTAACAGTCGTGTTTGGATACGTCACCCGATGGTCTGTTTGTCGATCGGCGTTGTCGAGCTGTGTTAAGGGACCTATAGGCAGTTTTATACGCCTACAGATACCCCGCCAAAGTTTTCCAGCCTCGTTCTTTTATAGAAGAGTCTGGAATACTTTGGATATGATCGTCCCCACCTTCAATCAGTATAACGGGGCCTTGGAATGGCTTTTGTTCTCGATTCTTTCAATCCTTCAGGCTATTCGGTGCTTTATCGAATGCTTGAAAAGGTTCCGGTGCTGCATTTATTGTCTGACCGTCTGTCGAAATTTTGAACTTGAAGTCGATTCTTGATTTCTTGCCTTTTTAGCTCGAGTTTGCTGCTTCAACACAGAACTAACCATCGGTCGTCGATGTTGAATCTTCATTTACAACGCGTTGTCCGGCGTTTGACACAGTTTATACTCGTACGTCTGCTGGAGTATACACAGTTTAAGCTCTTAAGGAATTGGAGCGTGGCAGATACTTGAGTCATGAGACCAATTTATAAAATTGATGCGTCAATGACCCGAATTTATAGAATTTTTAGCAAATTCTCAGCCATCAACGGGTTTGATGAGCCTTTACCGACTACCGTTTGAGTCGGGCTAGCATGCGGATTGTTTAAGTCCATTCCGCATGTGACGTTAAGCTAAAAGAGTTAACCCTTTTAGTGCTACGATATTTTATACGTAGACTTCGTCTTTCTCCTATGAAAAGACTAAACAGCAACGTGTATGAGACGTTGACTTAGGATTTTTGGTAAATCCTCAGCCTTTAACGGATTTGACGTGCTCTTACCGATTACCGTTTGAATCGGGCGGATTGTTTTAGTCCGTTCCGCATGTGACGTTGTGCTAAAGGAATGAACTCCCTTAGACTTTGTGCTATGATGTTGAATACATAGGCTTTACCCTTTGTTACGGGAATAGGCTACCCAGCGACGCGTGTTAGGCGTTGACTTTAGGATTTTTGGCTAACCCCTAGCCTTCAACGGAATTGATTAGCCTTTACCGACTACCGTTTGAGTCGGGCTAGCATGTGGATTATCTAAATCCGTTCCGCATGTAACGTTGCGCTAAAGGAATGAACTCCCTTAGACTTTGTGTTACGACTTCGAATATGTAGACTTCGCCACTGTTACGGGAATAGGCTACCTGGCAACGTGTATTAGACGCTGACTTATCCTTACTTAGGTTTCAGGATAAGATACCCCAGAATCGAACTCTGGTGTCTTTTTTCTGCGAAAAAAGACTAAACGGCGACGCGTGTTAGGCGTCATATCCTTTCTTAGGATTCAGGATGAAATTCCCCATGCGTGTAAGGCATGGATTTTGGTGTTATTAATAACAACCTGCCACAATGTTGAATATGTGGGCGGGTGTTCTTATTAACGGTTAAGAATTAACCGGCAGCGCGGGCTAGGCGCAGACTTATCCTTGTTTAGGTTTCAGGATAAAATACCCCAGAATCGAACTCTGGTGTCTTCTTCTACGGAGAAAGACTAAACCGGCAGCGCGTATTAGGCGCAGACTTATCCCTGCTTAGGATTCGGGATAAACTTCCTAGGATAAATCCTAAATTTTTGGAAAAGGATTGGTGTGGAAAGGAAGAATTTTATATTCTATACCCCGAACAAAGAAGGAAGAATTTTATATTCTGTTCATTGATTCTGGAAAGGAAGAATTTTATATTCTATTTCCAGTGCAAGAAGGAAACTAGAAGTGGGATCTCCACTCCGAGAATCTGGAAGATCTAGATAAACTTACCTTTTATAGGATTGGTTATCTGATCAGAAGATGAGTTCTTCGTTTATCGAAGTGAAATTCTAACTTCGGTTATAACCATGAGAAGGTTTAACCAAAGAGAAAAGAAAGGGAGTTCTTTCGTATATCGAAAGGGGACTCCGAACTGAAAGTGGACCTCTTGTTCATGGAAAGAGTTAAGAGGGCCAGAAGGACATTTTTGGTGGACTCACTGTCACTTGAAATTGATCAGTGAGGGATTTTGGTGGTGAAAAAAATGATTTTGGGTTATCCTCTAGAACATTAAGTGTAATATTCTTTGAGGAACTTCCCGATAAATGGGTTACCCTGAATGTACTAGGGATAGTACTTTTTCAGGAACTTCCCATTTATTGGCATTAATTGCCTGACGCCCTCTAGAGAAACGAGACGATATGCACCGTTTGAGTAGACTGTGTCTATCACAAACGGTCCTTCCCATTTGGGTTCAAATTTACCCTTCTTCTTGGAATTGAGGATTATCGGTCGGCGAGCAGCGAGGACCAAATCTCCTTCCTTGAAGCTTCTTTGGCGGACTCTTTTGTCAAAAGCCCTAGATATTCTGGCTTGATAAAACTCAATATGTTGTTAAGCTTCCAAGCGCCTTTCATCCAACCTTTCGAGTTCTTCGAGACGTTTTTGATGCTGTTCTTTCGTCGTCATCTCTGTTGCGAGAGCGATCCGAAGTTACGGGATTTGAATCTTCAAAGGCAGCACAGCTTCACATCCGTATACCAATGAATATTGGGTGGCTCCTGTAGGTGTGCGTACAGTGGTACGATAAGCCCAGAGTGCTTCGCTAAGTTTATCGCCCCAATCTCGTTTATTGGTCTTCACGAGCTTTGACAGGATCTTGATGATCATCTTGTTAAAAGCCTCAGCTAATCCGTTCGCAGCGGGATAATAAGCTATCGACGAAACATCTTGAATCTTGAATTTATCACAAAACCTGACGAAAGCGTTTCTTATGAACTGCGGACCGTTGTCATGAATGATCCGTCTCGGTACGCCGTGTCGGTATATGACATGATGCTTGATGAAATTGATGACATTGTTCGTCTTCACTTCCTTAAGAGAAATTGCTACAGCCCACTTTGAAAAGTAATCTGTTATTGTGAGAATAAACCGATCACCTTTGACTGAAGGGGGAAAAATAGGACCGACAATGTCCATACCCCATGTCTCGAATGGACAGGAAGTGGTTGTCGTGTGCAACCGCTCCGGTGGTTAACTTGACACGCGTGACATCCTCGTACGTATTCGATTGCGTCACATACCATTGTTGGCCAAAAATACCCTATTCTTCTGATGCGATCATACAGCTTGGGACCAGGCTGATGCGCACCACATTCTCCTTCGTGTGCTTCCTTGAGAACTTCTTCTGCTTCTTCGTTCGAAAGGCATCGGAGGAGCAAATCATCATACCCTCGACGGTATAATGTACGGGTCTCGGCATTATAGAAGAACATTGGTGCTCTTTGGTGGATAGATTCTATTTCTTTTACATCCTACGGTAGAATACCATATTGGACATAGTCAATGATGGGAAAACGCCAATCTCAGGACTCAGACCCGATTTGAGTTGAGTTCACTTCCTTGGCGTTTACGTTTCTATCATCTTCCTCTTCGATATCCATATTGTATATGGGTATGCAGAGTTGATGCGATCTTACTGTGACTAGCAGTTCAGTTTCGGGTGGCTGCGCGAGTGATACTGCTAGTGCTGCCAGTGCATCCGCATAAGCGTTCTGGAGACGCGGGATGTATTCGATAAAGAATTCTTCGAAAGAATCTGCCATTTTGACGGCCTCTTGGTGGTACGGGATCAGGTCTTGGTTCCTGACTTCATACTCTCCACGGACTTGATTAATGATCAATTGAGAATCCCCGAAAGCTTCGAGATATTCGACCCCCAACTCCTTGGCGAAACTGAGTCCAATGAGGAGAGTGTTATACTCGGTTACGTTATTGGAGAACGGATCTGTCAGTGAATAAGCCCGAGGCATTACATGCTTCCCCGGGGAAACTAGGACAACTCCAACTCCGGAGGAGACTTTAGAACATCCGGGGGTTGCTGCCTTATTAACTGCTCTCGAAGCACCATCAAAGTATAATTGCCATACTTGTTGATGCGATGTGGTGTTAACCTTATGGGTTTCATCCGGCAAGTCATCATATACTTCTGCCGTATCTGTTGTCGGGCTCGCCGCCAAGAGATCACAAATAGCTTGTCCTTTGACTGACTTCTGCTGTTTGAAGTGCAAGTCATATTAGGACAAGAGAAGGGCCCATTTTGCTAACCGCAAATTCATCGAACCCGGTTGCGTCATAAATACCCGTACGGGATTAACGTTAGAGATAACATAAATCGTCTGTCCGACCAAGTAATGCCGCATCTTTTGTACTGCAAATACCAATGCGAGACTTCTTTCTCAATCATCGGATATCGGGACTCAGCGCCTACCAAAGTCTGACTTAGGTAATAAACTGCCTGTTCGTGACCATTATCATCGTCTTGTGCTAACAAAGCACTTATCGAATGGTTCATCACCTTGATGTAAATCAAGAACGGTTTACCTGATTTTGGTGCGACAAGAACGGAAGGGTTTGTCAGATACGTCTTGATATCTTCGAGTGCTTTTTGGCAGGCGTCGTCCCAAATAAATGACACACCTTTCTTGTTTAGTTTTGAGAACGGTTGGCATTTCCCAGAGAGATTTGAGATGAACCGCTGGATGTAAGCTAAACGCCCTTGCAATCCTCTGAGTTCTCTTAGATTTCTCGAGGGTTGCAATTCATATATCGCCTTCACCTTGTCAGGATCGATATGTATGCCTTTAGTGGTGACGACGAATCCCAGAAATTTTCCGCTGGACATTCCGAGGAAGGATTTGGTGGGGTTCATCTTTAGTTGATGACTCCGCATAAGATCGAACATCGTCTTCAAGTCCTTGATGTGATCTTCTTTGTTGCGGCTTTTTACAACCAAATCATCAACGTAGCACTCGACCGTTTTCCTGAGGTGCTTTTGGAAAATCTTAGTCATCGCTCGTTGGTATGTGGCGCCTGCATTCTTTAGACCGAAAGGCATCACTGTGTAGCAGAAGACACCGAGGGGTGTTCTGAACGCTGTATGCTTCTCATCATCCGGGTGCATCTTGATCTGGTTATACCCCGAAAAGCCATCCATGAAGGACATCCTCTTAAATCCGCACGTATTGTCGATGATGACGTCCGTGATTGGGAGGGGAAAGTCATCTTTCGGACATGCCGCATTCAGGTCCCTGAAGTCGATGCATATCCTGATCTTACCATTCTTCTTCATGACTGGAACGATATTGGCTAGCCAATCTGGTGCTCCTCTCGGATAAATCCTGAGTCGATCAACTTCTTGACCTCTGCCTCGATGGCTTCCATAATCTACAGACGAAACCATCTCTGCTGTTGTTTGACAGGTTTGGCATCCGACTTGATATCGAGGCGGTGCACCGCCACATTAGGGTCGAGCCCTGGCATGTCTTCTTAATTCCAAGCGAAGACGTCAATATATTCCCTGATGAGAGCAATTAATTCGTCCTTCTCACCTGGGGGAAGACTATCGCTGATGAATATGGGCTTTGGCTTGGCTTCATCGCCCATATTAATCTGGACTATTTTATCCTCGGTGGGGGGTTCCCTCTGTTCAAACCTATCACCATACTGCATGTTTAGGTGATGAACCCATGGGTCTTCCCACGTTGGCATTTGATCATCGTCCTCCATCGTAGATGGATCAGCTGTGGTCATGTTCGACATTAGGGTTTTGAATACTTCCCCCAAACTTGTATCGGAGTCCCATTCTGAGGAATCTGATGAGTACCCATCCTTGGCTTTGTTAGCAATTTGATCGATAATTTGCCAACCATATTCGTCATCAGAGGAGGAAACGTAGCCTAAGCCTCTTTTGTGACGATAATAATCATCCAGTTTCCCTTTTGGTACATATGCCGCTTTGACTGGGATACGGGAACCTCGATCGAAGTATAAACCTTCTCCGAGTATAAAATCATATCCCTTTTTTTCCATGAGTTTGCGCGCTTCTGGACTATACTTAGATAAATGCAGACCAGATTTGTCATCATCTTCATCTTCTCTTAGGAAATGATCTGGCAACGGAAAATTTTCTCCTCTACCGTAAATCACTTCTTTTTCGCCTCCTATTTTGGCAGGAACGATCAGGGTCGTTCCGAAAGAATGTTGGAGGTGTTTCTTCGTTACATAAGATGATCGGAGCGGCATATATAACTCAGGCTTATCGTCTAATCCTTTTATCGCATCATCAAGAGACAAGGAGTACTCTAAATCATCTTTTATTTCAATATCGGCAAGTTGCCAGTTACAACCGCCATCTGACGATTGTTCATCGTCAAGATTGATTACAAAGGATACAATGTCATTTAAAACAAAACCACCATTGTAATCGAATCCGGCTTCGGAATCAGCTTCTTCTCCGCTGTCCGTGCCCTGGACCGATGGTTCCGTATCGGATTCGTTACCATAAAGGAGAGAATCAATGAAATAATTCTCAAACCCTTTAAATGGTTGTTTATCCGCGACCACCATCCTGACTCTACCATCTGTGTCGACATATTTCAGACACTGATGGAGAGTGGAGGGAACTATAACATTACTATGGATCCAAGGCCGACCTAGTAGTAAGTTATATGATGTCTCAGCATCAATCACGTAACACGTGACTCCGTCTTCAGATCACCCATTTGGCACTTTATCCGGATCTTTCCCAAAGGCCTCGACCCGCTGGTGTTGAATCCGTAAATGACCGTGCCTGTAGACGCCAACTTGCTGACTGGAATGCTAAGGCTATGCATTAGGCGAAGCGGCATAATACTCACAGCGGAACCCGGATCCACTTGGATTCGGTTGACTTCGCTGGAGCCAATATACCCGACGAAGTATAGGGGCCGATCATGGTTCGAATTCTTCGTCTGCATATCCTCTTTTATGAAGGTGATGCAGGGAAGGTTCTTGGCCGCTACATTGCATTGCTGAATTGACGGTTCTACCTCATCTGGTACCGGCTTGACCCGAGTAAGGAATGCTTCTGAATCGGTCAAGGCTTCTCGTAGGGCTTCCCTGGTCTCTTTAGACAACCGCAGCAACTCATACAGCGTTATTCGTGCTGGAATATTGGCTAATTGAGCTATGATATCGAAAACCCGTGGAGTTTTCGAGCTCTCCGGTTTATCTCTTCCAATCGGACGATTGAAACGAGACTGCTTCGGATTCTCCACCTCTTGGGGTCTCTTTTCCTTCTGCTGATCCATTGGCTGTCGTCGAACATCTTCAGCCGGTTTAGGAGCTGCAATCACCCCCAGTTCTGTGAGAGTTTTGGCTGGTCCCCGTTTAGTCACCCCCAGCTCCGCTACTTGATCATTATGTGACGGATAGTTAAAGTGGTACTCGTTTCCGCTTCTGGTGGCAAACACTTCTTGTTCGTCTTCAGAGAGTAGGAAAGTAGGAGCTTCATCGCCGTCCTCTTCGAAGATTGCGGAAGTAGTGTTGCAGGCTTTGCCTTTACCCTTTCTTTTCGAGGAAGTCGCCCACTGCTCATCTTCAATGAGATCCGGATGAACCCAGAGGATTTCACCGTTCGGGGCTGTGTGTGGCACAAGTCCCTTTTGGCGCTGTCCATGTGGGTCATCATTCACCGTCTTCATCCCCACTTTGGTGACGCGTTTCGGCTCGAACCATGTCGTGGGCACCGATCCAAAGCTGATCGACACTGCATTTGCTCCCACATTCTTGGCAGGCTTCGGGGTTATGACGCCCACGTCAATTAACGCTTAGATCTTGTCCTTGAGGTGGTAGCATGACCTCGTAGGGTGATGGACCGCTCTATGGTACGCGTAGTACTTCGGATCCGTCACCTTGCTGGCTCCTTCTTGATCTACAATCGCCGGCAGTTGGATTTTGTTGTTTTCCAACAAGTATTTGAAGATGCCGGGAACTTCATCATCCTTGAAGGAGTACACTTTAGGAAACCTTGGCTCCGAAGATTTCTGCTTCTGAGGCCTTTGTTGCCGCTGCTGCTGTTGCTGAGGTAGCAATTGAAAAGTTTGGTTAGCATCAACCGCATTAGCATGAGCTTTACCTTTTCCCCTCGGGTTGAAGTTCTGTGCTGGAGCATTCGCTGCTTGTTGGCCTCTCTCCACCTTCTTCCTCCTGAGGAATCGCTCGGCTTGTTCCCCTCGGACCTTCAGATCCTTCCATGTCTTGGATGGTGCTGTGCCCATTGCTTCCAACACGTCCAGCGAAAGGTTGTTGTGGCAGGTCTGGAGGATGAACTCCTCTGTGATCGGGTCCCGGCAATTCATAGCCTTGTTCCGGAACCTTTTGACGAAGGTGTCGACTAACTCCCCGTCCTTCTGCTTCTCATCGAGCAACGATTCGATAGATATCTCGGTGTCGTCGTCGAAGAAATTTGTGAGGAACTTAGTCTCCATGTCGTCCCAACTGTTTATGCTTCCTGGCTTGAGGCGGCGATACCAATCAAAGGTGGCTCTGCGAAGGGTGCCAACGAATGACCGCACCATCAGAGGCTTATTACCAGAGATAACCCCCAGGTGTGATTTGAAGTAAATCAAATGCTGAGTGGGTGAACCCATCCCATTAAACGGCGTGAAGTTAATTAGACAAAACTTCGCCGGATATGGGATTGATTCCCACTCTCTTGGGTATGGACAAGGAATGCCCGTCTTTTTCGTCTCTTGAGCGAAAATCAATGTATTGATTTTGCTCTCGAGATTTTTGATCTTCAGACTTTCACCCGAGTTTTCGTCAGCACGATTCTGAGGTGGAACCGTGGTGTTGTGACTAGCATCCTCATTGCCATCCCCTGTATTAATGGGAGGATCATTGGCATTGCGGGTTTCATCCGCATTCGCATTCTCAACTTCCTGAACAACCTGATTACGGCAGCTTGGTTCGCCTTGCTGGTTCGTCAGTGCCTGGATTTGTTGCTCATGCATTTCTCTCATACTCTGCATGGCCATCTACATTTCGAACCTGAAGCTTTCCTGTTGTTTGGCCATGGCTTCTTCGAGCATCTTGGCCACTTGCTCCGCTCTTATCATGAATGACTCACGAGGTTGTCCTTCACTAGACACAGTATTGTTAGATGTAATTGCCGAGCCGGCATCTGATTCTTCATCTCCCAAAGGTACTCTTGTCCGAACCCTACCATACGTTACACGAATGATAGCTCCGGACTGCAGACGAGTTACACGTCGGGGCACCTCTGGAATCGACTCGGGATTGCCCTGAGCCGATGCTCCCTTGCTAGTCATATTGGCGGTGACCCTCGGAAATTCTCCATCGCCGACCACCGTTCTTCTTTGCCGGAAACGCCTATGCCTTGGTTTTGGCGTTTCTGTACTGAGCCTCTAGAACACAGAAACTCTCTCGGGGATTGTATTGTTGCATCTGCATTCAGACAATACTGCCCGAATGAGTTTGGAACAGGGGCACTGAGTTTCTGATTTTTGAGGACTCTTTTTTTTGGTTTTATTCGTACCCCCAGCACGATAGTACAGCTCGTCCGTTTGAAAGTCAGAGCAACCTATCGTGTGTTGGCACGATTTCCCAGGTATAACGTCATCGTCATCGGACGACAACGTTTCCTTCTGAGGGTGAATTGCCTTCTTTGGGCTTTCGAGAGTCACGCACCACGAAACGCGACTTTGTGGGCGTGAATTCTCGACGGGCTCCCAAACTTCGATGCACAAAGTGGTGCGCCTGGGTGCCATGATTTCTTTGTCATGCTGAGGGTTGCGGCGACCCCCAGCATATTGAATCGTTCGGGATTTCTTTATTGGCTCCAAACGTTCCTGAACTGGAGCTTTGCCTCGTTCCTTGGGAAGTGGATCGAGGCGCTCTAACACCGACTTCCTTTTTTGAGATGGTCCTGCGGGATCTCCCAGAGCAGTTATAGAAATCATCGGCGGTTTGGATTGACTCGCTGGAAGTTGCACTTTTGGAGGCTGCAGTTGTTGTTCCTTAGTCCGAATTGCCGCTTCAGACTTCGGTCTCCAAACCTTGCGTGTTGATGGCGGCTTCTTGGCCACCTCTTTCTGCAACCTTCTACGGGCTTCTTTGGCTTGAGCCCGTGCCTGCGCTGATAATGCACGGAGTTTGCGGATGCGCTCCTCGAGCGTTTAATGATTCCGTTTGACACGGACTTATTCGTTCGTCGGTGGCTTGGAGGAGCTACCCTTCATTTGTTGTTGAGGCTGTTTGCCTCCCTTGTTTTTCAGATCCGCGTTGTAACGGACCCCGTCAACGGACTCCATGGCCTTTGCGAATTGTTTCGCAAGGCGTTGACGCTGTCTCTAGCGAGCTCTCTTAGAGAGAGTCACCACGCCTTCAATGGCGGATTTGACCTGCTTAGAGGCCGGTGGAACATCACCTGACGCAACTTTGGCGTCAATCGGGGTGAGGTCGTCGTTGGTAGCTTCAACTTCTTCGTACCAACGAACTTTTCTCCTGGAGGAGAACTTCTGGGACTTCTTGGACTTATGGGGGGAGGTTGATCCGAACGAGGATGACAGGTACTCCTCGAACTTCTGTTGATCGAACTCGTATTCGACCTCCTCCACGACCGGGATTGAGATCCATAGCTGTGACGCTCCGATCTCGGCAGCGAGATCGGCGGCTCCTACTGTGGTCGGCAGATTGTTCGCGGTGAAAATTATAGCTTCTTTCATTGACGATTCCATTGCACTCTTGAATAATAACTTTTTGTGTTATAAAGATCCGGCTTTTTATAAGATCCGGTTACAATGAAAAATCAAAGAAAACAAAAAAAAGATTACAACTTTCTTTCCTTATTTGCCGAACAAATCGCGAGCTCCTGTTATTCGGTCGTTCGCTTGCGTGGGTTGTTTGCCTGCGCCGAGGGTTGATCCGTTGACCACCGCACGATCTAGATCCGGTCAGATCTACGCAGTATGACGGGTATTATTTCACTAAGGAAATAATAGCCTGGGGGGATTAGTTCACCAAGGAACAAATCGCCCAAATCTCAGGATCAAAGACCAAGCTTTGATCCGGAGTATGCCTGCGTAGATCTCAGATCTGATTTTCTCTCTCGAACTCCTGCCTTTTGTGACACGGATGCTCACCAAGAACCAGATCTGAATGTCCAACCTTTCAAGTCTTCAAAACTCCAGGATGAGGTCTCAATTCGGCAGAGTTTCGGCTCCCCAAAAAGTCCTCCCAAAACAATGAATCAACCCCCCTATTTATAGGCAACCAGATCTGTGCCTTGGCACAGATCTGGGCCAGCCACCTCAAGGTGGCTCGGCTTTGGGCTGAGCCAACTTGAGGTGGCTCGGCTGCCAAGCCACCTCAAGGTGGCTCGGCTTCGGCCGAGCCCCTCTAGGTGTTGGGTTTCCGTTGTTTTCCGTTGTATCCGATTTTCTGTGTTCGGATTCGATTAGTTGTCCTGATTTGGCAGTAAATCTGGTTCCTGATTAGGCAGTAAATTCGCTTCTGAGTTCGAGTCCGAAACTGATCTTGATTCGATCGTGATTCGTCCGAGTCCGCTCTTGGTTGGATGACTCGTTGATTCCTCAACCCGTTGGCTTGATTCCGTACGCGAGTGGATTCATTCCATTGTTTGAGTGCGGTTCGTCAGCTTCGTAGCCTCGTTAGTCCGCTTCGTCGCGTATCGTTTGGCTTCGGTGTTTGCGGGCTAACGGTCATGTTTGGATACGTCGCCCGATGGTCTGTTTGTCGATCGGCGTCGTCGAGCTGTGTTAAGGGACCTATAGGCAGTTTTATACGCCTACACCAGCAAGGCAGGCTAGATCGGGTGGGTCAACAGTTAAGGCCACCACTTCCCACGCAACAGCAGATGTTCCAAGGACATCAGAAGGGTCATCAATTTCAAGGCCAGAGACAGTAGAGAGGTCCTCATTTCCAACAGTCATATCAGCCACAGTATCAGCAGGGACGCCCAGGACAATATGGTCAGCAAACTCAACTGCAGCAGAGACAGGGTCGGGTTATGACACTTACCGCTGAGCAGGCAGAGGCATCTGGTGATGTAGTTACAGGTATTATTTTGGTTTATTCAGTCCATGCATTTACCCTATTTGATTCCGGGGCATCGCATTGTTTTATATCTACTCAATTCGTTGCACGACACACCATACCCTGTGATAGTTTAGATGCAAGCTGGAGTATACATATCGGTAGTGGTGTGTTAATATCTAGTAGGGAGTGTAAGAATGCCCAGTGGTAGTTTGTGGTAGGGATCTAGTTGCAGACTTGTTGGTGATTGACACTAACAGGTTCGATGTTATTTTAGGGATGGATTAGCTCTACAACTTCCATGCAACGATCGACTGCCGACGCCGAAGCGTTGTGTTCAAGATACCAGGTCACCCAGAGTTTGAATTCATGAACGGAAGCAAAGTGATGGAGCAGCCAGAGCATCGAGCTAGCATGGATGGAGTATTAACCTGTATAGAGGTAGAAGAGAAGCCCATACCAGAAATTGTCGAGGAATTCCTTGATGTTTTTCCTGATGAGTTACCAGGTCTACCACCAGATAGAGATATAGAGTTCGTCATTGATCTTATTTCAGGGGTTGCACCCATCTCAAAACTACCCTATCGGATGCTAATAGCAGATTTAGAGAAGTTGCGGAAGCAAGTCCAGGAGTATCTTGATAAGAAATTTATCAGGCTTAGTACTTCACCTTGGGGAGCACCAGTGGTGTTAGTGCCAAAGCCGGATGGTAGCAAGCGGATGTGTATTGACTATAGGGAATTGAATTGGGTTACTATCAAAAATAAATACCTAATTCCCAGGATTGATGATCTTTTCGATCAACTTGGAGGAGCTAGGGTATTTTCTAAGCTGGACCCCAGGTCAGGTTATCATCAGCTGAAGGTGAGGAAGGAAGACATACCCAAGACCGCATTCCGAACACGGTACGGGCACTATGAGTTTTTGGTGATGCCATTCGGAGTGACAAATGCTCCATCTACATTTATGAGTTTGATGAACAAGGTGTTTTCCCAGTATCTTGACCAATTTGTTGTGGTATTCATCGATGACATTCTTGTGTACTCCAAGCCTAAGGAAGATCATGCCGAGCATCTACGGACGGTGTTGCAAATCCTATGGAAGGAGAAGCTTTATGGAAAATTAAACAAGTGTGAGTTTTGGCTGGAGCAAGTGTCTTTTCTAGGACACGTAATTTCAAGAGCGGGTATCTCTGTGGACCCGAAGAAGGTTGATGCAGTATTGAGATTGGATCCACCTACATATGTGACAGAAGTACGCAGTTTCTTAGGGATGGTTGGATACTATAGGAAATTCATAAAGGATTTCGCTAAGATTGCAGGACCACTTACTAGGCTGACTCGGAAGGAGGTCAAGTTTGTGTGGGCTCCAGAGTGTCAAGCAGCATTTGAGGAGTTAAAGAAGAAGTTGACGTCAGCACCTGTTTTGATAATCTCGGATGAGTTAGGAGGATTTATAGTGCACACATATGCTTCTGGTTTGGGTTTAGGTTGTGTTTTGATGCAACATGGAAAGGTAGTAGCTTATGCGTCTAGACAGTTGAAGACGCATGAGAGGAATTACCCAGTTCATGATCTAGAATTGACGGTGGTTATTTTTGCATTGAAGCTATGGCGGCACTATCTTTTAGGGCAGAGAGTGGAGGTGTACACAGATCACAAAAGTTTAAAGTATATCTTCACCCAGAAAGAGCTCAACATGAGGCAACGTAGGTGGTTAGAGCTTATGGTGGATTATGATCTTGATTTACAATATCACCCAGGACGTGTTAATGTAGTGCCAGATCATTTGAGCAGGAAGCCTATGACGATGAGACTCACCAGACAACGGGAGTTGCTAGCTGAGTTTTGGAGGATGAACATGGGGGTTATATTGCTTGGAGTAGAGAGTCAGTTGATGAGTTTGCAGTTACAGTCAACCCTGGTGGACCGGATCAAGGCTACCCAGTTCGAGGATGCTCGATATCAAAAATTTAAAAAATAGGTGGAGTCTGGGGAGAGAACTGATCTACAAATACATGAGGATGGATCCTTGCGATTTCGAGGTAGGTTATGTGTGCCTAAGGGCAATGTTAGAAGAGAGCTGTTAGAGGAGGCGTACAGTTTAGTGCTTTCTATTCATCTAGGAGGAACAAAGATGTATCGGGACTTGAGAGAACACTACTGGTGGCCAGGAATGAAGATGGAGATAGCCCGATTTGTGTCCAAATGCCTAATATGTCAGCAGGTAAAGGCTGAGCATCAGAGGACAACTGGGTTATTACAGCCCCTTCCTATTCCTGAGTGGAAGTGGGAACATGTTACGATGGACTTTGTCACAGCTTTGCCAAGGAGCCAGAAGGGAAACAATACCGTATGGGTAGTAGTAGACCGGCTCACAAAGTCAGCTCGTTTTATACCATTTCGAGTTGGACAGACGACAGAGAGTTTAGTGGAGTTGTACATGAGGGAGATAGTACGCTTGCATGGGATACCAGTTAGCATTGTTTCTGATCGAGACACCCGATTTTTATCACACTTTTGGAAGAGCTTGCAGCAGCGTCTGGGGACTAGACTGAGTTACAGTACAGCTTACCACCCGTAGACAGATGGACAATCAGAGAGGACTATACAGATTTTGGAGGATATGTTGCGGGCATGCATGTTGGATTTCAAGGGCTCTTGGGAAGACCACTTACACTTGGTGGAGTTTTCTTATAATAACAGTTATCAGGCAAGCATTCAGATGGCACCTTATGAGGCATTATATTGGAGAAAATGTAGATCTCCTACCTGTTGGGATGACATGGGAGAGCGACGTCTGCTAGGTCCTGAGATGATAGTGCAGACAATAGACAAGATAAAGGCAATACGGGAGCGCCTTAAGTCAGCTCAAGATAGACAGAAGAGTTGGGCTGATGCTAAGAGGAGACCTCTACAGTTTCAAGTTAGAGAGCATGTTTTCTTGAGGATATCCCCAACCAGAGGAGTTATCAGATTTGGCAGCCGCGGGAAGCTTAGTCCACGTTTCATTGGTCCTTTTGAGATATTGGAGAGAGTAGGAGAGGTGACATATCGACTAGCTTTACCTCCGTCGTTGGAGGGAGTGCATAATGTGTTCCATGTATCACAGCTTCGACGATATGTACGAGATGAGACTCATATCCTAGACATCGCAGAGCTTCAGATTGGGACGAACTTATCATATGAGGAGCGACCTATGAAGATTTTGGACAGATAGGAGAAGGTCCTCAAGAACAGAACTATTTCGCTTGTATTAGTATCCTAGGGACATCATGGATCGGGTGAGGCGACCTGGGAGCGGGAGGATGATATTCGTCAACGCTATCCAGATCTCTTTACTACAGGTGACTTTTAGTTCTTATTATGATTGAATAAATTTTGAGGACAAAATTTTCTTTTTTTTAGGTGGGTAGGATGTAATAATCAATATTCTTTTATACAAGGTTTTATAGGAGGTCCACAATTATTTTATTTTTGTAGCAAGTTTTATGAATAGGCCCACATCATGTTTAAAAAAATAAAATGAGGGTTCTCAAAGGCCCACCTAGAAAGCCCACTTCACCCATGTCTTCGTTTGAGAGATTCATGATGACTCACTTTCTTTTTTTTTGGAAAGTTTTTTAAATCAAAATCCCGTGATTTTAGCTCCCAAATCAATAAAAAAAAGTGGGATTCTTTTTTTAGTTTCCTTGTTTGTTTTTACCTATTTTACCAAATTTAAAAACAAATTCCTTAATTTCAAGGATTTTTAAATTTTAACTTTCCTATATATATATATATATATATATATATATATATATATATATATATA
>BQKN01063620.1:54685-84793 GCA_022839385.1 Asparagus kiusianus
CTATAACGACGGAACATATTATCATTATTCATATCAGGGATTATAAGTAGCACAAGCGATGAAAATTTATGTGTAATTACCTAAATGCAAAAATATTAAGGTGATTTTTAATGGATTTATTGAGTTGTTGCTGGGAGCTTTGAGAGGTTGATAATATATACACTATAAGAAATTACGTCTTTAACAAAGGGATTTTCCGTCGTTAAAGAGCTGAAAACCTTCGTTATTATATGTAAACGACAGGAAAAAATCCATTCGTCACACGTCGTTGAAGTCTTCTTCGCTAAAGGGTCATGAAGGTTATAATACCCATCGTTATAGAGTCTATAACGACGGAACATATTATCATTATTCATATCTGCGATGATAATTATCACCATCATTACCATCAGTGACATGAATTTTTTCCCGTCGTTCATATCTGTGATGGTAATTATCACCATCGTTACCATCAGTGATGGGAATTTTTTCCGTCATTACTGTAAAATAACGGTTTGTACTCTCGTCGTTGTTGTGTAATGATGATTTTGTACTCTTGTTGTTATTGTGTAACAACGGGTGAGATCTCCATCGTTGAAGACCTATTAATGATAGTTGGATACTATTGTAGAAGTCCTCATGGTGGGTAATTAGTAACCCATCAACGATGGTGCTTTCCTTTCGTTGATGTACTAAATAAGGTTTATAAAACCGTCATTGTTGACTACAAATTTATAATATACATTAATAACAATTTGTCCATTCATAGTCAAGTATCATAGAAAACATTCGTATTATTCTCAACATGACACTGAGATTCACAACACAAATATATTAAAAATACTCAATAATTAACAAAAAGGAAAACAAAAACTCCATGCATTTATAACATCAATAAATAAAATTCCATCATATTCAAATATTCAATATTATTAACAAGAGTTAATATCTCAATTATTCCAAAGGAAAATATGTGAAACTATCAAAAGCAAATTAAGGTAAAAGTTACAGAAAGACACATCTTTTCATCTCAAGTAAATGTTAAAAAGAAGACTCGAGCTACCCCCTCTCCTAGTCTTGCATGGATAGCCTAAAAAAATCATGTAATTAAGAAATATCAATTAAGCAAATATTATCTTATTAAGTAAAAGTCACATTTTCTCTAGTGCAAGTAGTCAATCATAAAATAATATAAGAGATTTTGTAAAAAATAATTACCTAGTCCTGCACATGTTCTCGAGTTTGAGGAGTTAATGAAGATTGTTGCCTAAAAAAAGTTCCTGCATAGCTTTCACTTGTGACTCTAAGTCAGACATCCTTTGTTGTTGTTGATGTTGTTGTTGCTCCTGCTCATCTAAACGCTGTTGAAGCATCTAGTTCTTTCTCTTTTCTTCTAGAACTCGTGCTTCCAGATTAGATCGACTAGGCATCGGTCCTCTTAAATCTTTCAATGTAATCCTGCCACCAAATACAATGATGTGGCCATGAGATTGCTTTTCCCAAATTTTCTCAATTATCTTAATGTCTAAAAGTGAAGGGTTTGCTTATTTGACTTGAACAATTTCATCCTATAAAAATTGAATTCATATGTTAGTACTATATAATGCATTATTATCAAATTTTAATATATATTCTACTTACATATTTATCTTGATCCCCATTAACTAGTGTTTCCTTAGCTTTCATTCGGGTTTCATGAAACATTTTTGGCACATCAGGTGAATTTCCTGACTTGCCACCCATATTCAAATATTAAATAAAAATAAGAACAACATCACACTAAAAAATAATGTAGTTTTAAATAAATAGGAAATTAGTTTTGAATGTATACCAGTTCACACGTAATTTGTCTAAAGGGTTTATTGCCCGTGTGATGGAGCATCTTTGTTTTACCTCTGTTAAGTGTATTTTGTTGGCTTGCATTTAAAAAATGTTACTGTAGATTTCTTGTGGTGGGATGTATACCACTCATTATTTTAGCATGTTGGGTAATATTCTTAATACACTTTAGCTTCGCTATAGATTTTTGCGCACAGGTAGGTAACTATAACATAGATCAATCAATCAGTCTAAACTGAACCAACAAATTTTGATACATTTAGAACTTCATGGGGTGTGTGTTAGTTTCTTAAGATTTATAATCCCCTAGTACTGATAATAGGCTATTCATGTAAAGCATAAAGTTTTCTTGATGCCTGCATCTAAGAAAAATTGTAAAAAATTACCATCTTTTGTTAGTATCACTAATGTCTATCCATTAGTGTTTCACATGTTCCATGGTTTAATATGTAGCAGGTTTTTCCACCACATAAATTTAGGAAAATGAAAAAGTCGAACAGAAGTGCTTTTTGTATGATGCTGTAGTCACACTATGTATAGGTACTCATTAATCTAGTTATGTCTAAGATTGTACCATGCTTGTCTATCCTACAGTAAGTAACTAGAGAACCTTAGCTTATCCTTAAAATTTCTAGAGAAAGAAAATGATACAAGCAATACTTGATGGTTTGTATCATCTAAAATTTTACCATGCTTGTTTATTCTACACCAAGTAATGATATTGTTTTTGATAGTTCGTATCATTATTCTCCTTAAAATTCTTAGAGAAGAATTGGAATATCCTTCGTCTCTTTCTTAGATTATTTGTAATAGATCTTGTGTCAATGGTGATCGGGGAGTATAAGACATGCAAGTGGGTATAGTTCTAATGCATAAATTCTAAACAAAACTATATGGTATGTTATGCAAACAAAAACTATAGGGTACTTTACGCAAACAAAAACTATAGGGTAATTGGAATATCCTTTTGTTTTATGCAAAAAAAAAAACTTTATGCAAACAAAAACTATAGGGAGTATAAGAAATGACGTCTCTTTCTTAGATTATTTGTTCTAATTTAGATCCAAACAAAACTATAGGGTACTTTATGCAAAAGTGCAAAGTAGGATAAACTATAGGGGACTTGAGTGCAAATATATCAAACAATAAAACAACTGCTGGTGTTTAGCGTTGAGCCTGAGGTGATGACAGGGCTAGAGCAGTGATGTGACGGTGCTGGGCCGACACCAACGATGGGGCGATGAGGTTGGTCAGGCGATGAGGTTGCTGGGGCGACGGCCGACGATCGTTGACATTGGGGCGATGAGAGATTGTAGCTGGATCTCTCCCTGAGTGGCATGGGTCAGCACTAGCGGCGAGGGGCGATGGTCGGCGACTGAGCGGCGCTGGAGCAGAGGCATTGGCAGGGGCGGTGGCCGATGAGTAATTGAAGAGGGAGATGAGCAGTAAAGTTACTTATTAGTCTAGGGTTTAGTTTAATATATATAGTTGTGGTTAGCGGGTGATTTGGGTTTCAGGTTATTTATATTAATTTTGATTACTACTCCTATTATAATTAGGAGTTATGACTAATGACGGTAATGGACCCCTTCGTCTTTAAGGAGACCCAAGAACGATGGTATTATGATTAAATTAATGAAGGGATTAGAAAACTGTTATCCCATCTCACATCATTCCTATAATATTTGTAATCACTCAACGAGGGCTTTAAAAACCAATCATTATTATATACACATTAATGACGGTCAACTAGTCCCTTTACTAATTTTGGTCGTTAAATACCATATTTCCTGTAGTGATAGGAGGATGGTTGTATAGAATTTTTATGTGATGGGATTTGAAAGGGTGGGTTTAATTTGTTGTTAATATTGGTACTAAGGAGGGTTAATGGGTAGTTATGAAACCGATGAATAATTATGAGAAGCATCTGAATGGGTGTATTAATGTATAGATGTACATGTATGTATTTTATGTATGTATGTAAAATTTTCGCAAAAAAACATGTATGCATATGTTTTATGTATGCATGTATATGTTTTAGAGGGTATTTTGAAAAGAAATATTTTAACATATCAATCTACTTTTATAATTGTATAAGATACTTTCTTTTTGATGAAAGAGTGAGACATTTTGTGATATAGCCCTGTGGAAGAAGAGTGAGATGTAGCCCTATGGAAGCTCTTTAACTTAAATTTAATTTCATAAAGCTTAAGTGTTATGCCCATGCATGCACGGATTGATTTGATTTATTTAAAAATTAAATTATATTGAATTTTTTTCTTTGGACTGTGCTCTTCTAAAAATAGATAACTTGATCCAAACCATGTCCCCCACGTATGAGAGATTATTTTGTTGGCTAGTTAGTTTATTAAAAAAAACTTGAAACCTATTTTATGACTTGAAACTTATGTTAGAGCTTTTAGTGCTTAAATGAGTTTCATAAAAAAACTAACGCGAAGTATCCATTCAATATCTCTTTTACATAAATTTTCAAACCAATAAAACATAGAAAATTTAAACCTTTTATGGCTAGATATTTCTAAAGGTGATATGACAAGCATATAAACCAACTTCATCCTTTTACAATGCGAGCCAAACAACCCTCAAGTAAAAATACCAAATAAGAGTGTAGATAATTTTATATCAAATTTAAAATATAAATTAGATGCTTAAGCACCAATCCCTAGATATCTTTATATCGAAATTTTAAATGTAAATTAGATCGTATAAACACTAATCCCTCATTTATAGTATTCCTCTTTTTTATTATGTGTTAAATTTAAATTAAAAGAAAATGCTACCGCACTTAATAAGTGTATGGATGGTTTTTGTTTCAAATTTAAATTAGGAAGAGACACTTTACAGTTTTTAAGATGTAAGACTAATAAATCACAAATTCCTCTTTATATACAAAGGGGGCTTTAAAACATTTTTTCCAGCTTAACCCATTTATGTAGTTCAATTCAATATTAGATCTGTATTATTTCCATTATGTATGATGTTTTACCTGATTCTCTTATCTATTAGAATTTTAGTTATCGTCTTAATTTGATAGCCAATATATATTATAACAATAGCAATAAATATAAGGTCTTCACGTGTTATCACTAATATCTATCCTCTCTTTAAAAAGTGACATGCGGGTAAAATTCACTAAGCCCTCAATAGCTTTGGCGCTCTCACTAAACCCCCCTCCCCCCCCTAATTTTTTTTTCATAGAAAGTTTTTAAATTAACATTACTATAATGTATGGTTAAATGTCACGCCCAGCTTCTTGAAATACCTGAGGGGCGGGACACGAATAAGTCCGCGATGTATTAGATTGACGAGAAATAAATAGTAACCCGTTTCTTCTCAATCTAATACGCTAAGCTCAAGAAAAATAATATTAGTCAGAGGTTCCCGATCACAAATAGCAAGAATATAATAAACAACCCAGAATAGAAAATAGACATATCATCAAAAGTAGATCATGTGAGACATAAAATACGGGTCAAACATACCCTTATTAAAAAACGGTCCAACTACAATATGTAAATACATAGTCCATAATAAAAGGGAAGTACTGCTTAAAAAAAAACTAAAGCAAACACCAGACTAAAGAAAAGTACTGCAAAAGAGATCTAGCGTTCATCAACTACTACAGAAAGAAAAATATTAGGCTTTTGTTTGTCCTTCTGCTCCATTTGGAAGACACTCCAGCTGGGCATACACCGGCTCTAATGTATTATCATACTAGGCCTGTCTGTCCTCTAAATCTGACGTACACTAAAGAAAACAGGTGTACGTCAGCGTGCATGACACACGACAAGATCTCACATGGAAGAATGAAACGGTTGAATGACCAACGCAATGACAGTAATAATAATAGAAACATGGCATTGAAATTCTAATAATTTAAGGGGCTGTTTGTTTGCCTAAAAAAAGAGGGAAATCAAAGAAAAGAAAACCTATTTCTAAGAAAAATAGGTTTTAGGATTGTTTGGTTGGCTAAAAAAAGAAGGAAATCAAAGAAATGGAGATGAGATGAGATGAGTTGTCACCTTATTATAGGATGATGTGAGTGATTTTTTAAGAAAACTTGTTTTGATGTTGTTTGGTTGGCGGAAAAAATAAGAAAATGAATTATAAGAAACCTATTTCTTGTATTAGGTTGTTTTCTTTTGTTTGGTTATTTCTTAAAAATAAGAAAATAGATGAGATGAGATGAGTTGTCATTATATTATTGGATGATGTGACCCACACTTAAGGGAACTATTTTCTAGCTTTTTGGGAGGAAAACAAACAAATGAAATGTTAATAAGATGAGATGAGTTGTCACAATCTTATTGGATGATGTGAGTGATTTTTAAATATGAGATGAGATGAGTTGAGTGATGTTGTAGATGAAAATAATATTTTATTAGATGTGGTGGATGTGATGGATGAGCTGTTGGATAAAAATAATATTTTATTAGATATGGTGGATGAGTTGTTGGATAAAAATAATACTTTATTAGATGTTGTGGGTGAGTTTTAGGGATAAAAATGTGTGAAATTGTACTTTTTGAGATTTCTTGATTTTCATTTCTATTTTTTGGTTTTTTAGGAAATAACCACACAGGCCCTAAATGAAATCCACCACTATAATAACGATCAGAAGAATCTAAAATCAACCGGTAATCTAGGTCATACAACTAACTATCCTATAACAGGTCAGTGGTCCACATCTTACATAGAGTCAACTTTCATATTACTGAATAACTGACTGTTCACAAATTCCCTACGTGCACCCAAGCCCGCTACACATGCGGCCAGAGGACTACACGTAAATCGTTTTATGCCTAGTCCGAACTCAAGCAAAACTCGCATGACAAAATAAATTCCCACTGACCAAAGTGATGTACACACTTCACTTTGGCCTTACAAACCAACCCCAGTGGTGATACTAACCACTGGTACGAGCCTGGAAGATACATCAACAGCCACATCCGATAACATGAATAAAGACTTTAACATCCCAACTCTTCTTGCTTTTCTAAGTCAACAATATAATCCACACTAGATCTCTAGTTCATCTTCTAAATTCAATCAACATACCCAGACATGTCACTACGTCTGTTCATCACGCACGAGGCCCTTAAGTCATGAACTACTAATGGTTCTCAAGTACAGCAAGGAACAGTAAATAAATATAACTAATTCTATACAATAACATTATGTCATGTCAAATACATTAAAATAAGATCGTAAAATATGAATAGTAATTATGAATAGTATAATTATGCATACAAGACGATTTCATCAATATCTTGTTATTCGAACCTCTAAACTTCTCATAAAAGTATAAGCAACTAGGTAACATCTAATATAACAACGGTCGAAAGGAATTTGAAATCTATGGTTGTTTTACACATGAAATATCGTGGTCTATAACCATCAAAACAAGATTAAAAAATTTATTTAATTCCAAAAAAAATAATCTTTTCTAAAACAGTTTATTTTAAATTATTATAATTTTCTAAAATGATTCTTCTCACAAAATCAAATTCTTTTAATTCTTAATAATTATTCTAAAAATATTTAAAATAAATTATTATTATTATTATTCATTCTGTATAAACAATAGCTATTTTTATTTTTTATAAATTATTTCTATTTTTCTTTTTCAATTATATCTCATAAATTTTATCAATTCACAAATAACCTACCACAATAATACTTAACATCATTCACCAATAACCCACGCAAAATATCATAATCAAATCTACGCATATAGTTAATAACATATATAAATATTGTAACGATAATAAGGAGAAGCGGGATCTTGCACATAATTAATTTACGACAAATATAATTTTCTAATGAATACATAACCAGGAATAGGGATCTTGCCTCGAGTTTTTATCAAGAATGTCGTAGAGGGCAGTGGGGGTCATCGGAGTGGCTATACCGGTCACAACGGGTTCCGCGGCTTGTCAGAAAGTCAATAGGTTAGAATACAAAAAGAATGGTGTTAATAGCGATTAGCGATATTTGAAATGTTATAACGAGAGGTAGAAAATGAGCCCAAGTGAGAGAGATACAGTGAGATAGACAATATAAAAGACTACACACCGGTGAAGACGGTGGCGAAAAACGTGTGCGATGTCAGCACAGCGCTGCTGTTTTCTACGAACTGCTTGCCGTCGAGCGATGTTTCGGAAGATACTGAGAGTGATAGAGACTGAGTTAAAGCAAGATACAAATTGAAGATAATATGCAACATGTAGGACTACTCACCAGAGAAGAAATCTGTAGAAACAGAGATCAGAGGTGATCGAAAAGTGCATGTGAAGTCGGCACAAGGCTGTAGTTTTCTGCTTGCTGTTCGGGCTTGTTTCTAACCGTTTCGGCGATGTTGATCTGGGAACGAGGGGAGAGGAGATGGGCTAGGTGTGCGGTTGGTCGAAGAAGAAGGAGGAGAGGAGGCGGAGAATGGGGAAGCGGCTCGGCGAAGCGCTAGGGGTGGTTGTCAGAGTTGGAAGAGGAGAGCGGCTAGGCAGGGGCGAGTTCGGCGTGGGGCTGTGGCTTGGAAGAGGCGGGGGCTGTCGGGTGAAGGGCAGCACGGTGACGATGTTAGTGAGGGAGGAGGAGAGGGGCGGTTACAGTTGGATCTTGGCCGCGGAGGAAAAAGAGTGAGAGAAGAGAGAAGAGAGAGAGGAAGAAGATGAAGGCGGCATGGTTCACGTGAATAGGAGAAGGAAAACGTAAAAAAGTAAATATATATTGGATTAGGGTTAGGGTTAGGGTTATAACGAAAATATTAAATAAAAAATAATAATGAATTATGTATTAAATTAAATAATTATGGAAAATTATTTGTAAAATAATACGTACTAGTTACACTAACACAACAGATTATACAAAATAATACGTAATAGTAATAATAACCACACAACGTATTATACAAAATAATATGTAATAGTAATAATAGCACAAAAGATTATACAAAATAATACGTAATAGTAACAATGACACAACAGATTAATTCAAAAGTTTTTACCGAACTAAGTTAATTTATAAATATCAAAATTATGTAAATAAATATAAATTTTGGACTTTTAAATCGTAGAAAATTCTAGAAAATCGAGAAAATACAAATACTCTTTTAAAAAAATAAATAAATATTTTAAAGTACCAAAAAATTATTTTAGCTAGTATTAAAAATTCATGATCATTATATTCTACCCGCTTTAAATTAAATTCCGCCCTCGGAATTAAAAAAAAGGAAAAAATATAAAAGGAGGGACTCAATTCAACTCATATAAGAAAAATTCATAATATACTGCATATCCATAAACAAGGAAAAATCATACAAGAATAATACAAAATAAGATACAAGACATGACAACTAAGATTCAGGAAATAGATAAGGGTATCACTGCCTCATCTCAGACTCAGTTTTATAAGTCGACTCTCTAGGAGAATTTGGGTGCCACATCACACGAACAAGCGAAATGGTCTTGTTTCGGAGGGTTTTCTCCCTTCGGTCCAAAATTACCACAGGCTGCTTTTCGTATATCAAATCAGATCGCACCTCAATCTCTGAGAAATCTACAACATGACTCGGATCTCCGATGTTTTTTCGCAACTAAGAAACATGGAATACGTTATGCACTCTAGCCAATGCAGGTGGTAATGCAAGTCGGTACGCTACTTCTTTAACTCTTTCTAATACATCGAAAGGTCCCACATATCGTGGACTTAACTTCCAACGCCTTCAAAAGTGAATGGTGCCTCAGTTGGGGGAAATATTCAGGAACACATGATCTCCTGGCTGAAACTCCAAGTACCAACGCTTCGCATCTGCCCAATGCTTGAATCTCTCCTGCGCTAAGCGAAGTCGCTCCTGGATGATCCTAACAGCATCACCTAACTTGTCAATCAACTCTGGTCCAAAAATCTCCCGCTCACCAACATCTTCCCAACTCAAAGAAGAGCGACAATTCCTCCCATACAATGCCGCAAAAGAGGCCATTCCAATACTAGTCTGGAAGCTATTGTTGTATGCAAACTCCATCAAATGCAAATGATCTTCCCACGACCCGTGAAAGTCAAGCATACAAGTTCTAAGCATATCCTCCAAAATCTGAATGGTCCTCTCCGACTGCCCATCCGTCTAGGGATGATAAGTTGTACTGAAGCTGAGACTGGTCCTAACACTCGCCTGCAAATTCTTCCAGAACTCTGAATTAAACCGGGTATCGCGATCCGAGACGATACACATCGGAACTCCATGCAATCGTACGATCTCCTGCAATACTAGAGATTTACTAACACTCTTGGAAAAAGAACTCATTGAAATATATATAGAGATAAACATTTTACCTCCATGTATCTCTAAGCAAAATGCTCCGTCGACTGTCCTACTCGGAAAGGAATAAAGTGAGCCGATTTGGTTAATCAATCTACGATCACCCAAACAACGTCATTCTGTCTAGTGCTCTGAGGTAAGCCTGTAACGAAGTTCATGGTGACATGCTGCCACTTCCCTTCCGGAATAGGCAATGGATGCAAATGACCTGCGTTGCGTTGATGCTCTGCCTTCACCTGCTGACATACAAGACACTTAGTCACACTACGAGCCACATCTCTCTTCATACCATGCCACCAAAAGTTCAGCTTCAGATCCTTATACATCTTCGTGCCTCCAGGGTGAATACAGTATGGTGACATGTGAGCTTCTCGTAATATCTCCTCTTGAACATCTCCTTTTGGTACGCAGATATGATTCCCAAATCGTAAAGATTCGTCCTCATGAACAATAAATTTCGGCCGAAGACCAGCCACTTCTAACTCTTTGCACTTCTGAAGAAATGAGTCACCTACTTGTGCAACCTTGATTCGCTCGACCAATGTTGATTGAATCTGAAGATTCATCAAAGAAGCGGTGACTCCTGAAAGAAGAACTTCCTATACTCATATCCCTCACTTACTATTAAAGTCTCTACTGAGCCGTGAGGGTCATCATCATCGACAATCGGCTTAAAGCATCTAGTACTATATTGACATTGCTAGGGTGGTACTGAAGATCAATGTAGTAATCTGCCATCAGCTCTAACCATCGGCGTTGCCTCATGTTGAGCTTTCTGAGTAAATATGTATTTCAAGCTCTTATGGTCAGTGAACACCTTCACTTTCTCTCCCAACAAATAATGCCTCCAAAGCTTAAGGGTAAAAATCATAACTGCCAACTCCAGGTCATGGGTAGGATAATTCTACTTATGCTTCTTCAACTGACGAGAGGCATATACTACCACATTACTATCCTGCTGGAGAACGCATCCTAATCCTCTACCAGATGCGTCGCAAAACACCTCAAAGTTCTCACTCTTATTTGGTATTGTCAAGACCGGGGCCGAAAACAGTCGAGACTTTAACTCCTCAAACGCCTGCTCACAAGCGTTAGATCAGACAAACTTAATATCCTTCCTCGTAAGTCACGTCATCAGCTCTGCAATCTTTGAGAAATCTTTGATGAAGTGACGGTAGTATCCAGCTAATCCCAGGAAGCTCTTAATATCAAACACCGTCTTAGGGGTAGGCTAATCCTTCACTGCAGATACCTTCTCTAGTCAACCGATATGCCGTCTCCTGACACCACGTGTCCTAGAAACGTAATGCAATCTAGCTAGAACTGGCACTTACTATAGTTGGCGAATAGCCGAAGCTCTCTCAAGGTCTTCAACACGTACCGCAAATGCTCTGCATGCTTTGCTTCACTCTTGGAGTACACCAGGATATCATCAATAAAGACTTCTACAAACTTGTCCAGTACATCACAGAATACCAAATTTATCAGGTTCATGAATGTTGCCGGCGTATTAGTCACACCAAACGGCATCACTAAGAACTCATAATATCTATACCTTGTCCGGAAAGCCATCTTGGGAACATCAGAGTCCTTGATCTTCACCTAGTGATATCCACTCCGTAGATCCAGCTTAGAAAATACTCTCGATCCTCCTAATTGGTCGAAAATATCATCGATACAGGGAAGAGAATACTTATTCTTCACTGTCACAGCATTCAACTCCTGGTAGTCGATGCACATCCACTTAGATCCATCCTTCTTTCCCACAAGCAACACTAGTGATCCCCAGGCCAATACACTGGGTCGTATCAAGACTCTCTGCAAAAGATCATCCAACTGAGTCCGAAGCTCGGCTAACTCAGCCTGAGGCATACGATAAGGTGTCTTAGAAATCGGATATGTTCCAGGTTTAAATTCTATAGAAAACTCAACTGCTCAATCTAGTAGCAACCCATAAATATCGTCGGGAAACACATCTTCAAATTCCTAAACTACAATTAGCTTCTCGGATTCCACTTGCATTGTAGCTAACGTCGCCTTCTTCGGTCTAGCTCTGTACTCTACAGGTCCAGCCGATGTACTGCCACTAAGGAATTCAAAACTCGGGTGATCCAATATCTCAAATACTACACTCTAACGATGGAAATCAATGGTGGCAAAGAACGACCCTAACCAATCCATTCCAAATACTGCATTGAAACTCGACAAATCAATCACCAGGAAATCTGCAAAGAGCTCTCGACCGCTGATGACCACCGAGCATGCTTCATAACCACTGGATGCTACTAAAATACCATAGCCAGTGTTGATATTCTAGCCCGTAGTCAGAGGAATTATAGGAAGAGAGTGGGTACTCACGAATCCACGAGACAAGAAATAATGGGAAGCTCCAAGTCAAAGAGTGATAAAGTAGGAACAGAAGAAACAAGAACCTTGCCTATTATAGGAGTAGGTAAATGCAACTAAACTTAGCACTCATAAACAATCCTATCATGATATCATCAGGTAATGCTAAATGAGGAAAAAAAATTCATATGCAAGTAAAACTAAGAATGAACAGTTCTTTCCAGTGATAACCTGGTCATTCGCCTTAGCTTCCACAGCTGATATCATAAATGTCTGACATGGTGGTTGCTACCTTCGCGCTTCCTGATAAACATGTCTCTGTAGAGGAAGAGGCCCTGCTCGAGGGTAGGGTCCGTGCTGAGGTAGAGCTGCTGGGGTAGGTCAAGGTGGAGCTCGAAGAGCTGCCCGAACTAGAGGTGGGAGCAAACGGGCTTGCTACTACTGCGGACAATCCCGACTAATATGGCCGGGGGACCCACGATTGAAGTACAAATGAAGATGCCTGGGACAATCTTGCTGGGTATGCCCAGCATGGTTACAATAGGAACACTTCACCGATGGCTGGTCGCAAGTCTGCACTTCAGGATGCTGATAGGGGTAGCCCCGAGGAAATGGCTGATGCTGAGAATACCGTTGTCTCTATGGATTCTGCTACTGCGAGGGGTACGCTCGACATTCCTCGCTAGAGCTACTGGTATCCTACTCTGAATCATATGCGTATCTTCAGGTTCCTTCTATACACTCTCGATCTTGCGCGCTGCATCCAGCATCGCATCATGAGTCGCAAGTGCTCTACCAGCCAAAACAAACTTGATATACTTATCCAGCCCCTTCTGGAACTGATGCCTCCTAATAGTAAGGTCTGTAACCTAGTGGGGAGCATATCGATTTAGGGAAGAGAACTCAACTTCATACTCATCAACTGATTGACCTCCCTACTAGAGTTCGACAAATCTATGTAGAAGCTCATCCCGGGCTGACTGAGTAAATACTTCCTGTTGAAGCGCTCTGTGAACGTCTCCCACAGGATTAGACTCTTAAGATGGATCTTCTCAGCTGCCCACCAGATCCAAGTGGTATCAGTGAGCGGGATATCCATAAGATGTACCCAATCTACAGGAGCAATACGAGTCACTGTGAGGATGGTCTCGATAACCTTCAAGAACTCCTCTGCTGCTAGAGGTCCTTCAGCACTAGAGAAGGAAGGGGGTCGCATGTATCGGAATTTCCTAACACCAGACTCTGTGTGAGGGGGAGGCTGGTGTTGAGGCTCCCGCTGCAAGTGCCTAGCCAGATGCTGTTGATTAGTAACCAATCCTTGAATCACCACCAGGAGTTGGTTCGGTCCACTTCAGGATGCGGGACACTGCTACTAGACAGGTTACCATAGCCACGCGTACCCACCATGGTTCTAAAGAAAAACAAGGATCAAAAGGAAAACTAAGGTCAAAATCGAAAACTAAAATTGAGAAAAGTAGGAACTAAAACTAGCTATTAAGATAATAGGATAATGGCTTAATTATAGTCTTACGAATGAGATATGATATGGATCTAAATTGTCCAATATATTCTTACTAGTGGGAACTCAGGACCGGGACCTGCATGGGCCATCATAAAAAACTACCACACCCCGCTTCCCGAAATACCCAAGAGACGGGACGCGAACAAGTCCGTGACGTATTAGATTGAGGAGAAATAAATAGTACCCCTTTTTTCTTAATCTAATATGTTAAGCGTCAAGCAAAATAATATCAGTCACAGGTTCCGATCATAAATAGCAAGAGTATAATAAACAATCTAGAATAGAAAATAGATATATCGTCAAAAGTAGATCATCCGAGACATAAAAAACGGGTCAAATATGCCTTTATTATAAAATGGTCCAACTACAATATGAAAATACATAGTTCAAAATAAAAGGAAAGTTCTGCTAAAAAAAACTAAATCCAACACTAGACTAAAGAAAAGTACTGCAAAAGAGATCTAGCATTCATCAACTACTACAAAAAGAAAAAGATTAGGCTTTTTTTGTCCTTTTGCTCCATCTGGAAGATACTCCGGCTAGGCATGCACCGGCTCTAATGCATCATCATACTGGACATGTTCGTCCTCTAAATCTGACGTACACCAGAGAAAACAGGTATACATCAGCGTGCATGGCACACGATAAGATCCCACATGGCAGAATGAAATGGTCGAATAACCAATGCAATGACAGTAATAATAATAGAAACATGGCATTGAAATTCTAATGATTTAAATGAAATCCACCACTATAATAACGATCAGAAGAATCTAAAATCAACCGATAATCTAGGTCATACTACTAACTATCCTATAACAGGTCACTGGTCCACATCTCACATAGAGTCAACGTTCATATTACTGAATAACTGATTGTTCACAAATCCCCTACGTTCACCTAATCCCGCTACACATGCGGTCAGAGGACTACATGTGAACCGTTTTCTATCTAGTCCGAACTCAAGCAAAACTCACGTGACGAAATAAATTCCCACTGATCAAAGTGATGTACACACTTTACTTTGGCCCTACAAACCAACCACAGTGGTGACACTAACCACTGGTACGAGCCTGGAAGATACATCAACAACCACATCCAATAACATGAACAAAGACTTTACCATCCTAACTCTTCTTGCTTTTCTAAGTCAACAATATAATCCACACTAGATCTCTAGTTCATCTTCTAAATTCAATCAACATACCCACACATGTCACTAAGTCTGTTCATGACGCACGAGGCACCTAAGTTATGAACTACTAATGGTTCTCAATTACAGCAAGGAACAGTATATAAATATTACTAATTCTATACAATAACATTATGCCATGTCAAATACATTAAAATAAGATCGTAAAACATGAATAGTAACTATGAACAGTATAATTATACATGCAAGCCGATTTCATCAATATATTGCTATTCGAACCTCTAAACTTCTCATAAAAGTATTAGCAACTAGGTAACATCTAATATAACAACGGTTAAAAAGGAATTTAAAATCCATGGTTGTTTTACACATGAAATATCACGGTCTACAACCATCAAACACAAGTTTAAAAAATTTAAAAAATTCCAAAAAAATAATCTTTTCTAAAATAGTTTATTTTAATTTATTATAATTTTCTAAAATGATTCTTTTCACAAAATAAATTTTTTTAATTCATAATAAGTATTCTAAAATAATGTTTAAAATATATTATTTTTATTATTTATTATTTTGTATGAACAGTAACTATTTTTATTTTTTATAAACTATTTCTATTTTTCTTTTTCAATTATATCTCATAAATTTTATCAATTCACAAATAACTTACCACAATAATACTTAACATCATTCACCAACAACCCACGCAAAATATCATAATCAAATCTACGCATATAGTTAATAACATATGTAAATATTGTAACGATAATAAGGAGAAGCGGGATCTTGCACATAATTAATTTACGGCAAATATAATATTGTAATGAATAGATACCCGAGAATAGGGATCTTACCTCAGGTTATTGTCAAGGACATTGTAGAGGGTAGTGGGGATCATCAGGGTGGCTGCACGGGTCACAACGTGTTCCGCGACTCATCGAAAAGTCAATCAGTTAGAATATAAAAAGGGTGGTGTTAGTAGCGACTAGCGATATTCAAAATGATATAACGAGAGGTAGGAAATGAGTCCAAGTGAGAGGGAGATACCGTATGATAGATAATATAAAGGACTATACACTGGTGAAGACGGTGGTGGAAACGGAGACCGGAAGTGGCTGGAACAAGCGTGCGAAGTCGGAATAGCGCTGTTGTTTTCTACGAACTGCTTACCGTCGAACAATGTTTTAGAAGATACTGAGAGTGAGTTAAAGCGTGATACAAATTGAAGATGATAGGCAACATCTAGGCCTACTCACTAAAGAAAAAATCGGTGGAAACAGAGATCGGAGGTGATCAAAAAGTGCGTGTGAAGTCGGTACAAGGCTGTAGTTTTTTGCTCGCTATTCGGGCTCGTTTCTCACTATTTTGGTGACGCTGATCTGGGAACGTGGGGAGAGGAGATGGGCTGGGGGCATGGATGGTCAGAGAAGAAGGAGGAGAGGAGTCGGAGAACGGGGAAGCGGCTCGGCAGAGCGTGAGGGGAGACTATCGGAGTTAGAAGAGGAGAGCGGCTAGACGGGGGCGAGTTCGGCGTGGGTCTGTGGCTTGGAGGAGACGGGGGCTGTCTAGTGAAGGGCGGCATGGTGACGACGTTGGTGAGGTAGGAGAGGGGCGGTTGCACTTGGAGCTTGGCCGCGGAGGAAAGTGATGAAAGTACCCTAATGCCACTAGGAAGGAACCCTAGAGGGGGGTGAATATGGTTTATGCTAATCTAATCCGATTTATGCTAAATTAAAAACTTATTAACAAATATCCTAGCAAATGAGATATGAACAATATATATGCAAGGATATACAAGTAACATAAGGGTCAAATAAACATAAACAAGATAAACAAGATAGTGGGCAATATAAAGAAAGAGCACTTGACAATGGCGATATAAACAATAAGCACGAATATAAATGAACGCCAAAGACAAACACAAACAAACGATATGATCACGGAGTTTGGTCCCTACGATCTACATCTCCGCTCCTCACCTCAAGGAGATCTCCACTATCATACCGTGTTTTCTACGCTTAACCGAAAAACGTTTACACCTCACAATGTCGGTTTTTAACGCTCAGCGACCAACGTTTATAATCACTCACAATGTAACTACACTAATTACCACCTCAAGTGTTAGTCTCTAGCCCGTATCTCCCTCAAGTGTTAGGAATTATAATCTCTCTCTAGGCATTACCACTTACCCCACTCCTCTTGGGATGACCCCGTCTCTCACCACACACTGCTCTTGGTGTAATAGTGTATTACAAAGTGATCTACACAATTAGGCACTCAACAAATGATTGTTCTCTAAATAAGATGAGAACTCAATTAAGTAAAACTCAAAGTTATAATCTCTCACAATGTCACTTATACTATGTATGAAATACTATAAGCTCAAGTGGGTGTGTGTAACAAAGAGATTTAATAAATCAAACTAAACTCAAATAAATTCTAGCTTATGAAAATGAAAATCAAACAAGTAAAATAGCTAGATTGAGTTTAGAGAAACTTCTCTAGATAATAAGAGAGAGAAGGAGAAGAGTTGAATGCTCAAACACCAAAAGATGATCTCCTCAAGCTCTTGTGAAGTTCTCTTCACAAACCAAAACTCTAAAATGCTTAAAAGCTTCTTAAACAAACTTAAACAAACTTTAAAACCCTTGTTAAGGTCTCTTAAAACATTCTCTTGAATCTATAAAACTGAGGATGTGTGGGGGTATATATAGGAACCCCAAAGCCAAGAGAAAACAAGGAAAAAAGACCAAAAACCCAAATCTGTAAAAGGCTAAAAAAACTAGCCGTTATAGCATCAGTGGACTGACGGCTTTCATCAGTCGACTGATGAGCTGACCGTTAGAGGTATTTTCCAGCTCATCAGTCGACTGACGACCTTATCAGTTGACTGATGATCTCATCAGTCGACTGGTCAGTCGACCAAAACAAAATAAAAACTTTTTGTTATTCCAGGCATTTTCTTCAGTCGACTGAACATATTCATCAGTCGACTGATAACACTGTATCAGCCTGATTTGAATACAAAAATCTGATTTTTAAAGTGTCTTTAAAAATAGCAAATAAATTCTAAAAAATATAAAGCTTTGAGAAATGTTTATAAACATGTTAATGAATATGTTACAAAAAGAATTTTTGGAATTGCTCTTCTTATTTGTGAAAACTTGTCATTTTACAAAAAACGTCCAAAACATATAAATGAAAAACACTTGTTTTTGACATTGGGCATAAACCATGTTTTGAAACTTTATAAACTGATTTTAAAGACTTAATAAAACATGTATGTTATGATTGTTAAGTCTATAAACTAATAACTCGATATTATGCAAAAATGAGGTTTTGCACAATATGCATTTAACAAATATGAAACATGTATATATATGTAAACAATAATATAAGTTTCATATTTATATAAACTTGTAAACCACAAAACCAAAACTTGTGTATATATATATATATATATATATATATATATACTTAAATAAAATATGTGTGTATATGATATTGAGCTTAGAGTACTTAACACACATAATATAAAACCTAAACTAAATTACCCAAGTTTGATGAAGGTCTTCAATGAGTTCGACTTGGTAAACTAGCGGATGAAGCTTAAACTTGGATCTTCAACTTGAATTGTAAGGCTTCAACCACTATTCCGCCAACCTCCATAGGATATGATCGTGAATACTCGATTCCATCAATCCTCCAACATATTGTTTGTCTAGAATAAATACAAAACACAAATACTAGACAAACAATATTAGTTATAAATTATTTGTTAAACATCATCTAAACAAAAGGACCCAACAAGAGAGAGAGGAGAGAGAAGAGAGAGAAGAGAGAGAGGAATAAGATGAAGGCGGCAGGGTTCACGTGAACAGGAGAAGGAAAACGAAAAAAGTAAATATATATAATGTTAGGGTTATAATGAAAATATTAAATAAAAAATAATAATTAATTACATATTAAATTAAATAATTATGGAAAATTATTTGCAAAATAATACGTACTAGTTACCTAATATAACAGATTATTCAAAATAATATGTAATAGTAATAATAATAACACAACGTATTATACAAAATAATACGTAATAGTAATAATAGCACAACGGATTTTACAAAATAATACGTAATAGCAACCATGACACAATGGATTAATTCAAAAGTTTTTACTGTACTAAGCTAATTTATAAATATTAAAATCATTTAAATAAATATAAATTTTGGACTTTTAAATCGTAGAGAATTCTAGAAAATCGAGAAAATACAAATACTCTTTAAAAATAATTAAATATTTTAAAATACCATAAAATTATTTTAACTAGAATCAAAAATTCATGATCGTTACATCGAATGACCAACATACCCCAATAAATTTTAGAAAAAAATCTAATAGGTTTTTAGTTTTGTCACTTAACCCCTAATAACTTTTGGTAGAAAATACCTAATAATGGTTTCTTATTATATTTATGGTTCAATATAATTTTTGAACTTTTTAGAGGTTGCTTCTAATTATCAAATTTTAAAAGTGTATATCTATAATTTTTTTATTTTTGTGATAAGTTATTTGTAATATTCAAAAGCTTATGGTAGTTCTTTGTATTTTTTGAATTTTTAGTTTGTTATATTTTTTTATCGAATTTGTGTAATTTTAGATTTTTAAGATATTTTTTGTAACATTTGTATTTTTAAGAGAACTATTTGTTGTTTTTATTGGGGGGGGGGGGGGGGGGGGCGGGCATCTATAAATTGAATTTAAAGACGTGCTTAATAATTTTTAGATTTTTCAAATGATTCTTCAAAATCTTTAGAATTTAAAGGATTTTTTTTATAAATTTAAGATATTTCCAGAGATTATTTGTAGTTTCATATCTTTTATAGGGGCATTTTTTAGGAGTTGTTTGTATATTTATGGGCTAATTTGCAAATAGGAATGATTCGAGAGGTATATTTTGGCCTTCAGAGATAATGTTTGTTAGTGTATAATTATAGGTATTGCCCTTAAGGGTTAAGTGTTAAAAATCATAATGTTTTGGTAGCTTTCTGAAGTTTCAAAATATATCAGAGATTTCAAAATATTTACAGGCTTAATGGTAAACGGTTAAACTCATTAGAGGTTTAGTAAATTTTATCTTTTAAAAAATTAAAGAAAGCCATATAACGACTTTTTGAAATGTAAGACTAATAGTAAACCACTAATCATTTCCTTTTACATAAAGAGACGAGATTGAAAAATGTTATTATTAGTTTTTCTTAGTTGTGGATTGTTAGCCTTCTTGTTTTGATGATGTTCAACAAACAATTTACTTCAAATGTTGTTTGTCTAGTGTTTGTGTTTTCGTATTTATTCTCGGTAAACAATGAGTTGGAGGTTAGATAGATTGCGCCATAACGATCATATCAAATGGATGTTGGTGGAATAGTGGTCGAAGCATAGCAATTCAAGTTAAATATTCAAGTTCAAGCTTCATCCACGAGTGTACCAAGATAGAGCTTCGTTAAAAATCAAAATCTTAGGTATAATTAGTTTAGGAGTTTATATTATGTGTGTTAAGTACTTTAAGCTCAATATCATATACACACACATTTTATTGGTTTCTATGTATATATATATAGTTATATATATATACACATTTTGACTTTTTGTTTATCCACAAACAAAGTTTTTACTAGCATATAAATAAATATTTATATTCATACATGTTTGTTTTTACGTGGATAAGTTGGTTTGGTTTAATTTCATAGATATGAAACAAATATATATTCATATTCATACTCATATGTTTCATATTCTATTGTATTTGTGAAAATACTATATTCATTATTTATAGACTTCATAACAATAGTTTACATCTTTCTTCAAGTCTATAAAATCATTTTGTATTGTTTTAAAATATGGTTAAGCTAAAATGTCAAAACTCATATGTTTACATTTTCATATTTTTGACTATTTTGCAAAATGATGATATTTTTCATTTGGGAGGTCCTTTTTGAAAACTAGTTTTTGTAGCATGTGCATTATCATGTCTACAATTATTTCCCAAAGTTTTATATTTTTTTGAATTTATTTGCTATTTTTAAACAGGATTTTAAATCAGAAAAACTATTTTCAAACTGTCACTTTCATATATCAGTTTGCGGTCGATCGTCACGATCAACCGCGCCTTTGTTTTTAACCTGCGGAGTCAACAACAACTTTCGCGGTCGACCACCACGGTTGATCGTCAGCTCAAAAATTCCCACGGTCGTCCGTCAAAGTTTCTAAAATTTTCTGAGCCTCGAAAGTGGCTTGCGGTTGACCGCGAGATTTTCACGGTCGAGCACCTTTCACTCCAATGGCTATTTTTGTATAGAATTTGATTTCCGATTCTGTGTACTTTTTGGTCTTTTGTTTGGAGTTTTTGGCTGAGGTTTTGGGAGGCTATAAATACACCATTGATCTCAGTTCTCATTGCTATCTAAGAAATATTTTAACAAAGTTTTAACAAGGGTTTAAGTGTTGTTTAAGTTTGTTTTTAAGCATTTGAGAGTTTGGGTTTGTGAAATAAATTTCACAAGAGCTTAAGGAGATCATCTATTGGTATTTGAGCATCTAACTCTTCTCTTTCCACTATTGATCTATTGAGATGTTTTCTAAACTCAATCTAGCTTTATATTTTATATTGTTTGATTATCATTTTATTAAGCTAGTGTTCATATTGAGTTTAGTTGATTTTATTTTCTCTTTGTTTACACACACACAACCATTGAGCTTATTGTATTTACATTCATAGTATAATTGGGTTGTGGGATTGTGTAACTTAGAGAGTGAGCTTATAATTTGTTCTCAACCATTATAGAGAACAAACACTTTGTATTGCGCTTATTTTGAGATTCACTTTATAATAGACTTGTATACCGAGAGAAGTGTGTGGCGAGAGTCGGGGATCGTCCTAAGAGGAGTGGCGTCCGTTGACGAACCCAGGAAGAGGTTGTATCCGAGCACTTGAGGGAGACACGTCTAGTTCAACACTTGAGAGGGTGTAGAGTGGGATTACAAGAGTGTGTTAGTTATAGAGTTTTTCGGTAAACTAGAAAACTGAGCGTTAGGTGTAAATGTTGTTCGGGTAAATGTAGAAAACCGTTATGATAGTGGAGATCTCCTCACGGTGAGGAGCGGAGACGTAGGTCGTGGGGACCGAACTC
This sequence comes from Asparagus kiusianus, assembly GCA_022839385.1. NCBI lineage: Eukaryota > Viridiplantae > Streptophyta > Magnoliopsida > Asparagales > Asparagaceae > Asparagus > Asparagus kiusianus. The sequence goes on from BQKN01063620.1 coordinate 77,044, forward strand.
CGTATTCATATCGTTTGTTTGTGATTGCATTGACGTACTTATTTTTATATTCATATCTTATATCGCCTTTGTATATTGCTTGTTGATTATTTTACCCACTGTCTAGTTTAGATTGTTTACCCTTGTGTTTATATATCCTTACATATATCCCATAGTATATCTCATTGCTAGGATATATTCATTAGTTCATATTGCCTATCCTAGCTCATGTATGTTGTTGTATTTTATACTTGCTAGGATAACTTGTTAATTAGTTTTAATTGGTATAAAAGTGGATTAGATTAGCATAAGACCCTAATCAACCCCCTCTAGGGTCTAACAATTGGTATCAGAGCTTGGTGCTCTTTGATTTAAGGTCTAATCACCTTGAGTTAAAGATCCAAGTTATCTTTTTGTGCTAATCTAGTTATGATTACATTTGTCTTGCTTGCATATATTCACATATATATCATGAATATTGGTGCATTTCGTTTAGGCTATGAATCAAATGTTGCTCCTAAATTCATTAATTTTCCCTATGCATAATGGGCTTCTAGATTTAAACTATTTGTACAATTTAAAAATATTGATTTATGGGGAGTTATTGATAATGCTTATATTGTGCCTACTTTGGAGAAATCCAAGTGGAGTAAAAATAATAAAAGATTATTTACAATGAACAAGATTTTGTTAGAATATTTGCTAAATGCTTTTGATTCATCTATGTCTAACAAATTTGTTCATTTTGATAGTGCTTACACTTTATGGAAATTTATTGAAGCACATCAAGGAGACTTGGAGGAGATTCGACGCGTTTTGACAGAATCGACTTTAAGTAAGGTTGGAGCATCATCATCATGCACACAACCGCTAGGTGATAGCCCTAGCGAGGTATGCGATTCGGATTCCGAAAGTGAATTATCTATTAGGAACTCGCTTGTGCATATGAGAGGTTATCACATGCCTATACAAAATTGCAAAATAATTTTATTGATCTTAAAAGCAAGCATGTAGAATTAAAATCCGATCATGAGTTGCTAGGCTCTAAATTTGATATCATTGCTATAGAGAATGTTACACTTAAAGAAAATAATGATATATTAAATTTGGAAAATAAAAATTTGAGCTCATCTATTGCTAGCTTAACTCATGCAAATAAAGATGTCATGCTAGAAGTAGAATGCATTAGAAATGAATTTGATAACCGTACATGCTCTACTTCTATTATCAATGATGTCGTGCCTAATGTTGAGTTGAATCTTGTCAAAAATCGCACATCATCTTTAAATTCAACATTAACTTCATGCATTGATAATCATAAGAAGCTTATGAATATGTGTGCCAAATCTGAGTCTAAATCATCCACTCATTATGCATACATATATAGCAAAGTTTATAAATGCACTATTTGTGGTCGTAAAGGTCATTTGTCTAAATTTTGCTATGATTCACATAAACCTACAAAATCAAATGTTCTTTGTGCATCTCATCAAGCTTCTTCATCACACACTCATGCACATGCACATAATGTTCATCATAAGCATGCTAGTGTGTATCAATGTAATTATTGTGGTTGTTTTGGTCATTTGGTAAAGTTTTGCTTTGATTTGAAAAAGAATTCAAGTTTGCCAAATATTTCTAGTAGACCACATGTTTGTGGTAGATTTGGCTATTTGACGAAGTTTTGTTATGATTTGAAAAAATATTCAAACTTGCCAAAATTCTCAAGTAAACCACCTTTGTTTAAAGATGTTTTTCATTTGTGATATAATTTAAAAGAAAAATCTTTATTTGTAAATGATTCCCGTGCACGCCTACTTGGTCAACATAAATCATTTAAATCTCTTCATTGCACCTATTGCAATTGGAAGGGTCATTTGAGTGATTATTGCTTTGACCGTGTTAGTGCACCACATATGCCTAAACGGGTTCATAACCCTAGGACGTTAAGCTTAAATGATATGGGTCATGTCTCTAAACCTTTTGGTACCAAGAATACTTGGGTACCAAAACAAATTTGATTTTAAACCAAAATTTTTAGTGTTTTTATTTTTTTTCTTGGTTTTGAAAAATTATACTTTAAACTTTTGAACATGAAAACAATTTTTTTCATTGATCAAATTCTTTTGTTTTCATGATTATTGGTTTTGTTTTGATAAGAGGTTTGTATTTATATAACCCTCCGGGTTTATTGGGTGTTTATTCCCAAATCTTGTTTACCAGGTGCTAAAAATATTTATATGGGTTGATACTATCTCAAGAGCTAGATATAGTTGCCTCTTTTGATTTTTGAAAATCAATGATGATTTGGCTTTATACTTTTAAAGATAATTTTTTTCATAGTTCATGATTCTTTTATGTTTTGTAATCTTATTTTTGAATTATAAAAATTTTGTTTTGATTTGTTCTTTTGAATTCATTATATAGCACAAAAAAATTTTAAATATGCTTTATAATGTATTCTATGAGTGGTTTGATCAAGTCCTACAAAGAAAGTTTTGACCAAACATTGTTTTTAGATTTAAACTTTAATTTATGATTTCATTTGGTTGATTTGAAAACTTTTTGCGTGATTCTCATATTCTATCTTTTGATTTCACAAATCTATTATTATACACTATGTTTTTAAAATTGTGTAACGAGACACTTCTTTCATATTTATATGTGTTCTTATTATCTTTTTTGTATGTGTGTTATGTTTAGCATGTTTTTAATCTATGCTTTCTCACATATGTTATTGGCCTTCTTGTTTTGATGATGTTTAACAAACAATTTACTACTAATGTTGTTTGTCTAGTATTTGTGTTTTCTTATTTATTATAGACAAACAACGTTGTTGGAGGTTGAATGGAATAGAGCTTCAACGATGATATCCAATGAAGGTTGGCGGTATGTCGGTGAAGCCTTGCAATTCAAGTTAAAGATCAAGTTCAAGCTTCATCCGCATAGTGTACCAAGTCAAGCTTATTGAAGATCAAGATCAGCTTGGGTAATCTAGTTTAGGTTTTATATTATGTGTGTTAAATACCTTAAGTTCAATATCATATACACACACGTATTTGGTTTCTATGTATATATATAGTTATATATATACATGCATGTTTTTGGGTTTTCATGCTTTGGACACACTTGCAAAATACATGTGTTTTCATAAATAGAAATTCAATTTGAGAAATTCTTTTTCTAACATGTTTGTTTTCATGTTTATAAACATGTCGCAAAGTTTCATCAAGTTTGGAATTGATTTGTTATGTTTAATGGAATTTACAAAATCATGTTTTTTGTTCGTGCACATGTTCGTGTATGTTTTACCAAATAGATGAGTTTTCATAAATAGGAAGGAGTATTCAAGAAATTCTTTCTTTGACATGTTTATCTACATGTTTAGAAACTTCTCTCAAAATTTTATTATTTTTAGAGTTGATTTACTGTGCCCAATTGATTTTACAAAATCGTATATGTTAATAGTTTTTCAAAACTGTAAATTTGTGTTCAAATATTTATTTCTCTCAACTGGAAAATATTTTTCAGAAATTCTTTCTCTTACATGTTATTCTACATGTCTAGAGCATTCCCACAAAATTTCATAATTTTTGGAGTTCATTTACTATTTTAAATTGATTTTTCAAAATAGCTGCGCACTGCTACAGTAACTCCGGTCGACCGGACCGGTCGACCAGAAATGTCTCTGGACGTTACTCAGCTTTGCATATGGCTCCCGGTCGACCGTACCGGTCGACCGAAGTTACTGTAGCAGCTGACCATTGCTACAGTAACGACTAGTTCTGTTTTTTGTTTATTTTAATGTTTTGGGGGTGTTTTTATTGGTTTTTGGGGTTGTTTCATGAGTCTATATATACCCCATGCCCTCATACCTCTATGTAAACAAAAAAAAAGTTTTAAACAAGTTTAAAGAGTTTTAAACAAGGGTTTATGTTTATTTAAAGTGTGTTTATAAGCTTTTAAGCATTTGAGTGTTTTTGGTTTTGTGAATTAATTCCACAAGAGCTTGAGGAGATCATCTATTGAAGTTTGAGCTTCCAACTATTCTCCCTCCATCTCTTATCATCTATAGAGAAGTTTCCTTAAACTCAATTCTAGCATTTTATAAGTTTGTTCTTAATTTCATAAGCTAGATTTCATATTGAGTTTATATTGTTTTATCTCTTTGTTCACACACAACCTATTGAGCTTATAGTATTTACATTCATAGTATATTTTGGGTTGTGGGGTTTGTGTCTTAGAGTTATGCTTAATTGAGTTCTCACCCTGTTAGAGAGAACAATCATTTATTATATTGTGCTTATCGTGAGAATCACTTTGTAATACACTTGTACACCGAGTGAGGAGTGTGTGGTGAGAGACGGGGTCAAATCCAAGAGGAGTGGCGTCGGTTGACGTGCCTAGGGAGAGGTTGTAACCGAGCACTTGAGGAGGAGGACACGGGCTAGGACCAACACTTAGTGTGTGAGGTGTGATTGCATAGCGATTGTATTGTGTGGTGTAAACGTTATTCGGGTGAACGTAAAAAACCCGGTTGTGATAGTGGAGTATCTCCTCAAGGTGAGGAGCGGGGACGTAGGTCGTGGGGATCGAACCTCGTAAACATATCCTTTGTTTGTGATTGCATTGGCGCATTTATTTTTATGTTCATATCTTATATTGCCTTTGCATATTGCTTGTTGATTATATTGCCCACTATTTAGTTTAGATTGTTTACCCTTGTGTTCATATATCATATAGCATATCTCATTGCTAGGATATATCCCTTAGTTCATATTGCTTATTCTTGCTTATATCTCTCGTATATCTATCTTGCAAGAATATATTTGTTAATTAATTTTAATTGGTATTTAATCGGATTAGATTAGCATAAGACCCAAATCACCCCCCCTCTAGGGTCTAACATATGTATGCCTTAGAATTCATTTCATACATTCATGAGGTATTTTGATAGGGGGAGCAATCCCTATATCTTTCTATGTGTTATACTCACCCATGCTTATAGGTCAGGGGAGCTTTAGCTCTCTTTCATCTATATGATTTTTCCCTTTTTTATGTTGTCAAAGGGGGAGAAATATTGTGAGTATATTCTTTCTTGTTTATATGCATGATATATTATACTTTGTATATTCATTTCCTTTCATGCATATATCCTTTTTGTAAATTGTTTATCATCATCAAAAATGGGGAGATTGTTAGCCTTCTTGTTTTGATGATGTTTAATAAACAATTTACTTCTAATGTTGTTTGTCTAGTGTTTGTATTTTCGTATTTATTCTAGGCAAACAACGAGTTGGAGGTTGGATGGATTGTGCCATAACGATAATATCAAATGGAGGTTAGTGGTGGTTGAAGCCTTGCAATTTAAGTTAAAAGTTCAAATTCAAGCTTCATCCGTGAGTGTACCAAGATAGAGCTTCGTTGAAGATCACAAGCTTGGGTATAATTAGTTTACGAGTTTATATTATGTGTGTTAAGTATTTTAAGCTCAATATCATATACACACACATTTTATTGGTTTCTATGTATATATATATATACACATTTTGACTTTTTTTTATCCACAAACAAAGTTTTTACTAGCATATAAATAAATATTTATGTTCATACATGTTTGTTTTTACGTGGATAAATTGGTTTGGTTTAATTTCATAGATATGAAACAAATATATATTCATATTCATACTCATATGTTTCATATTCTATTGTATTTGTGAAAATACTATATTTATTTTTTATAGATTTCATAACAATAGTTTACATCTTTCTTCATGTCTATAAAATCATTTTGTATTGTTTCAAAATATGGTTAAGCTAAAATGTCAAAACTTATATGTTTACATTTTCATATTTTGGACTATTTTGAAAAATGATGATATTTTTTATTTGGGAGGTCCTTTTTGAAAACTAGTTTTTGCAGCATGTGTATTATCATGTCTACAATTATTTTCCAAAGTTTTATATTTTTCTGAATTTATTTGCTATTTTTAAACAGGGTTTTAAATCAGAAAAACTGTTTTCAAACTGTCACTTTCATATATCAGTTTGCGGTCGACCGTCACGGTCAACCGCACCTTTATTTTTAACCTGCGGAGCCAACAACAACTTTCGCGGTCGACCGCCATGGTCGACCGTCAGCTCAAAAATTCCCACGGTCGACCGCCATGGTCGACCGTCAAAGTTTCTGGAATTTTCTGAGCCTCGAAAGTGGCTCGCGGTCGACCGCGAGATTTTCACGGTCGACCACCTTTCACTCCAACGGCTATTTTTGTACAGAATCCAATTTTCGATTCTGTGGGCTTTTTGATCTTTTTTTTGGTGTTTTTGGCTGAGGTTTTTGGAGGCTATAAATACCCCATTGATCTCAGTTCTCATTGCTATTCAAGAAATGTTTTAACATAGTTTTAGCCAACATTAGAACTAAATTGTTTCCCCAATGCATCTAGCCTCACTGAACTATCTCTTTCAATCATCTTTTTCTTCCTTAATTTCTAGACTCCTTCCAATGAAATAAGGATCTTGCCTAACTTCTTGTATTGCGATCGAGTCAGGACCATACATAGGATGCCCCCTTCACAAGATCTGATCTCTCTGATACCAACTTGATACGAGTCGTCGTACGAGCACATTTGATCACGAAATTATCAAAGGTGGGTTGAGAAAAAATAACAAGAACACAAGGACAATTTAGTGGTGGCGAAGGAAAATACCTTCTCTTGATTATGAGAATAAAATAGTTTACAATCTCTCACAATCTAACTAGAATTGAAGAATAATCTCTCTCAAATCTTAAATACAATCTAATCTCTCTTGATTGCTTTTTTCTTTTTTTTTAAACCCTAAAACAGTCCCTTATATAAGTGTAACAACGTGGATGACAAAGTGATAAATAACCAAACCCAAACCCCATAGGAATTCGTATAAACAGAAACCCAAACAAACCAGGAAACCGTCGATGAGTCGACCCATAAACATGCATGAGTCGACTCATGCCAAGTGAGTTGACTCATGATGAGGTGAGTTAACTTGTCAGAAGCTTTTAACAAAACAGCTGGATTTCGTGAGTCGACTAATGACATGCATGAGTCGACTCAACCTGATGAGTCGACTTATGTACATGTATGAGTCGACTCACGGGCTGAAAACTGGATGCTTCGATGTTCGATTCTCCGTCTCGTTCTACGCTTCAACCTGCATTCCACTGTGTTGTTTTACCTCTCTATTCTAAAGTTACTATGAGAATCATCTATCCTCAAGCTCCCATAAGGATCACTAAGTTCCGAAGAGGAGATACAACCGTATCAATTGACCAAACATGATCAAATAGAAATCCTTTTCTCTCTTCTATATCTTCTGCAAATATTATCCTAGCACGTTTATTCTACCACAAGAAAGGATGAAATAAGTATTAATAACATGATAATAGATGATAATAATCAAGATTTTTGTTATTCAAATACATACAATGTCAAGCTCAGAAGCACCGCTTGGATTTAAGCGCTCCACTTGTCGAATGCATCCTCGAAATTTACTGATGGTCTTCATAATTAATTGCATTAGGCATGAGAGAGACTTTGGAGTCCTTTGAGCAATACAAATATTGGAAATACTTTCATGAAATAAAGCAGAAATTTGTTGCCACAGCTTGTCCTTCTGTCACGCCCCATGTGACGCCCCTGGGTTCACACAAGGCTGCAGTCCAAGGTGAAATCAAGAATGTTAAACCTGTCATGCACTACACCGTGCAATAATACGTTTCACCATCACA
>BQKN01063620.1:104793-134535 GCA_022839385.1 Asparagus kiusianus
CTGGATTATTGGCCGACATGTTGGCCGAACAGACTTCCGGAGGGACTATGAGACCACTCTTTGGGAGTGATTCATTCACAGGTATATATCCGATCGCACTTTTCTTTACTTGTCTAAATTTCCATTTTGACTAATAAAGAAGTGTAACTATAGGACCAGGCGCTGTGCCTGATACCACCATAGCTTCGGGCGTTTTCCCACCTCCGTCGAGTGGTACGACTGATTTGCCCATGGGGGTTGATATACCCTCCATGACCAATCCTGTCGTTACTTCGGAGTCTGTCGGATCTCAACCCGAGGGGACTTCCGCCGGCATAGGTATACCTCGAACTTCCCCTTCGGGTTTTCTGATTGTATTTGATAGTCCCTTAGCTTTCTCTTCTTGTTGCTTGTAGGATCCCGATCCCCTCTATACGAGCGTGTCCACACTCTTTTGGTTGACACTGATCCAGACAGGGACGTTTTTCGTATGGACCTTGGCTTTTTTACCGCCTTTTATAACGGCATGATCGAGAAGCTTCTTCACAGAGGGTACTGTTTCGATCAGTTCAGGCATTCCTTTTCTTGTCACATGATGATGATGAGGGAAGAGGGACACCCAAAGCTGGCCGATTCCTTCACTGCTGAATTCGCTGTTTTGGAGTCAGAGATCCGAGAGCTGAGGGAGTTGAAGGTTAGTGGAGCTTCCTCTTTTGTATCCTCTCAGATGGAGGATAGGCTTACGCAGTAGCGTGACCTGAGATCTTCCATCGATAGCGAGCTTCGATCACGTGAGCATTCTGTTGCGCAGCTGATGGCTACCTTGGCGAGGAAGGACGCCAACAGAGCCGAGTTACTCAGCTCCTTGGATTCCACCCGTGAAGAGATAGCTAGGCTGAAGGAGGCCTTAGGGCGTGCCGAAGAATCCGCTACTATTATCGCCTAGGACCTGACTGGATTAGAGCGTTCTCGTGAATGGACGCTCGATAAGCTGGGATCGACACAGGAGGGGTTGATGAAGCTGCAAAGTGAAGCCGCGGAGGTCCTAAGCAGTTCTGAAGACTCTGTCCGAGCTAGCCTGCAGGCAGAACTCGAGCAGGGCTACATGGACAGGCTTTCTAGTTTAGAGTCCCATGTTCTTAGCCGCCAGTTGCCTTCGGGCTAACGAACTCGTTGTTGTATGCTTTTGACTTGATCTATTACTAGAGACTCCACATTTGCTTCTTTCACAGGATTTTTGGTACACCCCCAGCCCTCAATGCTATGACTTTGAACACATAGACTTCACCGTTTCTTATAGGGAAAAGGGCACCCCGCACCGCGTATTAGGCGATGACTTATCCCTTCTTAGGATTCGGGATAAAATTCCTCAGGTTTAGACCCTGGTGTCTTCTTTAATCGGTAAAAGACTAAACCGGCTATACGTGTTAGGTACAGACTTTGGGGTTTTTGGCAAACCCCCAGCCCTCAACGGGTTTGACGTGCCTTTACCGATTACCGTTTGAATCGGGCTAGCATGCGAATTGTCTAAATCCGTTCCGCATGTAACGTTGTGCTAGGAAAATTGCTTCTCTTAGACTTAGTGCTATGATTTTGAATACATAGGCTTCGTCTTTCTCACGGGAATAGACTACCTGGCAACGCGTGTTAGGTGTTGACTTCATTCCTGTCTTTTCTGAAAGCAAAGACAGAGGAAAAGGGGAGAGGATTGTGCTAAGAAAATTGCTTCCCTTAGACTTAGTGCTATGATGTTGAATACATAGACTTCGCCATTGTTATGGGAATAGGCTACCCAGCACCGCGTATTAGGCGATGACTTATCCCTTCTTAGGCTTCGGGATAAAATTCCCCATACACAACGTGTCCGGATTGGGAAGTTGTGAATTATGTCTTTTCTGAAAGCAAAGACAAATTGGAAAATGAGAGAGGAAGAATTTTATATTCTATCTCCCAGTGCTGAAGAGGAAGAATTTTATATTCTATCTACAGCTGGAAAGGAAACTCAAGGTGGGATCTCCACCCCCAGAATCCGAAAAGTTCCAACGACTCTACCTTTTATAGGATTGGTCATTTGGATCTGAAGAGGAAGAATTTTATATTCTATCTTCAGCAGGAAAGGAAACTTGGGGTGGGATCTCCACCCCCAGGATCCGAAGGATGAAACTAGAAGTGGGATCTCCACTCCGAGAATCGAAAGGTTCAAACGACCGTACCTTTTATAGGTTTGGTCATTTGAATCTGAAGAGGAAGAATTTTATATTCTATCTTCAGCAGGAAAGGAAACTTGGGGTGGGATCTCCACCCCCAGGATCCGAGAGGTTCAAACAACCGTACCTTTTATAGGTTTGGTCATTTGAATCCGAAGAAGCCCGATTTCTACCCTAACTTTTATAGGTTTGGTGGAAAAAGGAGCAAAAGCAACTTTTCGTTCATCGAAAAGTGGTGACTCGGTCTCAGTCTTGGCTAGGATAAGCTTGACTAAGTGAGAGTGGTGGAACAACCCTAACTTTTATAGGTTTGGTTGTCCAGATTGAAAGTGGGTCTCTCGTTCCTGGGAGGAATCGAGAGGGGATTTTGGTTGTGGCCCTAACTGTAGGAAGGTTTGACCAAGTGGACAGTTTGAGAACGATCCTAACCGTAGGAAGGTTTGATCGCTCGATTTGAAAGTGGACCTCTCGTTCATTGGAGGAATCGAGAGGGGAATTTGGCTTTGGTCCTAACTGTAGTAAGGTTTGACCAAGTAGGGATTGTGTGGTGGAGACTATGAGTCATCAAACACCACTGAAAGTTTTGTGAGGGAAGATTGATCCAATGGAGTGATCGGATTTCTTCTCAGCAAAAGAGTTAGAGTCTGACAAACCAGAACATTCGGAATTCGAATGTGGATTTCTTGTTCATCTCTTACAGCGACCGGGTTATCCCTAAGAATATCCCAATGCGGTATTCTTCCGGGAACTTCCCGGTACATCAATTTTCTGAAGATACTAAGGATAGTATCTTTTCAGGAACTTGCCATTTATTGGCATCATAAGCCGGTCACCGTCCTTGGTGACTAAGCGATATGCGCCGTTCGAGTAAACTGTTTCTACTACGAACGGTCCTTCCCATTTAGGTTCAAATTTGCCTTTCTTCTTGGAGTTAAGGATCATAGGACGTCTCTCAGTCAAGACCAAATCCCCTTCCTTAAAACTTCTTTGTCGAACCTTTTTGTCGAAGGCTCGAGAAATTCTGGCTTGGTAAAACTCAATATGCTGTTGATCTTCCAGGCGCTTTTCATCGAGCATCTCGAGTTCTTCGAGGCGTTTCTGATGTTGCTCTTCGGTCGTCATTTGGGTTGCAAGAGCGATCCGAAGGGACGGAATTTGGATTTCCAAAGGGAGGACGGCTTCACATCCGTACACCAATGAATATGGGGTTGCGCCAGTCGGCGTACGTACCGTAGTACGATAGGCCCATAGAGCCGCGCCGAGCTTGTCGTCCCAATCCCGCTTGTTATTTTTCACAAGCTTTGACAAGAGCTTTATGATAGTCTTGTTGAAGGCTTCAGCTAATCCGTTTGCTGTGGGATTATAAGCCGTTGACGAGATGTCCTGAATTTTGAATTTTTCGCAGAACCATATGAAGGCGTTGCTGACAAATTGAGGACCGTTGTCATGTATGATTCGTCTCGGAACACCATGCCTGTAGATGATATGGTGCTTGATGAATGCAATGACGTTGCTCGTCTTAACTTCTCTGAGTGGAACTGCTTCAGCCCATTTGGAGAAGTAATCGGTGATCGCCAGGATGAACCGGTCGCCTTTGACCGAAGGGGGATTTATAGGACCAACAATGTCCATTCCCCTGGTCTCGAACGGCCATGACGTAACTGAAGGGTGCAGATGCTCCGGAGGTTGGTGCATATAATTCACATGTACTTGACACGCGTGACACTTTCGGGCGTACGCGATTGCATTGCTCATCATGAAAGGCCAAAAATATCTCATTCTTCTGATACGGTCATAAAGCTTGGGACCAGGTTGGTGTGCGCCACATTCTCCTTCATGTGCCTCTCTAAGCACTTCTTCAGCTTCTTTGGTCGATAAGCAACGTGCTAGCAGCCCATCGTACGATTCTCCGTATTATAGTAGAATCTTGGAGCTCTTCGTCTGATTGACTCTCTCTCCTTCACATCTTCTGGCAAGATTCCATGCAGGACGTAGTCGATGATGGGGAAACGCCAATCTCGGGGTTCGAATTCAGCCTGAGTTGTGTGCACCTCCTGGACCTCTTCTTCCCTGCTATTTTCATCATAAAGCGGCACTAAGAGTTGGTGAGTTCTTACCGTAACAAACTGCTCTGTTCTGGGAGGCTGTGCCAGAGATACAGCTAAAGCCGCTAACGCATCTGCGTAGGTGTTCTGTAACCGCGGAACGTGCTCGATGAAGAATCCTTCAAACGATTCCGCTAGCTCCACCGCCATCTTGTGATATGGGATTAAATCCTGACTTCGGACTTCATACTCCCCTTGGACTTGCTTGACTATTAGTTGAGAATCACCAAAAGCTTCGAGATACTCAACCCCCAGCTCCTTGGCGAAATTGAGCCCTATAATCAATGCGTTATACTCTGCTACATTATTCGAGCATGGCTCGGTTAGTGAGTAGGCTCGAGGCATCACATGGTTTCCTGGGGAAACTAAGACAACCCCAACTCCGGAGGAGACCTTAGAACATCCAGGAGTACCTGTGACAAGAGCCGCTCGGGAAGCACCATCGAAGTACAAACGCCACACTTGCTGGTGCGAAGTTGCGTTACCTTCGTGGGTTTCATCAGGTAGGTCGTCATATATCTCGGCGGTGTCCGTAGTTGGATTAGATGCCAGGAGATCGCAGATGGCCTACCCTTTTACTGACTTCTGCTGTTTGAAGTGCAGATCATATTAGGACAAGAGTAAGGCCCATTTTGCTAACCGCCAACTCATAGAAGCTGGTTGAGTCATGAACACCCGGACTGGGTTAACTTTGGAGATGACATAGATGGTCTGTCCAACCAAGTAATGCCGCATCTTCTGGATAGCGAACACTAAGGCGAGGCATTCTCTCTCAATCATGGGATATCGAGATTTCGCGCCTACCATAGTTCGGCTTAAATAATATACTGCTTGCTCGTGACCGTTATCGTCATCTTGTGCAAGCAATGCACTTAATGAGTGGCTCGTCGCCTTGACATAAATCAAGAACGGTTTGCCCGATTTCGGTGCAACGAGTACGGGAGGTTTCGAGAGATATTCTTTAATACTCTCGAATGCCTTTTGACAAGCCTCGTCCCATACGAATGACACGCCCTTCTTTGTGAGCCTGGAGAACGGTTGGCATTTCCCCGAATGGTTCGAGATAAACCAACGGATATAAGCCAATCGCCCTTGTAGTCCTCTGAGCTCTTTGAGGTTTCTCGGAGGTTGTAATTCATTGATCGCCTTTACTTTATCCGGATCAATGTGAATACCTTTGGTGGTGACGACGAATCCCAGGAATTTGCCACTGGACATTCCGAGGAAAGACTTAGTAGGGTTCATCTTCAACTGATGGGCCCGCATCAAGTCAAACATGGTCTTCAAGTCTTTAATGTGATCATTCTTATCACGACTTTTCACGACCAGATCATCTACGTAGCATTCGATAGTCTTTCGGAGATGCTCCTGAAAGATCTTCGACATAGCTCGCTGATATGTAGCACCTGTATTCTTCAAGCCGAATGGCATAACTGTGTAGCAGAAAACGCCGAGAGGCGTTCTAAATACGGTGTGCTTTTTATCATCTGGATGCATCTTTATCTGGTTGTAACCAGAGAAACCATCCATGAAAGACATCCTCTCGAACCCGCACGTGTTGTCGATGATAACATCCGTGATGGGGAGAGGAAAGTCATCTTTTGGGCAAGCAGCATTGAGATCCCTGAAGTCGATGCATATCCTGATCTTCCCGTTCTTCTTAAGGACCGGGACAATATTGGCAAGCCATTCTGGATGTTGCTCCTCTCGGATGAATCCCGAATCGACGAGCTTTTTGACTTCAGCTTCGATCGCTTCCATCATTTGTGAACGAAACCGTCATTGTTGTTGTTTGACTAGTTTGACATCCGGCTTAATGTTGAGACGATGCACTGCTACGTTTGGATCGAGACCTGGCATGTCTTCATAATTCCAGGCGAACACGTCGATATACTCCCGGATAAGAGAAATCAACTCCTCCTTCTCCTCAGGTAGGAGACTGTCGCTAATGAATATCGGCTTTGGATTCTCCTCGCTTCCCATATTCACTTGGACTACTTGGTCTTCGGTAGGAGGTTCTCTTTGTTCAAACCTATCACCGTATTGCATGTTCAAGTGATGAACCCATGGGTCTTCCCATGTTGGCATCTGATCATCCTCTTCTATTGTCGCCGGATCAACCGTAACCATGTTCGACATTAGTTTTTTAAACATTTCACCAAGACTAGCGTCGGAATCCCAAGCCGAAGAGTCGGAAGAGTATCCTTTTCTAGCCTTGTTAGCAATCTGATCGATGATTTTCCAGCAACACTCGTCGTCGGATGAGGAGACGTAGCCTAAGCCCCTTTTGTGGCGATAATAATCATCGGGTTTTCCTTTTGGTACATAGGCCATTCGAGGTGGAACTCACGGACCTCGACCAAAGAAAAGACCCTCTCCGAGCTTGAAGTCATATCCCTGCTTCTCCATCATATTGCGTGCTTTCGCATCATATCTGAACAGATGAGGGGCAGGTTTATCGTCGTCGTCTTCCTCTTCCAAAAAATGGTCGGGTATCGGAGATTTTCTTCCTTTGCCGTAGACGACCTCCTTTCCACCCCCAATCCCTGCGGGGATGACAAGCGTCGTTCCGCAAGGGTTGTGTACCTGCTTTTTCGTCATGCAAAATGACTGAAGAGGCATATACAAATCAGGGTTATCATAGAGTTCTTTAGTGACATTATCGAGACACATCGAGTACTCTAAATCATCGTTTATTGATAGTTCTTCGGCAAGTTGCCAATTACAACTATTCTTCGATGATTTATCATCGTCAAGATTGATTACAATGGGTACAATGTCATTTAAAACAAAACCGCCATCATAATCAAACCCCGGTTCGGTATCAGCTTCATCTCCGCTGTCCGTTCCTTGGGCCGATGCTTCAGTATCAGATTCAGCACCGTATAAAAGGGAATCGTTGAAATAGTTTTCCAATCCTTTAAATGGTTGCTTATCCGCGACCACCGTCTTGACTTCATTGTTTGTGTCTACATATTTGAGGCACTGATGTAGAGTTGACGGGACTATAAGATTACCGTGGATCCAAGGTCGACCCAACAGTAAGTTATAGGATGTTTTCGCGTCAATCACATAACAAGTGACTTCCGACCTCAAATCCCCAATCTGGCACTTGATTCGGATCTTCCCCAAGGGCCTAGACCCGCTGGTGTTGAATTCATAAATCGTCGTGCCAGTGGAAGCTAATTTGCTAGTCGGAATTCCGAGATGATGCATCAATCGGAATGGCATGATGCTAACAGCGGAACCCGAATCAACTTGGATCCGATTGACAACGCTGGAGCCAATATGACCAGTGAAGTACAAAGGTCAATCATGCCTCGAATTCTTCGTCTGCATGTCCTCTTTGGTGAAAGAGATGCAGGGAAAATGATTCACCGCAAGATTGCAGTGTTGAACTGAAGACTCCGGCTCTTCAGGAGATGGTTTGATTCGAGTCAAGAAGGCTTCCGAATCACTCAAGGCTTCTTGTAGTGCTTTCCTTGTGTCCTTTGAAAGGCGCAACAACTCGTATAGGGTTATCCTAGCCGGGATGTTGGCCAATTGTGCCATGATGTTGAAATGGGGCGGAGAGCTCGTATTTCCCGGTTTGTCTCTTCCAATCGGATGATTGAATCGAGACTGCCTCGGGTTTTGAGCTTCTTGTCATACAGGCTCTTTCCCTTTCTCCTTCTGCTAGATTTTCTCCGCGGCTACCGGTGCTGGGGGAGTTGCTGCAATCCCCAATTCTGCCAGCGTCTTGGAAGGTGGGGTTTTGGTGCCCAATAGCTCGGAAGCATCCGGGTACTTGTAGTGATATTCGTTCCCGCTTCGGGTTGCGAAGGCCTCCTGTTCGTCTTCAGAGAGCGGGAAGGTCGGAATTCTGTCGTCATCCACCCCTGGTATAGCAGAAGCTCCGCAACAGGATTTACCCTTTCTTTTTGACTTTTTCTTGGAAGAGGTGGTAGTCCATTGTTCATCTGTGATCAAGTCCGGATGAACCCATAGAATCTCGCCGTTCGGGGCCGTGTGTGGCACGAGCCCTTTCTGGCGCTGTTGGTGCGGATCATCATTCACTGTCTTCACCGCCGCATTGATCACCGGCTCGTGTTGAAACCAACTCGAGGGAACAGACCCAAAGCTAATGGATACTGCATTTGCACCCACCTTCTTCTCTTTGGGTTGCTTCATAGTGATGACCCCAACATAGATTAGGGCCTGGATTTTATCCTTAAGAGCGTAGCATACCTTGGTAGGATGGTGCACCGCTCGGTGGAATGCGTAGTATTTTGGATCATTGACCCTCTTGGCATCTTCTTGATCCTGAATCGGAGGCAACTTGATCTTGTTGTTCTCGACTAGGTATTTGAAAATACCGAGGACTTCATCTTCCTTGAATGAGTAGACCTTCGCGAACCTCGGCTCCGCGGCCTTCTGCTTCTGGGGCTGTTGCTGCCACCTCGATTGTTGTGGCGCCCTTTGTTGCTGCTGTTGCGGCTGTGCTTGCACCTCAAATATTTGGTTCGCGTCCACAACATTCGCATGTGCCTTTCCTTTGCCCTTAGGAACAAAGTTTTGTTGTGGAGCATTGCCTGTGATCTGCCCTCTTTCAGCCTTCTTCCTCTTGAGGAATCGCTCGGCTCTTTCTCCCCGTACCTTCAGGTCTTTCCAGGTCTTCGGCGGTGCCATTCCCATGGCTTCAAGAATGTCGAGCGTCAGGTTGTTGTGGCAAGTTTCGAGGATGAAATCTTCGCTGACTGGATCCCTACAATTCATTGCTTTGTTTCGGAATCTCTTCACGAAGTTTTCGACCGTCTCGTCGTTCTTCTGCTTTTCGTCAAACAGCGTGCTGATCAAAATTTCGGTGTCGTCATCGAAGAAGTTTGTCAGGAACATGTCCTCCATGTCGTCCCAGCTGCTGATGCTCCCGGGCTTGAGACGGTGAAGAGTGCTGACGAATGACCGCACCATGAGGGGCTCATTTCCGGAAATGATTCCTAAATGAGACTTAAAATAGATTAAGTGTTGGGTAGGGGAACCCTTTCCATCAAACGGCGTAAAGTTAATCAGATTAAACTTTGCCGGATATGGGATCGATTCCCACTCCCTTGGGTAGGGGCAAGGTATACCAGACCTCTTTACTTCTTGAGCACTCATCAACGCGTTGATTTTGCTCTCCAGGTCCTTCATCTTCTTGTCTTCACTCGTTTCTGCCTTCGAGTGATCTTAGGGAGAAGTGACGTGGTCCTCCTTAGCGCCATCGTCTGCGGGACCGCCCCCATTGTCGTTGTTGACAGGAGGGATATTGACGTTATCTCCTTCCCGTTCGTTCTCATCTTGATTGCGTCGACTAGGCCCTGGTTGGTGAACCGTCAGCGCTGCAATTTGTTGGTCGTGCATCTCTCTCATTCGTTGCATGGCCATATCCATCTCGAACTTGAAGCTTTCCTTCTGCTTGGCGAGGGCTTCTTCCAGTATCTTTGATACCTGTTCGGCGCTGATCATGAGCGATTCATACGGTTGGCCTGTACTCGAAGCCGTGTCATCGGATGCAACAGCAGAGCAAGAATCTGAATCAGCATCTGATTCCTCTTCTTCTAAAGAGAGCCCCTTTTGTACCCTTCGGTAATTCTTCTGGCCCCTGGTTCCTAGTGGCAACCGCGTCATGCATCGGGATACTTCGGCAAGCTGATCTATGCCGAAGTATTGTGTTGATCCCCCTCTGCCGGTCATGTTAACCGACACTCTTGGATATTCGTCTTCTTGGCGGACGAATTTCTTCTTGTGGAAGCGTTTCGGTGTGGAAATTCTTTCGAACACCGAGACTCTCCTTAGGGTTTGAGCACAGCAGCATTCAGATAGCACCGCCTTGATTATGTTGGCGCACGGGCAGCGAGACTTCATGTCCTGCACATATCTCTTTCGAGATTTTTCCATACCCCCAGCTCTATAGTACAACTCATCAGTTTGATAACTGGAGCAACCTATAGAGTGTTGGTATGTGTTCCCCGGTATAACACCATCATCATCAGATGAGTATGCTTCCCTTTGGGAATGCGAAGTTTTGTTAGTTTTCTCAAGAGTGGCCCGTTCAAGTTTACGCTTTTGTGAGCGTAGAAACTGAACGGGCTCTTTTACTTCGACTCGCAACCCGGTGCGGTCGGTGATAGGGGCTTTCCCTTTGTCATTTTTCTTGGGGGGATTAATTCGACCCCCGGTCTGATTTGAAACTTGAGGACCTTTCAATGGTCCCAGCCGTTCTTTGACAGGTACTCTACCCCGGTTTTCCAGTAAAGGACCGAGGCGACCTATCAAAGGAACCTGGGATCTTGAATGATCCCCGTTCTTACCTGGCCCCATTGAAGGTGCCGGAATAGGAGAAACATGATCTGGTTTGGAGGAACTTAGGGTGATAACTCCACCCTTCTTTGCTGGAGGTGCTGGTTTTGATTTGGGAACCCACACCAATCTGCTTGTAGACAGCTTTTTGACCGCCGTTTCTTGCTGCATCTCCTCCGCCTTCTTTAGGAGGAGTCGGGCATGCGCGAGCAACGCCCGACGCTTCTTGATTCATTCCTCGAGGGTGGAGCGATTCCTCTTGACGCGAATCCATTCATTCGCTTCAGTTTTGGAGGAGGAGGAGTTGATTGTTTGCCGTTGTTGTTCTCGGCGGTACCTGGACTTTAGATCCTCATTGTAGCGGATCCCATCCAGTGATTCAGCAGCTTTAGCTTGTTGTAGGACGAGGCGTTGACGCCGTCTTTGGCGAGCCCTCTTTGATGGAGCTGGAGTTGCATCATCAATCGCCTTTGTGGAGGATGTATCTACAGCCTTGACCACATTGAACGACGTGGGGACGTTGTGTGGTGCAAGTGTAGCAGCAGCAACGGCGGGATCTTGGATTGAGGAGTTGGAGATCCCACGAGCCCTTCGGGAGGATGGAGTCTTCCTGCGCCTATTTGGAGAGGCGGATCTGGAGGAGGAGGAAGAAAGGTACTCTTCAAACTTCTGCTGATCGAACTCGTATTCGATCTCTTCATTCACCCGGATCTTGAATGCCGGTTGTGTCACGACGATCTCGGTGGCGAGAACGGCGGCTCCCACTGTGGTCGCCAGCTTGTTTTCGGGAAAAGTTGCTGTTTTCATTGCTTTGAGATCTGTTACAACTTCAAGCGTTACAACAAAATCAAATGAAAAGTCGATCTTTTTATAAGATCTACTTGTGCAACAAAACAAAGATTACAACTTTATCAAAAATAAACACGAGATCCCGTTTTGGTGCGGTCTCGCTTGCGTGGGTCTTTTGCCTGTGACGGGGATGTTGATATCCGTGGACCGCCGGTCAATCAGATCCGTTCCGGAAGAATCCGGCAGAGTTTCGTCTATCTGCGAAGGGATATAGAAACAGAACTTCGTCGATCCGTGTGAGATCTAGAAGTTTAAAGCGTATATCTCGGCTAAAACGAGACACTAGCTCTTCTTAGTATCACCGCTAAGGGGCAACACTAAGGAAAAAGAGAAGGTGAATGAAGAAGAAGACTCCTTTGCTGTAGAGGGCTTGATCACTCGTCGCTGTAGTAGGGCTTCGCCTTAGCTCTCCAAATTTCCAGATCCACAAAATGAATGCCCAAGGGTCCTATTTATAGGCAAGAGGAGACCCTAGGGGCTGCCCAAAAAGGTGTTTCGGCGTGTAAAAACTTGGAGACACCCCCAAAAAGGCGTTTCGCTGTGTAACAACCTGGAGACACCCCCAAAAAGGTGTTTCGGCGTGTAACCGCTTGGAGACACCCCCAAAAAGGTGTTTCGACGTGTAAAACGCCTTGAGACACCCTTTGGGGTGTCTCGGCCAGGCCGAGACACCCCTGGGGTGTCTTGGTTTTGCCAAGACACCCTTTGGATGTTTTGACCTCGCCGGGACACCGCGGGTGCCTCGGTTCAGTCCGAGACCGTCCGCCGTTGTTCCACCGTTGACTTTTCATCCGAACTCGGATTTGATTGATTTCGGATGTGTTGGAATTCTGACGAAGAGCCCTGTAGATCCCGATGGTTGGATTACAGTGGGGCGAACGAGACACGACGGGCGCTGCTCCTTTTGTAGTGATCACGGGGTTTCCGGTCAGTCCGTATCCCCATTGTTCTGAGATTCTGTCGGCTCACGTAGTCCGTCAGTTCACTTCAGGCACTCACCGACGTCAATTGAACTCTTGTGAACCGGGTAGTGACGTTCATCGTCATTCGTTAACACTGAGCTGCTTGCGGGGACCTATCGGCAATTTTTGATGCCTACACCGTCACGCACTCATGTTACGCACTAAGATCGCGATGAGACTAATGAGCCGTATACACTTTTTAGGATACTGATTGGGTAGTCTGTTGCGCATGGTAATGCGATAAATCAGAATATTGCATGAGATTACATCATGACGATTATATGATAGCCTGAGTTAGGTGGACGCCAAAGGTGAGATGGCTTATTTGTTGAGACATATATATGACTGAGATACATTGTTCTTGCGAGTACATAAGATTTACATATGCTAATGTTCATTATGAAGTCATTATTATCCTGTATTGCTTTGTTCCATTCTTAATCTAGGGTTAATATTTAGTTATCTACAATTTAAGATATATGGTATATACATGAGGGTTTCATTGTTTGGATTATTTTGCTTGATGTACTACGTCTTGTGTTGTAAATATCTAACTATTAATTCCATTAGACATGGAGAAAATGATCTAGGTAGACTATGCTTAATAGATAGAGCCTCCACTACATCTAGCAGCCCTTTCCCTGGGGACGGATGGAGGTGAACTTGCTATAGTGCTCTGACGCTCTTGTTGTTTCTCTTTTTATTTTAACTTCCTTTCAGGTAGCAACTTAGAGTTTCGTAGAGCCGCAGGATGACAGATTTTCAGCATAGTCACCGTCATATAGTTTTAGTAGTTGAGACTCCACCGTAGTTTTATGTTTTATTTCAGATATTAGAGTTTTGTATTCCATCTTGTAAAGACAGTGTGCCTCAACACTATTTTCAGTTGACTCATATTGAGACTTTTCACAGTTATTTTAGATATCAGATGTATTCCAGTTTATTCATTTGAGACATGATTATATTTATGAGATATTTCGTTCTACATCATGTCTATTGTATTTATTTTTCTTATTTTGCCTGTTTTGTACTTGCACTTTTACTTGATTCCACTAGAGAGATATTACTGTGATGGTGAAACATGTTGTTGCATAGTATGGTTGCATAACAAGTTTGACATCTCTGGATTCACCTTGGACTGCAGCCATGTGTGAAAACAGAGTCGTCATAGTTGGTATCAGAGCTCTAGTTCCAGTATTCTTAGGATTATTCTGTGTCAAGTCGTGGAGCTAGAATAGAGTTTTATAAAATTCATGTATAGAGTCCGATAGAAATTCCTAGAAAAAAGTGAGGATGCTATATACGTATATTCAAAAGTTATGATTTTTTTTGTAACTACCTTACTTTGATTGAAAAGTATTTGCGTGAATACTTATCATGATATGTTATGTTATATATATATATATATATATATATATATATATATATATATATATATGTTTGTGACCTTATTTACTGTGTCAATTAAGCTCTACTCTTGATATTATAAATATCAGGACGAGGACGTGGTCGAGGTAAAACTTGTACACGGAGAGCTGGGTAAGCAGAGCTCCACAGTATCTGATCGACTTCGTAATGCCGATTTTAGAAACAGAGACTAGCAAAACTTGAGGAGCAAGTAACGAGCCAGATTACATTTTCTGAAGTTTCACTACCAACTGTACCGACCGTACGTATTGAAGAGGTAATACCGACAATTATAACATCACCACATCCAGCTATTAATTGAGCCGCAAAGCAGGGAGCTTGGCTTAGTAAGATTGAGGAATATATCAGACACTGAGAGCACACTAGTTTCAGGGCACGCCGAATTCATGTGCAGCCTTTAAATGAAAGAAATATGTAGAAAATTTCTTAACGTCGACTCACTACATAAGCGAAGGTTAGCTATATTTAGCTAAAAGGGCGACGTCAGAGGATAACACCAATATCAGTTTACGCCGAAGCAACGAATGTCAAGTCCATGGGAGGATTTCACCTACTACTTTGATTAGTAGCTAAAACTAGCCTGTAGAGCACGGAAACATACAATAGTTAATTATGGAAGTAGGACTATCCGGAGACAAGGATAATGACAAGAATCCTTTTGCAAGACTTGGAAGTCACTAGCAACGGGGCAAAAATTTTCAAACACCAGCAACAAGGATTTTCAATGCCAGCAGTAGAGGATCGTGGCACCGCCAGCCATTCTAAGGATTAAGGGGCCAATAGGCCAAATTTGTGCTTTTCAGATGATTCCTCAGGGTCAATAGACTCATATGTTCCACCAACAACAGTCCAGCAGTCGCCAGCCACTAGCAGGGTATATGTAGTCGTACCACGTGATCATAGTATGAGCTGGACCATAGTGGAATGTACTTTCTTAGTAAATTCTTTTCCAGTTTGAATCTTATTCGATCCAGGAGCTTCCATTCTTTTGTATCTTATTCCTTCATGGATAGGCTTCATCTTGTAGCATATTTCTCAGATGCACCTTTATCAGTCTCTACTCCTTTAAGGGAGCGTCTGTAGGAGATGTGTCATCAGTCTAGATGAGTCTAAGTTTATCATTCATCTGATAGTTTTGCGGTTGTCAGATTTTGACGTCATTCCCGGTATGGATTGGCTATCATCCTACCATATTAGTATTGACTGTTTTGCTAAAATAGTCAGCTTGCGAGCGTCCGATGGGTCTGAGTTGGTAGTAGCAGCCTCACAGGGTAACCAGTTTGCGGAGTCATTTCTGGCGTACATCGAGGAGGTGATACTGAGGGATTTGAGTACTGATTTATGCGAGACTAGAGTTGTCTCAGATTATTAGGATGTCTTTCAGGACATACCTGGGTTACCTCCTGTGAGAGAGGTTGATTTCTGCATTGAGTTACAGCCGAACACAACACTGATATCCCGAGCATCCCATCGTATGACACCTGTTGAGATGAGAGAGCTATAGACTCAGCTGGATGAGTTGTTATCTCAGGGTTTTATTCGCTGGAGTTATTCTCCGAGGGGAGCGCCGGTTCTCTTCGTGAAGAAGGACGGTAATATACGCTTATGTATAGATTATCGTGAGTTAAATAAGGTCACTATCCGGAACAGGTATCCACAACCAAGGATTGATGACTTATTCGACCAGCTGTAGGGAGCATAATATTTCTCAAAGATTAATCTTCATTTAAGCTATCATCAGTTGCGAGTTCGGGAGATGAATATTCCTAAAACCACCTTTCTGATTCGATATGGATCCTTCCAATTTCTCATCATGCCATTTGGGCTGACCAACGCACCCGCAGTATTCATGAATTTGATGAACTGGGTTTACCATCCATACTTGGATCCGTTCATGATTGTATTTATAGACGATATCCTTATCTATTCGAGATCGGAGGCAGAGCATGAGCAACTTCTACTATTGGCATTGCAAAATTTGCAAGAGCATCAATTATATGCCAAGTTCAACAAGTATGAATTTTTGCTATCGAAGGTCAGATTTTTGGGTCACGTCATCAGCAAAGAGGGCATTACAGTAGATCCAGTGAAGGTTAAGGCAGTATTAGAAAGAGAGCCGCCAAAGACTGTCATAGAGATCCGTAGTTTCTTGAGCTTAGCCGGCTATTACAAAAAGTTCATTCAAGACTTCTCAAAAATTTCTACGCCACTTATACTCCTCATAAAGAAGGGTATACCATTTGTTTTGGCCACGGAGTGCAGGAAGCCTTTCAGACTTTAAAGGCTAAGTTGACTATAGTGCCGATATTTACTATTTCATGGTAGTTAAGGATGTATGAGTAGAACCAACCCATACATAACTTGGAGCTATCAGTAGTGGTCTTCGCACTGAAGACATGGAGACGTTATCTTTATCGAGTGCAGTTCAAGCTATTCACCGATCATTAGAGTTTAAAGTACCTTTTCTCTCAGAAGAAACTCAATCAGAGGTAGTGGCGATGGGTTGAGTTTATCAAGGATTATGAATTTATGATTCAGTACCATCAGGGGAAGACAATGTTGTAGCAGAAGCATTGAACAGGAAGCGTCAAAGTCGGGTTGTGGCTTTAAGGTACTCATTGTATTGAGATCTTCATACCCTTAGCCAGTTTAACTTTGGGCTAGCGATTGGCGGGAGCAACAAAAATTTGTTTTGGGACCTTTGTTAGTGCAACAATCTTCGACTGATAGAGTGGTTAGAGCTCAACTAGAGGACTATTGGATTCAAATCTGAAAGGACGAAATTTCCAAAGAGCCAAAAGCTGATTGGACCGTTTGATCAGATGGAGGTCTTCAAATAAAGGGCCAATTAGTGATGATAGGAAATCCATATTTAAGAAGGAATTATTTGATGAGGCGCATCGCACTAGGTACATAGTGTATCCAGGCACAACTAAAATATATACGGACCTGAAGAGACACTTTTGGTGGAGCGGCATGCTTTAAGAGATCGCTGAGTATATGGCTAAATGTTTTACCTACCAGCAAGTGAAGGCAGAACACTAGAGACCAGTAGGAACCCTACATCCTTACTCATTCCAGACTGCAAGTTGACAAAGTCAGCACACTTCATACCAATGTAGATGACTTACACGACAGAGACTTATGCGAGAATATTCATCCGAGAGATCATGAGATTGCATGGAGTTCCAGAGATGATTGTATCAGATTGAGGCTCAGTTTTTACTTTACATTTCTGGAGGAGCTTCCAGAATTCTTTTGGTAGTCAGTTATTGTATTCCAATGTGTTCCACCCTTAGACTGATGGACAAACAGAGAGAATTAACTAAGTGTTGGAGGATATATTGTGGGCATGTGTTATCGATTTCCAGGGTAGCTAGGAGGACCATATCTCATTGATTGAATTTGTTTATAACAACAGTTATCAAGCGACTATAGGGATGGCACTGTATGAGGCATTATATGGGAGGCCTTGTAGATTGCCTATTTGTTGGGCAAATCCAGAAGACAGCTTGCTACTTGGAACATAACTTATGAGACAGACTACGGAGAAGATAGTATTGATTCAAGAGTGTATTCTTGTAGCACAGAGTCTACAAAAGAGTTATGTAGATCATAGACGACGATTGCTAGAGTTCAAGGTTGGGGACTATGTTTTATTGAAAGTATCTCCAATGAAGAGAGTTCAGTGATTTCGTAGATGGAAAAAACTTACCCTAAGATATATTGGTCCGTTCAGGATTGTTGAGTGCATTGAAGCCGTATCGTGTATGCTAGATCTTCCAGCATCGATGTCAAGTATACTTGATGTTTTCCATGTTTGATGCTCATGAAGCATTTGCGTGATGAGGAGCAGCAGCGAGTGTTAGACGCACCGGAGATTCATGATTGTTTGACTACTATTGAGATTTCAGTTTGTATTCTTGCTAGAGAAAACAAGAGACTTAGAAATAAGGTGATACCCTTAGTCAAAGTTCAATGGAACTGGAAAGGGGTTGAGGAGGTTTCTTGGGAGAACGAGGAGGATACGTATCGCGACTTCCCGCACCTGTTTGAACAGATAAATTGATTGATTATGATTTGTTCCTATTTATGATTATCCATATGATCATATTTATACTTAACGCTAGAATGAGGGTATTAACACTTATCTCTTAATTATTCGAAACATATGATATATATATATGGAGGGTTCCTTGTTTGGATTTTTTTCCGCCCGACGTACTAGTTCCGCTTAGTTAGGGGTTAAGTGAGAGTATTTGCATTCTACATTGTTAAGTATGGATATATCTTTGTTTCATATCTAAAGATTAATGATACGAGATGTGTATGTGAGGGTTTTCTTATCTGGATTATTCCCTCAACATGCTTTTCTCATATTATTAATCTCTGAGATACGATTACGGAATTTCGAGGACGAAATTCTTTTAAAGGGGAAAGAATGTAAAACCCCAAAATTTTGAAAATATTATTATAAATGATAATAAATGAGTTTTATTATGATTGGTGATTATTCTGGGATGAATGGATCAGATTGGAATCGATTTGAGATCGATTCGCAGTTTCAGCCTCGGTATCGCCTAGTCTATTGAAACTGATACTATTTTATTTTTAGTAATTTTTCTATTGATCAGATAAGCACGAAATTTGTGCCATTGATCTTAGAATATCAAGACCTTGTTGTGGTTAAATTTTCATTGTATTTTGATAACGAAAACTGAAATACTATTTTGAGACGGTATCGCGTTTACGGACATCTATCGTATTTGTATTTTTAATAATTTTTCTATTGATCAGATGGACATAAGGATTATTCCAATGGTTTAGAATGTTGAGAAGGTGTTGTGTGTAAATTTTCATTGCTTTCTGGAAATGGACCCCGAAATCCTATTTTTTAAATAATATAAATATAATATATATATTTATACACTTACCTGTGCCACCAACCCCTGTTCTATGCCACCAACCATTTAGATTTATTATTAATATTATTATTTTGTTATAAAAAGGGGAGGGGAAGAGTTCTGGGCACAAAGAAGAGAAAGAGAGAGAGAGAGAGAGAGGAAAGAGAAAGAGAGAAAGAGAGAGAGAGAGAGAGAGAGAGGAAGAAAAGAGAGGAAACGAGGGAGAGAATTTTGACAATTCGAAGAACAGGAATGGATTGGAATTCTAATTTTAGAGATTAATAAAGGCAAGTCCATCTCTTTCTAAATTCATCCCTAGTAAATTTTGATCTTGATAACAATTGATGAATATACATGATATTAATGCAAAAATATGATATTGATGAAAATTGATGAATAGAATTTTATTCCTAAAGATATAATCTTGCTAGCTATAACTATACATATCTGTCCACAGACGAAACTACTATTCATACATACGAGTACTATTCATAAGTATTGTCACTATTTCTACGTATGTGTACTATTCATACATACAATACTATACATACATATGATACTATTCACAAATATAGTTACTATTTTATATGTACGATACTATTCATAAGTACTATTACTATCCATATGTACGACACTATTTATAAGTATGATTACTATTCATAAGTATAGTACTATTCATAAGTACTATTACTATTCATAAGTATTATAAGTATTATTACAATTCATAAGTACTATTACTATTAATATGTATGGTACTATTCATGCGTACGGACACTATTCATACGTGCTGTTACTGTTTACGCATATGAGTACTATTCATAAGTATTGTTACCATTTACAAGTACCGTCACTATTCATACATACAATACTATTAACGAATATGATACTTATGTTCTTTTGTTTGAGATATTTTCTTTTGTATGTTTAAATAGTGAACGCGGGGTTCGAGCCGTACGATGACACACGTACAGACATAAACGCACAATAATAGTATCGTAGTACACATATTAGTATTTCAAAAGAGGATTTTGAGAAGTGTTGAGTTGATTACACCTGAGTTAGAGGTTTATTTACATGCATGAGTTGGATATCGTTGATGAGCACAGCTCAATACTATTTGGGATAGTGAAATGATATATCATATATACACAGTTTATACACAAGATGGATATCGTTGATGAACTTAGTTTAGTAGTACGTGGGGTAGTACGTCGATATTCCATTTGTATAGGCCATTGAGTCGGGTTTGGATGCTTTGTCTAGCATTCCGTCTGCACGTGAGTTCGATGAGGCTTGTGAGTCGTCTTTGAGGATATCTATATGGTAGACTGTCCTGCACTCATATTACGTACTAAGATCATGATGAGACTAATGAGCCATGTACATTATTTAGAATATTGATTAGGTAGTCTATTGCGCATGGTAATGCGATGAATTAGAATATTGTATGAGATTACATCATGACGATTATATGATAGCCTGAGTTGGATGGACACCAAAAGTGAGACGACTTATTTGTTGAGACATATATATAACTGAGATACTTTGTTCTTGCAAGTACATGAGATTTACATATGCTGATGTTCATTATGAAGTTATTATTATCCTGTATTGCTTTGTTCCATTCTTAGTCCGGGGTTAATATTTAGTTATCTACAATTTAAGATATATAATATATACATGCGGGTTTTCTTATTTGGATTATTTCGCTTGACGTACTACTTTTCGTGTTGTAAATTTCTAACTATTAATTCCATTATACATGGGAAAATTGAGCTAGTTAGACTATGCTTAATTGATAAAGTCTCCTCTACATCTGGCAACCCTTTTCCTGTGGGCGGATGAAGGTGAACTTGCTGTAACGCTCTGACGCTCTTGTTGTTTCTCTTTTTATTTTAACCTCCTTTCAGGTAGCAGCTCAGAGTTTCGTAGAGCCGCATGATGACAGATTTTCAGCATAGTCGCCGTTACATAGTTTTAGTAGTTGAGACTCCACGTAGTCTTATGTTTTATTTCAGACATTAGAGTTTTGTATTCCATCTTATAAAGGTAGTGTGCCTCAACACTATTTTTAGTTGACTCATATTGAGACATTTCACGGTTATTTCAGATATCTGATGTATTCCAGTTTATTCATTTGAGACATGATTATATTTATGAAATATTTCGTTCTACATCATGTCTATTGTATTTATTTTTCTTATTTTGCCTGTTTTGTACCTGGACTTTCACTTGATTCAACTAGAGGCATATAACTGTAATGGTGAAACGTGTTGTTACATAGTGTGGGTGCATTACAGGTTTGACATTTTTGAATTCACCTTGGACTACAGCCATGTGTAAAAATAGGGGTGTCACAGTCATGACTGCTTGTATTATAATGCACAATATGATTATAAAAAATGAACGCAACGAGCAAGAAGATGTTGTCATTTCAACTCCACAATCAATTCCGAATGTTGAAAATATAGAGATAACCGAAACTAAATGATTCCAATGGTTCCTTGCTCGACATAAGAAGTTGAAAAACAAAGAAGCTCATTTTGCACTTCGAAATGCATTGATTGAACATTTGTGAGAAAGACATGGAAATGAAGTGATGTAACTTTTTTAATTAAAGTTTCGATATATTTCAATATTAGTATGTTTATCTTCCATCTAATTTTCTAATACATTTTCATTTTTAATTACTTGGTTCTTAGAACTTTATATTTCAATTAATATTATTCACAATTAGTCTCATTTTGAAGGTATCGACAAGATATTTATTTAAAAATAATTAGTAGAAATAAACTTATGTTGATTTTAAATTACTAGTTACTAATTAAAAAGGATATGGAAGTAATAAGTAATTGTTTAAAAATCATAAAAAGGGCAAATTTGGTATTTAGAAAAAATTAACAGTTGCTTTGCAGCCAACTATAAATTCAGGAGAGAGACTGCATATATGCATTCTCATTCCCTCCGTCTGCATTTTGCAGCCGAAGATGCAGCCCGATTGGATTGCGACAAGGCTGCAAAATCCATTTTTATAGCCCCTTTAGAGTTACTCTAAGGATCTGAAGCCTATGCATACCTTGAACTTATTTTATAATGTTTTGACACGTAGCAAAAGATATGGATCAATAAATAATATTAACAAATTTTTTTTGATAGTTTTATGCATGTGTTAAGATGATCCAATAGAAGAGATATGTTTAGAACACCACTTAAATCGGGTTAACATTTCTTAATGCGTGAAATCAGGTTATTTTAATCATAGGATAAAAAAGGTTTTTTTTGGTAATATAAAATTGAAGTAAAATTAATTCTTAAAGCAGCTTTTTTTCTTATATTTTTTTCCTTGTTTTTTTTGGGGGTAGGTGGATAGGGGTTGTTGGGTTTTTCAAATCTATCCTTTGTTCCATAAAATTTTAAGTATTCAAAATTGTGATAGTTGTCCTTGGATTTTTTTAAGTGATGTGATAAAACAACAAAAAATTTGGGATCAAAATAATAGTAATAGATAGTAATTGGTCAAAATATTACGTACATCATCTCAAATTTTGTAGTCTAGGGCCTTCTTATCGGATTATATTGCGCCCAACAATCCCCATATCGGCCTATTTTCTTTAGAAACTAGCTTTTAGTTTATATAAAGGTTCATGATCATTCTTAAAATAGATAAATAAATAAATACTAAAAGATCAGTTTAGTCTCTATACTAGGGCTTCACACTCAAAGTGGTCCCCCTACTATTATTTTTCTCAACTTAGTCCTTATACCACATCTTACTTATAAACTAAGTCATTTTTTAACATTCGTTAGAAATTGGATATTAACTTTTTGTTTATGATCATATTACCCTGGTTGACATGATAATAGAGATTCATGCACTTTATTTAAACTTTTAGGCTGCATTGTTATGTCATTTTTTATAGGACAAATTTTCAAAATAGACCATTTTGAAGATTTATTTTTAAACATCAAACCATTTAAAGTTTATTTAGCATTTTGAGCTAATTTTAGCCACTTGGCTGAAACTGGGTCGAAAATATTAAATAAAATTTGAAAACTTCACGAGATTTAGAATCCTGTGAAGTTTAGTGCCTCATTAGTCACGGCAATGAAAATACGACCAAACTTCACGATATTTGAAATCCCATGAAGTTTGCCTGCAGCTTTATGGGATTTGAAATCCCGTGAAGTTGCGGCGGTGAACTTGATAGAGAGCTTGATTGGGTTTACAACTTTACTGGATTTCAAATGTCATGAAGTTTGTAGTGGTTCCCACTAACCCAGTTTATATCTCACTTTCTCCCTCACATGAATCCTTCTATTTACTTACCCCTCTCTCTCTCTCTCTCTCTCTTTCTCGTCCCCCCTCCGAGTTCTCTCTCTACTCCACCACCTATCTCCCACTAACCATAGATCCGCTGCCACCACCGACATTGTTTGTCTCCAATCACTTGTGATCACAACCGCTGACCTCCTTTAGGACCGAAAATCGTCGGATTTCAAATTTAGGGATTCAACAATTTTTTGGTAAAATCTTTAAATTTTTTTATTTTTTCTCCTAAATTTTTATATATTCTCACTATTTCATTATAGTAACTTATTTTAGTTTAGATTTTGGGATAAGTTTTAAATTATTTATGAATTTTGTGAAGAAAAAAGTAAGGAAATTTGTATATGAAATTGGATGGGAAAGTAGAAAAAATGGTAAAGATTAGTGAATTATTTTTTAATTTTAAAAGTGAATATTTTTTACATTATTTAAATTAAGGAATCATAAAAATTAAGGAAATAAAAATATTAGGGTTTGACCTATAGTAAAATTATGGATGTGTAAAAATTGATATTAGGGGATTTAATTATAAGTAATATTTTTTGTATTTTTTATGTAATACTAGTTGATATTGAAATTTTTACTCCTCAGAGGTAACGATGAATGATCGAATCATAATCCTTTATTCATATGATCTGAAAATTAACTATCTCGAGAATAATATGCTTGTATATGAAGGAGGTGTGACGAAATTGTTATTTATATCCAAATCATATACTTTGGATGGATTGGTTAATGACTTACACAAACTTACATTAACCAATCCATGTGAGTATCACCTCCACGTGATTTGTAATTATCCCGCTACGGGAAATAGAACAAGTGGCATTCAAATATTAAGTGACTACGATATGAGTCTTATTTAAGTATTAAATGACAAGAAGTATTTAGTGGAACTATTTATTAAAAAGCATCACAGAACTTTGGGCAAAGCGGTGAATCACGACAGAGTGCACTCTTGTATGTTTGAGGACATTGAAGTTGACTCAACTGATTTTTTATCTCTGCAACGGGATGTGGAATGGATACAGTTACAATACTAGCGATCCTTCACTTTTGGGGACTTCAAGTGCCTCGATGATAATGCTCCCCATGAAGATATAAGGCCTTCTATAGGAGTGACGATAGAATATGAGAATGCAAGCATTTAAATCCGAGGATGATGACGAAGAGGATGACTTAAAAATTAATAGTATGATATGTTTGATAGATCGTAATGAAGAGGATAACCAATTAATTAATCGACGTTATCCTAACAATGAGTATGTCGTATTAGAGGATCCTCCACTCGATGAACTTCATGGAGATGGATGGATCAATGATTCTACAATTGAAAATATTCTTATTGGTCAATATTTAAGTGAAGATGCACAAGACGACGACTTCTCATTCAAAAAGGGCAATCAAATTGAAAGAAAGGAGAAATTGATTCATGGGTTTCATTTGTGGTCCATCAAGACAAATGTCAAGTTTATGCAGACGAAAAGCAATGCAACAAGCAATAATGTTGTTTCTTTTTACAACAAAGATGGTGAGCAAGAAGATGTCGATGATCACATGACAAAAATACAAAGTGTCCTTTGAAGCTTAATTCACGCGGGTAAGAGTAGGTGATCAATTTAAAATAACACACTACAACAGAGTTCACACATGTAGTAATCCTCGATTAGAATTGAATCATAAACATGTGTCCGCCTCTTTCATATATCGATTGATTATGCATAAACTAAGAGAGGATCTAAATCTAAGGTCAAAGGATATTCGTATTTTAGTGCATGAAGTGACCACCTTGGACGTGTCATACAACAAGTTTTGGAGTGCTCGGAGGAAGGTGATGATAAAAATATTCAGAGATTGGGAGAAATCTTACAAGATATTACAACATTATCTTAAAGCACTCAAAAAAGAAAATCCAAGGATAGTGTATGAAGTACAATCGGATCCCGTTAATGGCAGAGATGGACGATTCACGGGGATATTTCAGGTATTTAGTCGTTGCAATCGAGGATTTAATTACTGTCGTCCTATTCTTAGCATTGATGGCACCCACTTGTATGGTAAAAATAAAGACATTTTTCTCATTGCAACCGAAATAGATGTAGATGGCGGTTTATGTCATTTGGCTTTTGCAATGGTTGATGTTGAAAATACCAAAAATTGTTCATGGTTTTTTTCGTGTATTAATTATCATATTCCTAGTGTACGAAAGTGGTCGATTACATTCATATCTGATAGGATGATAGTAATTACATGAGCACTCGAATAACATTTTCCATCATCACATCAACATCGCTATTGCTTACTATATATTAGGGACAACTTCAAGAGGAAGCATGGAAAAGTGCATCTCCAAGATCTTCTTTGGCAAGCTGTATGTGCAATGAAAAAAAATTAGATTTTGAGCAACTACGGAAGAAGACTACGTCCATTTCACAAGCTACACATGATTGGATCCAAGGTAGTTTGGGTCCTAACAATGTCAATAGGTGCACCTTATGTGAATATGGCAAAAACGCTTTTTTTATGATGAACACAAATATTTTTGAGAGTTCCAATGGTGTGCTTAGGGGAGCTCATGGTATGCTAATATTGTCCTTACTTGAAACAACACTTTACAGGCTTAATAAATTCTTCCTTAAATGACGTATACTTGGAGCAAATATCTCGTCATAGTTGGCCCTGAAAGTTAAGACATATTAGTGGATCAGATTATTTATGCTCAATCATGTCATATTGTTAGATACAGTTTTAATGAATGGAATGTCATTATATATCGCAATTACAATGGCTTCCTTGTGCCCATGTTGTAGCGGCTTTTTCGGATCTATAGGGGGTGCAAGTATATCACATTATACATTTGCCCCAGAGTAATATTCAACTTATAACTACTAACAAACATACAAGGAGTGTTTTCATCCACCATACGATAGTTGACATCGGACACAAGGCGGGCCACAGATATTACCTCCTATGTATAAGAGATCAGTTGGGCGACCTCGTTCCGTACGAAGTACGAAGTATAAATACTATGGACGAAGGAGTAGAAGGAATTAGGATGAAAAAGGTGTAGTAGGTGTAATCAACCGGGCCACAACAAAAATAGTTATCCAACTAGGATTAGGAGTTGAATATTTGGGGCTTGGTTGTATGGAATATGTGACTATGGATTTTGTAGTATATAACCATTTCTTTTTAATCTTGAATGAGATATCTACGTAGTATGCTCTGTATATGTTAATATACGCTACTCCTTGTGCATGTTTTATTTTTATTTGGCTTTTGTATGCTTTATATTGTTTATTTTTTATTGAGTACATATGATTATGTCATTCAACAAGAAAAATCTAATGTATTGTATTTTAATTGCAGATAGATACACTATGGATCCTGGACCTATCCAACCCGACGCATTATACCTTCAGACAGATCATCATTCCCACAAAATTGACTTAAGATAGGTAAAATAATTATGTATATATCTATTATTTTTGTGATAGTTTCAATTTGTGTATTCTAAAAGGTTTTCTCAATTTTGATTAATGTGCAGACCGTACTAGAAATCAACATAGTGGATCATTCTCAAAGTCATTCGGACTAGGAGATGGAGGATCCTTGAATACTACAGTTGGTAGCTCAGGCTGGTTTTTTAGAGTGTTCGTCGGTGAGATAGATTAGGCTTGACAAGGCTCTCATCGTTACTCTGATTGATAAGTGGAGGCCAGAGATGAATATCTTTCTTAAACATACAGGGGAGTGTATTATTACACTTTAGGATGTAGCCATCATACTTGGACTCTGGATTGATAGCCTATTGTTACGGATATGGATACCCATAATTAGGCTGAAGTATGTAAGAGGCTTTTTGGGTAGGTTTCCCGTCTGAGGAGTGCTTCGATGAGGCTATCGTAGCTTCAAGAGGTGATTATGGTAGATATACCTGTTGATGCCATAGAGGAGACGATTCAGTATTATGCTCATGCTTACATATTGTACATGATATGGTGTATGTTATTTTCTGATGCAAGCAAGAATCTTGTACATGCATGATGGCTGATCCTACTTGTGGATTTTAAGGTGTGCGACACTCTATCATGGGCGGTGCAGTCTTGGCATACCTTTATAGAGAACAAGACAAGGTCTCTTTGATGCACAATAAGGACTTCATGGGGTGCATGACATTGCTAAAGGTTTGATTATGGGAACACATTCATACTGGATGACCTACTTTGCAGACGCACCACGATCTACAGTATCAGTTGTCTTTAGAATGCAGGTATAATAATGTGTGATTTTAAAATTATTTTTATTACTTAATTTTACTCATATTGAATTCGTTCTCATATTTTTTTATACCAAATAGGTATAATGTGAGGCTACAAAACCGTGATTAGACGTATAAAGTTCAACAAAAAAGAGCTTGATGTCCTCCAACATCAACAGGTAAAAATAAAACTTAATTAAATATTTATATTTCAATTTTTTCTGTAAGTGCTGATACACAGTTTTTAAATTTTAGTTCAAGTGGATACCCTATTCTCCGTCAAATCTCGATATATATACACTTGCACCTATTTGTAGGCATAGCGTTTATTTGTGGAGAGCTAGATGTTAGACCCTAGAGGCGGGAGGGTGATTAGGATCTTATGCTAATCTAATCCGATTTTATGCCAATTAAAACTAATTCAAACTATTCTTCTTGCAAGATAGATATACAATATGCTATAAGCAAGAATAAGCAATATGAGCAAATGAATATATCCTAGCAATGAGATATACTATGAAATATATGCAAGAATATATAAACTAACACAAGCGTGAAATAAATAATCTACAAATGTGATAGGGTAATTTACAATGGCGACAAGAATGTAATGAACACTAAGCACAAATGAAACGCCAAAGCAAACTCAAACACAAGCAAATGATCACGGAGTTTGGACCTTCCGTCCTACGTCTCCGCTCCCCACTCCCGGGGACAAATCCACTATCACAACCGGGTTTTCTACGTTCACCCGAATAACGTTTACACCTCACAATGTCGGTTTTTAACGCTCACCGATCAACGTTCACACCTCACACTCTCACTCTGTTTTCTAGCTCACTGAAAACTTTACAACAACACACTCAGTTTTCTAACTCACCGAAAACCTTGTAATCTTATAATATAACAAATGATTTATTCTCTACAATAGATGAGAACACAATATAAGCTCACTCTCAATGATACAATCCCACAACCCAAATATACTATGAATATAAATACATTAAGCTCATTGGTTGTGTGTGTGTAAGCAAAAAGAAATAAATCAAAATTAAACTCAATATAATTCTAGCTTAATAACAATGATAATAAAATATATATAAAAGAGCTAGAAATAGAGTTTAGAAAACTTCTTAATAGATCAAGAGATCGAGGGAGTATAGTTGGATGCTCAAAGACCAATAGACGATCTCCTCAAGCTCTTGTGAAATAGATTTCACAAACTCAAACTCTCAAATGCTTAAAAGCTTCTTAAACACTCTTTTAAACAAAAGAAAAACAAGCTTAAACCCTTGTTAAAATCTTTTAAAACATTCTCATGGTGTATCAAATGATAAATGCAATGGGGTATATATAGGATAGAAGAAAATAACCCCCAAAATCCCCAAAAACCACTAAAAGACAAAATTCAGCAAGTTACCGTTACTGTGCAATGGTAACATCGGCGGTCGACCGTGGATACTCTTCTCGGGATCGAAAACCAAGTTTTGATCCGGAGGGTAGCCGTGTAGATCTCAGATCCGATCCCTCTCGAACTCCTACCTTATTTGACGTGGATGATCGCCGAGCACCGGATCTGAAAATTTGCAAGTCTTCAAGCTTCAAAAACTCCGAGGTTCAGATATGAATCCAGCAGAGCTTCGCCTCCAAAAATTCCAACCATGAGCCTTCAAGATCTTAAAAGTCCAACCCTTTAAATAATGAGCCCTCAAGTCTATTTATAGACATTTAAAACCAGATCTGGGCTCAGAACTGTGTCCAGATCTGGTGGCTCGGCCAGGCCGAGATACTTGTGAGTGTCTCGGGTATTTTGATCATAACTATCTTATATAATCTCCAAATGACTTGATCCAAGATGCATTGGAAAGATGACAAAGAGATCTATAACTTTCATGTTTTGAGTTTCTTTAGATTTGAATCGCATCATAACTAAAATATCAGTTTTTTGTGCGAGCCACCAAATGGTGGCTCGGCACTGTGCGAGCCAGTTCGTACGTCCTCGGGTATTTTGGCTCTAACTCTCTCGTCCGATCTTGGAATGAGGTGATTAAAGATGCGTTGGAAAGCTAGAGAAGAAACCTAAAACTTCCAATGGCCGAGCCACTCATGGTGTGGGCTTACAATGGCCGACCCACTCATTGTGTGGGCGAGACACAACTCCTGGCTGAGTCATTTTGCCTTTGTACGTCCTTGGGTATTTTGGCTCTAACTTTCTCGTCCGATCTCGGAATGAGATGATTCAAGATGCGTTAGAAAGCTGACGAAGAGACTTACAACTTTCAATGGCCGAGCCACTCATGGTATGGGCTTACAATGGCCGAGCCACTCATTGTGTGGGTGAGACACAACTCCTGGCTGAGTCGTTTTGCCTTCGTACGTCCTCGGGTATTTTGGCTCTAACT
>BQKN01063620.1:142014-194474 GCA_022839385.1 Asparagus kiusianus
ACTTGTTGACTTGATTCCAAATATGGCAGTTAATCCGCTTCTGAGTTCGAGTCCGGAATTGATCTTGATTCGATCGTTGTATCACCGAGTTCGCTCTTGTTTAGATGACTCGGTGATTCCCCGAAACGTTGGTTTGATTCCGCGTGCGAGTGGATGCGTTCCAATGCTTGGGTGCGATTTGTTGGCTTCGTCGCCTCGTTAACCTGCTCCGTTGCGTATGGCTTGGCTTCGGCGTTAGCGGGATAACGGTCGTGCTTGGATACGTCGCTCGATGGTCCGTTTGTTGAATTGACGTCGTCGAGCTGTGCTAAGGGACCCGTAGGCAATTTTATACGCCTACAGTCGCTCCACCAAAAGTATTTTTCAGGTCCTTGTACATTTTAGTTGTGCCTGGATGCACTGTGTATCTGGTATTGTGCATCTCATCAAATAAGTCTTTCTTTAGCTGTGGATTACTTGGCATCACTAATCGGCCCTTCATTCGAAGTCCTCCATCTGATCTAATGGTTCAATCAGCCTTTCGCTCTTTGGAAATCTCATCTTTTTGGGTTTGAATCCAAGAGTCCTCTAGCTGACCTCTGACCACCCTATCAGTCCAAGATAGTTGCACCTCCCAAAAATGCGCTACTCCCGTCAATCTCCAGTCTAAAATCAAACTGGCTAACAGTGTGAAGATCTCAATATAAAGAGCACCTCAAAGATGAAATCTGACGTCGACGCTTCCTGCTAAGCACTTCCACTACAACGTTCGCCTTCCCCGGATGGTACTAAATTGTGAACTCATAATCTTTAATAAACTCGACCCGTTGTCGCTGTCTCTGGTTGAGTTTTTTCTAAGAAAAGAGGTACTTTAGGCTCTACTGATCCGTGAATAGCTTGAACTGCACTCCATAAACATAGTGTCTTCATGTCTTCAGTACGAAGACCATTGCTGTTAGATTTAAGCCATGTGTGGGATAGTTCTGCTCATGCGTCCTCAACTGCCACAAAATGTAAGCTACAAGTCTCTGGGTCTACATTAAAACACCTCCTAGACCCGATAACGATACATCCATGTGGACGACAAAGGTCTTATCACTATTCAGGATAATCAATACTTATGCTGCAGTCAACTTAGCCTTCAAGGTCTCAAAAGCTTCCTGGAGCTCATGCTCCAAACAAACTGTACACTCTTTTTCGTAAGGCATGTAAGTGGTATCACAATCTTCAAGAAGTCCTAAATAGTCGGCCAAACCTAAGAAGCTATGAATCTCTGTAATGGTCTTCGGTGGCTCCCAATCATGTACTGCCTCATCTTTCACTGGATCTACTACAATGCCCTCATTGTTGATGACGTGGTCTAAAAATCTGACCTCGGATAGCTAAAACTCATATTTGCTAAACTAAGCGTATCACTGATTCTCTCGTAAACTCTGCAATGCTAATCGAAGATGCTGCTCCTACTTTGCCTCTGATCTCGAATTTATAAGGATGTCATCCATGAATAGAATCACGAACCGGTCCAAATATGAATGGAAAACTCGGTTCATCAAATCCATGAATACCGCAGGTGCATTGGTCAACCCAAATGGCATGATAAGAAACTCAAAAGACTCATATCGAGTCAGAAAGGCGGTCTTGGGGATATGCATCTCCCGAACACTTAGGAATATCCATCTCCCGAATGCTTGGGAATATCCATCTCCCTAACGCACAACTGATGATAGCCAGATTGAAGATCTATCTTTAAGAAATACTATGCTCCCTATAGTTAGTTGATAAGTCATCAATCCTTGGTAGTGGATACCTATTCCGGATAGTGATCTTATTCAACTCACGATAATTAATACATAAGTGCATACTACCGTCTTTCTTCTTCATGAAGAGATCTAGCGCTCCCCATGGAGAATGACTCAGGCGAATGAAATCCTAAGACAAAATCTCATCCAGCTGAGTCTGTAGCTCCCTCAACTCAGTAGGACCCATACGATAGGGTGCTCAGGATATCGATGTTATGCTCGGCTACAACTCAATGCAGAACTCAGCCTCTCTCATAGGAGGTAATCCAGGTATGTCCTGAAAGACATCTTGATACTCTGAGACAATTCTAGTCTCGCATAAATAGGCACTCAAATCCCTCAGCATCACCTCCGTGATGTACACCATGAATGACTCCACAAATTGATTGCCCTATGAGGTTGCTACATGTAGGCAATAAAAATTTTCTTTACACAAGAGAGCTTAAGCCTCACCTGTTTGAGTTCGCTTACGTGCTCAAAGAAAGCAAAAGCTCACCTATTGGCTTGACATGCCAGCGCAAGTTAAAGCTTTCCTACATTCAAGAGGCCAAGCCAAGCTCGCCTGTTTGTTTGGCTCACTTGCTCAAGCTATACCTCACATGTTTGTTTGACTCACCTACACGAGCCAAACCTCACCTATTTGTTTGGCTCGTTTGCACATGCCAAACCTCGCCAACCGCGCCTGCTTGCTTGACTTGCAAGCACAAGTTAAGCTCGCCTAATTATTGAGCTCGCCGGCATGATCTCGACCTCACCTGAACACCTTGCTCGCCTACACGTGTCAAGCCCGCCTGCAGTGAGTTCGCCCGCACGAACTTAGCTTATCAATGAACAATAGTTCACACACTCTTGGGGCTTGCCAGTCAACCCCACCTATTGGCCAAGCTCGCCTGAACATTCGAGCATCTCTCAAACTCGCTTGCAAGCCTATTAGCCCCGCCTGAATAGTGCAAATGTTTGCTTGCTTGTTAGAGTGGGCCCACCGACTTCCCACGTTTGGGTAATGAGGTATGTCTTCCATCACCCCTATAGTGATCACATCCCATAGTTATAGGGGAAGTATGCTACTCCTTACTCCTATTGGTGGTCACATCCCACAAATCAAGGGATGGCCCATACCTTCCTTTGCCTATTTATAAGACCCCTTTGCTAACGTGAAAGGGGGTTCAGCCATCAATCGGTTGGAGAAGTTTGGCATTTTCAAGACTCTTTAACTAGGGGCTAGATCATTTGGAGACTTGGTCTTAAGGCTCTTGGCTTTTTCCTTGTACGCTTGGATTATTGAAGTAGACTAAATCTGAACTCACAGATTTAAGACTCATCAGCTCTCTATAAACTCTTGCATTGTAGCCCTCTTTAACCTATCGCTACCGAAGAACCCACGTTAGATAAGAAGAAAATTCTCTTCGCTTTTGTTATAATCTCTTTGATTCTAGATTTGTAATAAGCAATTCAATAAATGGTGGGAGGAATCGTTTCTTCAACCAAAATGGTGGTAGCCAGGGGACTGCTCGTTGGGTTGCTAAGCAATCCACGCAGCCCCCTACACAAGAGGGGAAAACGATACGTATTAGCACGGACCATACTTTCATTGTCAACATGAATGCTCCTCTCTCCAAAAGATCCCAATGGCGGCGGCGACGAGAGGTTCTCTCTCGCTAAGAAGCATAAGCCTTTACTTCCTATGATGGCTTGAACTACTATTCAATCCTAAGAAGAGCCAAATAGGAACGTAAAGTTCCTAGTTTCAGTGGACCACATTAAGATGAGCTCACCTGTTCAGGCGGGCTTCATTATGTTGATGAAGTTCCCAAAACTGACAAGCTTGATGTTTCACGCGAACCTCACTCCAGCAGCCAAGTTCCCCATTTGGGCGAACTTTGCAAATCATGGAAACTGCCCAAATCAGGAGGGCTTCGCTCTTCAAGACATCTTCCCAGATCAGGCGAGCTGCCCAAATCAGGAGAGCTACGTGTTCAACCTGGAGAGCTCCGCACATCAGGCAAGCTTCGCATCACAAACAGAAGCCACCATACAGGAAAACCCCATTAGCCTCGCATGCAAGCATGCCTTGGTCAAAAAGGCAAGACGAGTCAAACAAGCAGACCTCGCTTGAATGAATAAGATGCTGGAGCTCACCAGAAGGCTGAAGCTTGCCATAACACGAGACCTCACCTATCAAGGTAGGCTCGCCTAAATTAAACACTTGAGGAATTTTCTAAGTTTTCCAACAATTCATCTTTCGAACCTTCTTCGCATGATTAGGTGTTTGATTTTTCTAACACCGGGGGTCGTCACCATCAACCCACAGGGGGACTTAGGGATCATCTAACTCGTAAGTGCACTATTTACGATGCAAATCCTTAGTGCCACTGTGAGAGGCTCATCAAAATAGTTCTTGCTGATTCTAATGTACCGAGGCACCAAAACCTTCGATATTCGAAAAGCTTTCTCAGCAGCCTCTGGAGTCAAGATTTCCTCACCGGAGACGCAATCGCCTGGTGAGATAGGCTATTGATGATTTGGAACTCTAGGTTACTATGATTAACATGGCAGGGAAAGGAAAAGCTAAGTATTCAGATTCGCCAGATCCAGACTTTTCCACCGGGTTAGAATACCTCCCTATTGAAAGTGAGGGTGTCTACCTACACACCCATACTCAAATAGGGGTGGCCATCCCATTTGATTATGCCTGCTTGTCGTCTATCTATAACAATGAAGATGAAGCATGTTCAACAACGGCAACATCTCAGATCTCAAGTTCATCTTATGGCAAGCACGCAAAGGTGCACATGGCAGACGGCTCTTATAACATTGTCAGAAGAGTAGAGGAGTAACCAGCAACCATCAACTTTATGAAGGGAATGATAGAACAACTTCTAAACAAGAAGAAGAAGAAGAGGAATTCATGGAATCGGCAAAGATCCTCGAAGAACAGGGAATGGAGCCTACTCCTCCTAACATATTTGAAGAGGAAGATAATCGAAGATCATATTCGAATTATTCATCTAAGTCTTCACGGAAGCATCACATGCTGGCAGCATTCCTCGGGACAAGAGGCTTGATGAGTTCGAAAGTCAACTTAACACTCTAAAACTCCAGAAGAGCATGAACAAGCTGGGGGTGGTCAGACCATATCTAGTCGAATGGGATATAGTCCCTTACCCAACAAAGTTCAAACCAATGAGCTTAGTCCAAATTGATGGTAAGGGATCTCCCTCACAACATATTTACTACTTCCTGTCCCAAATAGGATTTCTCATGGAGAATGATCCTATCCTCACCCGACTGTTCATCGGCACACTGAGGGGGGTAGCCTTTGAATGGTTCCACAAGATGGAACCCAGCTCTATTAAAATATGGGTCAATGTGAAAAGCTTTTCTTGGCCCGTTTCTTCGACGACAACACAAAAGTGTCGATGAACACTCTACTTGCTAAGAAGTAGAAGAAAATGGAGTCGATCAATGACTTCGTAAAGAGATTTAGGAATCGGTCGTTTCATTGTCAGGACCAAGTCTCTAAAAGCACTTTGATCGATATGTGTCGTAACAATCTCTCGATCGACATTTTATCCAAGGTTAGCACGGTAGATACCCGAACATAGAAGGAACTTGTTTGCCAAAGCGAGCAGGTGAAAACATGATCAAAAGGCTGGAAGCTGAAGAGCCTCGATCTAAAAGAGGAACTTCAGAATCAAATGCCCCTAGGAACCCTTCTCGGTCGAGGGGGAAGGAGATCATGGCTGTCGATTCTACTCCAGCTCCCAAGTCAGCTTAGAGACAGAAGCTCAAGTCCTTTGAGCAGTGCCCTCTGAGGCAATACGACTTCAAGGAAGACCAAGTTGTGACTACCTTTGATACTCTCCTCAAGAGTAGTATAATCAAGCTGCCTGAGATCATAATGCCTGAAGACATGAACAAGATAGATGATCCAAACTATTATGCATACCACAGATTTTTGGGTCGTCATACCTCCAAGTGTTATATCCTTAAGGATAAGCTGCAGGCTCCTTACGATGCGGGAGTCCTAAAGAAGGAGAAGGTGCAAAAGAAGGTAACTATAAACATGCTCACTCTGAAGTTTGGGACAATACTTCTTGAGGTTCACACACCAGTAGGTGTCATACCCATCCTAAAAATAGTGCTGAAGATTACCAATATCGATCCTCATAATCAATGAGAAAAAGGCTTGGTATTGCAGAACTTGCTAATAGGACAGGTGATATGGGTTCATCCCGATCTCCTCGACGATGAGCAGTGAACCTCCAACAAGTACAAAGGCAAGCCTAAGCTCTGTAACATTGTTTTAACAATTTTAGACAATGACAAAGTGGAGATAGCAACCCTCACTGATTCCGACAGTGAGCTAGATGCTTTGATTACCCGAGCAGGGAAAGACTTTGCCAAGAACTACCCTCTAACAGTGAAAAGTCCAACAAGACCACCAGTTGGACCGTCACCAACAGTTTAACTGAATCATCACAAGCCGAGTTCAAGCGATCAACCCTTTCGGTTCGACCTACTCGTACAACTGTAGAACATTCCAGCCAGGATTACCGTGTAGGAGCTCCTGTGGCTATCCAACTTTACCCGGGAAGCTCTACGGGAGGCACTAGCCAATTCAAAGGCCTTTGCCGTGCATTTCTCACCTACTTCAGAAGAGGATGCGGAGAAAGGGTGTCCACAATTCTTCCAAATATCCAAACAGCAGATTCCTTACATTACCTTCACTCTTGAGGATATGCTCATCAAGAGTACATCCCACGACCGAGCCCTGTACTTCACGGGATACGTTGACTCCTCCCGAGTGGACAAGATATAAGTAGATCTAGGGTCTGCACTGAGCATTATCCCCTTGAAGCTCATCAAACA
Organism: Asparagus kiusianus; assembly: GCA_022839385.1. Taxonomy (NCBI): domain Eukaryota; kingdom Viridiplantae; phylum Streptophyta; class Magnoliopsida; order Asparagales; family Asparagaceae; genus Asparagus; species Asparagus kiusianus. The sequence continues at coordinate 148,665 of BQKN01063620.1, forward strand.
CTTGGGGTACCTCAAAAACGGTTGTCCACAATGACTACCACTATTTTTGGCTTTAACGCCACCAGGACTCGGCTGTTAGGGAAGATTCGTCTCAAGTACCGGCTGGGTGACATAAGGACGAAAGTGACCTGCTACGTCATCAATGCAGAGCGTTCCTACAATATGCTATTGGGTCAGCCATGGATACATAGCAACCAGATAGTCTCATCCATATTGCATCAGTGTTTGAAATATGTAGACGACTGTGATCAAGAAAAGACGGTGATTGCTGATAAACAACCCTTCAAAGGAGTTGAAAACTACTTCGACGATTCTTTGCTCTACCAAGACTCTAAACCAGGCAACGAGCCACCGGTTGAGGAACCTGGCAGTAGCAATAAGGCCGATAGTGAGTCAGAGTACAACGAGGGTCTTGTCTTGAATGACATTGAACCCATTATAATCGGCTATGGAGGCCTTATTATAACCAACGCTTCCGAGACGGACGGGTTTATCCTGAATGAAGATCCTAACTTTGATTACTTGTCCTCTAGTTTAGAGTCAAGTAATGATGAGTTTAGCAGTTTGGTTGTAGAGTTATATAATAACTCTTCTTTGCACTTGCTCGTGTACTAGTCGTTCATTACAAACAAAACAAACGATCGAGTCCTTATGGGATTTCTTTGTCATACCCACCTGAGGTAATTATTGTAGGCAATAAAAATTGCCTTTACATCAAGAAGATCAAATCTTGCCCATTTGAGTTCATCTGAATGATCAAAGCAAGCAAAAGCTCGCCTGTTTGCTTAATTTTCCAGAACAAGTCAAGCTCACATGAGGCCAAGCCATGCTCGCCTATTTGTTTAACTTGCCTACATGAGCCAAACCTTGCCTGTTTGTTTGGCTCGCCTACACGTGCCAAAATCTTGCTAACCTCACCTGTTTGCTTGACTCACCAGCATGAGTCAAGCTTGCTTGATTATCAAGTTCTCCAGCAAGAGCTCGACCTCGCCTGAACGCCTTGCTCGCCTGCACGAGTCAAGCTTGCTTGTTGTGAGTTTGCCTGTACGAATTTAGCTTGTCAACAAACACCAGCTCACACGCTCGAGGGGCCCCACCAGTCGACCCTACCTGTTCACAAAGCTCATCTGCAAGCTCACATGAATGTTCAAGCAGCTCTCAAGCTTACTTGCAAGCCTGTCAGCCTCGTTTGAGCAATGAAAGCAGCTCCTTGCTTGTTGGAGTGGGCCCACCCACTTCCCACATCCTGGGTAATGAGGCATGGCTCCCATCACCCCTACAGTGGTCATATTTCATAGCTATAAGGGGAGAGTGCTACTCCTTACTCCTATTAGAGGTCACATCCTATAAATAAAGGGATGACCCATACCATCCCTTGCCTATTTATAAGACTTATTTGCCAACGTGGAAGGGGTTCAGCTTACAACTTGGTGGACAAGTTTGGCATATTCAAGACTCTTCAACTAGATGCTGGATCATTTTGGGGACTTGCCCTTAAGGCTCTTAGCTACTTCTTGGTTCCCTGAAGCCTCTTCAAATAGAAGTCTTTATTGGCTTTCTTGGTAGAACTTCCCTAGCGTTTGCCTGAATTACTGAAGTAGACTCAATCAGAACTCTAAGATTTGAGACTCTTGGCTCTTTGAAAACTCTTGCATATTAGCCTTTTCTAAGCATTCGACCTTAATACTCATCAAGTTTAGGTATTATCGAACTCAATCACACAAGAGCTTCTACTGCGTACCGAAGCTCAACCGCAATTTTGAACGGATCATCCAAGGGGAGCAAACGCAACGCAAGCAAACGAGGAGTATTTAACTTCTTCCTCCTCTAGTGGTAAAGCTTCTTGCCGATACCGCAGAGTTACGCACGTGGCCTAGCCCTAAGTGGCCGAGGCAGCTATGCCTAAGAGCTCTACCCGAGCAATAGCATGAGCTCCTATCTCCCCTAAGCCAGCTAAGGCTGAACCAAAGGCTAAGAAGACCAGTCGACGAACTGCTCGTTAGGTTACCAAGCAATCCGCACAGCCCTCTACGCAAGAGGAGACAATTGTTTATGTCGACGTAGACCACACTTTCATCATTAACATGAATGCTCCTCTCTCCAAGTGAGCCCAACAACAGTGACGAGAAGCTCTATCCCGCCAAGAAGTCTAAGTCTTCCCTTCCTATGATGGCCTAAATTACTATTTAGGCCTGAGGAGAGCCAAACAAGAATGTAAAGTTCCTTGTTTCAGCGGACCACGTTCAGGCGGGCTTCATTCTCTTGACGAAGTTCCCAAAATTAGCGAGCTTGATGTTTCAGGCTAGCCTCACTCTAGCAGCCAAGTTCCTCATTTGGGTGAGCTTAGCAAGACATGCAAGCCCTCCAATTTAGGAGGGCTTTGCTCTTCAAGCCATCTTTCCAGATCAGGAGAGCTGCCCAAATTAGGTGAGCTCCATGATACAGGAAAACTGCACCCTCAAGTAGGTGAGCTCCGCATATCAGGCGATCTTCACATCACAAATAGAAGCCACCATGTAGGCGAACCCCAGCAGGCCTGCCTAAAACATGCCTTGGCCAAAAAGGCAAAGCAAAGACCAGTCAAACAGGCGGACCTCACCTGAATGAACAAGTAGCTAGAGCTTGCCAGAAGATTGAAGCTCGCCAAAACATGGGACCTCACCTATTAAGGCAGGCTCGCCTGGACTCAACACTAGGAGAATTTTCCAAGTGTTCCCACAATTTTTATTTCGAGCCTTCTTCGAATGATTGCGTGTTTGGTTCTTTTGACACCGGGGGTTGTCACCATCAACCCACAGGGGATCTTAGGGACAACCTGACTCGTAAGAACACTATTCACAAGGCGGCGAATCCTCATTGCCATTATAAGAGGCTCACCAAAGTAGTGCTTGCTGATTGCCAGTGTATCGAGGCACCGAAACCTTCATTGTTCAAAAGGCTTTCTCGGTAGCCTCTGGAGTCAAGACTTCCCCATCGGAGATGCAATCACTGGAGGAGAAAGGCTACTAATGATTTGGAGCTCCTGGCCACTATGGTTAACATGGTAGGGAAAGAAAAAGCTAAGTATTCGGATTCGTCAGATCCAGAATTTTCTCGGTATTCAAATACCTCCCTGTTAAAAGTGAGGGTGTCTACCTACACACCCGTACTCAAATGGTAGTAGCCATCCCATTCAATTATGCTCGCCTATCACCCATCTATGACAACAATGATGAGGCTTCCTCAGTGACGACAACGTCTCAAACCTCATGCTCGATGCAGGGCAAGCACGTGAAGGTGCACATAGTGGAAGTCCTTGATGAGGTCTCTAGGAGACTTTTAAAAGAGCAACAAGAGACTATCAACTCCTTGAAGGGAATGATGGAACAACTTTTGAACAAGAAAAAGAAGAGGAATTCATGAAATCGGTTAAGATCCTTGAAGAACAGGGACCGGGAGCTGACTCCTCCTAACACATCTGAAGAGGAAGATAGTCGCAGATCGCATTCGGATTATTCATCCAAGTCGTTAGGAAAAGCGCCACATGCTAGCAGCACTCACCGGGACAAGAGTCTTGATGAGTTCCAAAGTCAACTTAATGCCCTGAAGCTCTAGAAGAGCATGAACAAGAAAGGGGTGGTCAGACTCTATCCAGCCTAATGGGATACAGTCCCTTACCCAGCAAAGTTCAAACCAATGAGCTTAGTCCAGTTTTATGGTAAGAGATCTCCCTCACAACATATCTACTACTTCCTGTCTTAAACAGGATTTCTCATGGGGAATGATCCTATCCTCACCCAATTGTTCATCGTCATCCTGAGAGGGGTAGCCTTTGAGTGGTTACGCAAGTTGGAATTGGGCTCTATCACAACATGGGCCGATGTGGAAAAGCTCTTCTTAGCCCGTTTCTTTGATGACGACACGAAAGTGTCGATGGCCACCCTACTTATTGACAAGCAGAAGAAGGAGTCAGTCAACAAATTCATCAAGAAATTCAGAAATCATCACTATATAATGCCAGGACCAGGTCTCTTTAGGCACCCTAATTGAGATGTGTCGCAACAACCTCTCGATCGATATTCTGTCCAGGACCGGCACGGTGGAAACCCGGACCTCGAAAGAGTTTGTTCGCTAGGATGAGCAAGTGGAAAACATGATCAAAATGCTAGAAGTTGAAGACCCTTGGTCTAAAAGAGGAACTTCAAAACCGAGTGCCCCCAAGAAGCCTTCTATGTCAAGGGGGAAGGAGATTATGACTGTCGATTCTACTCCAGCTCCCAAGTCAGCTCAGTGATAGAAGCCCAAGTCTTTCGAGCAGTGCCCTCTGAGGCAATACAATTTCAAGGAAGACCAAGTTGTAGCTACCTTTGATACTCTCCTGAAGAACAGCAGGATCAAGCTGCCAGAGATCACAAAGTCTGAGGACGTGAACAAAATAGATGATCTGAAATACTATACGTACCACAGATTTTTGGGTATCATACCTCTAAGTGTTATATCCTTAAGGATAAGCTACAGGCTCTTTATGATGCAGGGGTCTTAAAGAAGGGGAAGGTACAATAGAATGTAACTGTAAACATGGTCACTCAGAAGTTTAGGACAGACCTTCTGTCACGCCCCGCTTCCCAAAATACCCGGGAATCGGAACGTGAACAGGCCTGCGATGTATTAGATTAAGGAGAGTATATAAAAATAATCATTTCTCCTCAACCTAATACACTAAGCGTCTGGAAATAAATATAATTCGAAGTCACAGGTCCCCGATCATAACCAGTAAGAATATAATGGACAAACTCAGAATAAAGATATCATATCACAAATGGGATAACATCCGATACATAATAATACAGGTCAAACATGCCCTTATACAAAACTAAACACTGAATACTAAAGAGATACAAAAATACATTGATCAATAAAAAAAGAAAGAACTATAAAAGTAAACTGGAACCATCAAAGAATATGCTTCAACTCCTTCTGCACCGTCTACAAGGCACTCCTACTGAGAATCCTCTTGCTCCTGCTGAACCTGTTCTTCCTCTAAGTTTGACGTACACCAGAGAAAACATGTGTACGTCAGCGTGCATGGCACATGGAAAGACCCCACGAAACAAATAGAACAACGAAAACCAAAACGGAAAACGATACGATAACAGAATTGACAAAAGAACGTGCATCTGTAAATCCGACAAAATCAACATGCAAATTCACTACTAAAACATGATAATCATAAGAATCCATAAATCAAACAGGTAACGAGATCATACAGCTAGTGATTAGAAATCACCCAAGTAACAGGATCATACACTACATGGAGTTAATACTTAAAAATCTATAACAAGAGACGTAGTACGTCGAGCGAAATAATCCAAACAAGGAAACCCTCATGTATATACCATATGTCTCGAATTATAAATAATTAAATATTAATTCTGATTTATGTATGAAAGAAACAAAACTGGTCTACATCTCACAAGAATTCATAATCATCTAAATAACAAGGTCATGTAACTAGTCATCCTATAACAGGTCACTGGTCGTATCTCACACAGAGTCAGCACTCATATTATCAGATACTGGCGGTTCACAAATCCCCTACGTGCATCCAAACCCACGAAATGGTTCGGTGAGAGGACTACACACAATCCGATTTTGGCCTAGTCCGAACTCAAGCAAAACTCGGGTGACTAAACGATTTCACTGACCAAGTGCGAAACAGTTCACTTGGCCCAACAAACTAACCCCAGTGTGAAACGGTTCACTGGTTCTAGTCTGGAAGATACATCAACAGTCTTATTCGATCACATGAACATTAACTTCCCCATCCCAACTCTTCTCGTTTTCTCCAATTCAATAATCATAATCCCTATTAAACTCGGGTTCACCACCTAAACTCAGTCAACACACTCACACATGTTACTAAGTCTGTTCATGACGCACGAGACACCTAAGTCATGAACTACTAATGGTTCTCAAACACAACCAGGAACAATACATAGCAGACATGTCAAATATATTAAATAAATGTAAAACGTGAAATGTGATCATAAAAAACAACTATGTAATTCAGAAAATAATTCATTTTTCAAAATAAATTCTTTTAAAATTATTTCTCATTATTAATCTAAAATTATCCCCTTTTCAAAATAAATTCTTTTTAATTTATTCATAATTATTCTAAAATGATTCTTTTCCAAGATAATTCATTTTAAATTATTATAATTATCTAAAAATGATTCCGTTCTTAAATAAATTCTTTTTAATTAATATAATTATCTAAAAAATAATTCTGCTTGTCGAAATAATTTTATTTTAATTTATCATAATTATTCTGAAAATACTATTTATCATATTGCTATGATATATTTAATATTCTTCACCAAACAATCCCATGAAGATAATTATAATACAAACTAGTCTACACATATAATATATAAATATCGAAACGACAGTAAGGAGAGGTGAGATCTTGCTACTAATAACATACGATAAATTTGAGATTATAATAAGTAAACAACCAGGGATAGGATCTTACCTCGGGATTATGTCGAATGATTCGATGCTGACGGCGCGGGTCGAATCTGACGTGGTGGAGCGTAGTGTCGGCTATGCCTTGTAGGAGGGAGGTGACGGCGACATCGGCGATAGGGATCTTGGCGACATCAACGGCGAGGCGAGGGGTCATCGGGCAGCGGCGCGGGATCTCGACGGGGAGGAGAAAGGGGCTAGGGACGACGACGAAGGGGCAATGATGAGGAGGGGTTGCTGGTCGGCGGGGCACGGTAAGGGCAGGCCGACAGGGGTGAAGGGACGTGCTCGCGACGTGAGGGATGGCGTGTGGCGGGTGGCGGGGGCTTCGAGCTCAGGATGAGCGGATGGGCTTGGACGACGTAGGCTGGGGTGGTTCAGGTGGACGGCGTGTGGAGGCGAGATGAGGTTGATGGTAGCGATGAGGGGCATCAACGGTGCTCTGAGGGGGCAGCGGCGGTACTCTGAGGGTGCAGCAGGGGTAGAGGTGTTGGTGGCGGTCAAGGGGCACGACGGGGGAGGCTTGGGCGGCTGCTCAGCGATGAGAGGAGGCCTAGGGTGCTGTGGAGGTTTGAGGGGGCGGTCAGCGGTTGTCAGGGGCTGACGGGGATGGTCGGAGAAGAGCTATGGGGAGGACGGCGTGTGAGGAGAGGCGGAGGCGGTTGAGCGGTGACGGGGGAGAGAACGAGAGAGAGGAAGAAGATGGGGTTGGCGGCGGCTCGTGAACAGGAAGAAGAGGGAGAGAAAGATAGTGAGGCGGCATGAAAAAACGAAGAGGAGAGGAAAAATAATATATATATATTTATGTGTGTGTGTATAGAGAGAGAGAATTAGGGTTTTGAAAAAAATATAAAATATAATAATAAATCACAAAAAATTAAATAATTACGTGAAAATTATCTACACATCAAAATGTACCAGATGTGGTATTATAACCGAAAACACGCAAAAGTAGAAATAATGCAAGAAATTACAAAATTAAACAAGAATAATTAATAAAAATATAATTACTTGTATTTAAAATAAAATAATCATAGGATAATTATCTGCACAGTAAAACGTACTAGTTATACTAATACGATAGATAATATGTAACAGTCGAAATAATACAACAAATTACACAAATAATACGTACATAATAATACAACATAATACACGAAATAATACATAATAGTAACAATAATACAACGTATTATTTAAAATAGTACGTAATAGTATCGATATTATAACAGATTAATTCTAGAAATTATCACCACACGAAATTAATTTATAAATATTAAAACCATTTAAATAAATATAAAACTTGGATTTTAGATCATAGAAAATTATAGAAAAAAAATACAAATACTCTTTTAAAATAATAATTAAAAATTTTAAAATACCAAAAAATATTTTAACTAGTATCAAAATTCACGGTCATTACACTTTCCTAAGGTTCATGCACCGGTAGGTGTCGTGCGCAGCCCAAAAGCAGTGCTGAAGATCACCAATGTTGATCCTCATAATCAACGAGAAAAAATATTAGTACCGCAGATCTTGCCATCAGGATAGGTGATGTGGGTTTATCGTGATCTCCTTAATGATGAGCAGTGGACTTCCAACAAGTCCAAAGGCAAGCCTATGCTCTGTAACATCGTTTCGGCAATTCTAGATGATAAAAAAATAGAGATAATGACCCTCACCGATTCTAATAGCAGGTAGACGCCTTGATTACCCGAGCAGGGAAGGACTTTGCTAAGAACTACCCTCCGAGCAGGGAAGGACTTTGCTAAGAACTACCCTCCGATAGAGATTACGACTGTCGATTCTACTCCAGCCCCTAAGTTAGCTCAGTGATAGAAGCCTAAGTCTTTCGAGCAGCGCCCTCCGAGGCAATACAACTTCAAGGAAGACCAAGTTATGGCTACCTTCGATACTCTCCTGAAGAGCAGCAGGATCAAGCTGCCAGAGACCACAAAGTCTGAAGACGTGAACAAAATAGATGATCCGAACTACTGTGCATACCATAGATTTTTGGGTCATCATACCTCCAAATGTTATATACTTATGGATAAGCTACAGGCTCTTTACGACGTATGGGTCCAAAAGAAGGAGAAGGTGTAGAAGAATGTAACTGTAAACATAGTCACTATGAAGTTTAGGATAGGCCTGTAAGCTCGTCTGAACGTTCAAGTAACTATCAAAATCACCTAAAAGCCTATCAGCCCCGCCTGAATAGTGCAAGCAGCTGCTTGCTTGTGGAAGTAGGCCCACCTACTTCCCATGTCCTGGGTAATGAGGCATGGCTCCTATCACCCCTACAGAGGTCACATCTCATAGCTATAGGGGGAGAATGCTACTCCTTACTTTTATTAGTGGTCAAATCCTACAAATAAAAGGATGACCTATGCTATCCCTTGCCTATTTATAAGACTCATTTGCCAACGTGGAACGGGTTCAGCTTACAATTTGGTGGAGAAGCTTGGCATATTCAAGACTCTTCAACTAGAGGCTGGATCATTTTGGGGACTTGCCCTTAAGGCTCTTGGCTTCTTCTTGGTTCCCTCAAGCCTCTTTAAATAGAAATCTTCATTGGCTTGCTTGGTAGAACTTTCCTAGCTTTTTCCTGAATTGTTGTAGTAGACTCAATCAGAACTCTAAGATTTGAGACTCTTGGCTCTTTGCAAACTCTTGCATATTAGTCTTTTCTAAGCATTCGGCCTTAATACTCATCAAGCTCAAGTATTATCGAACTCAATCACACAAGAGCTTCTATTTCATACCGAAGCTCAACCGTAATTTCGATCGGATCGTCCAAATGAAGTAAACTCGACGCAAGCATTCGAGTGAGGCATCCTATTGCTACCAAAGAACCCACATTAAATAAGAAGAGTATTCTCTTTGCTTTTGTTGTAACTTGATTTCTTAATTAGTAATATGTCATTCTTATTAATACAAATCTCCTCCTTTTCGGGGATATCAATTTTACTCACCTATAATTATCAGAGGGGTATTATATTTGGAATGATAGACCGGCCTATGCGCATAATGTGGGACGAGTCAGGCGATGATGAGCCCGCTCCTCAATTCTCGTCCTACTATCAAATCGTGAAGCGTATGATGGAGAGTATGGGTTATGACTTCACCTATAAGGAAGGCTTGAATTACGGCAAAGGGCAAAAGACACTTGCCCGACCGACTTACGTTCCCAAAGGAAAGCCCGACAATTACTTTGGTAAAACTCGAAGAGGGTTAGAATACCCCTCCTCTTCATCAAAGTTATATTGCAATTTCAGTGAAGATTCTGGAGACGATTCTTCCAAAGAATCATCATCAACATCCTTGATGTGGGATTCAGATGTTAGTGTGGGAGATCTATTCAAGGACCTCACAGTCAACATGGCTACAGTTGATCCCACTAAAATCAAAGTGGATGACCAAATCCTGCTTTATGATGAAGTATGGGATCACCACATCAGTGACTAAAGGAGTGGTCGGTTTGAACAACGTGAACCATCTACAGAGGACAAGATACTCCAAATAAATATGGGAGATGAGGCTAATCCTAAACCCATATTTATCAGTGACAGCTTACCTCCCTAGGAGAAAGAAGACCTTATATCCCTCATCCGGGAATATAGTAATATCTTCACCTAGAATTACTATGACATGCCTGGCCTTGATCCCCAAATCTCCATGCATTGCCTCAACATCAACTCAGATGTCAAAACTATCAAACAGCAGCACAGACGATTTTATCTAAAAATCATGGAAGCGATCGAAGCCGAAGTGAAGAAGCGGATCGAGTCAAGCTTCATCAGAGAGGAACAACACCCTGATAGAGTGGCTAACATTGTTCTAGTCCTGAAGAAGAATGGAAAGATCCATATCTGCATCGACTTCAAGGACCTCAATGCTGCATGTCAAAGGATAAATTCCCTTTACCCATCACAGACATCATCATCGACAATACTTGTGGGTTTGAAAGGATGTCCTTCATGGATAGGTTTTCAAGGTATAATCAAATCAAGATGCACCCTGAAAACGAGAAGCACACTTCGTTCAGAACTCCAGTAAGGGTATACTGTTACATAGTTATGTCATTCGGACTTAAGAACGTAGGCACAACCTATCAGCGCGCTATGAACATAATCTTCTGAGATCATCTATGAAAGATAGTCAAATTCTATGTAGATGACTTGGTTGTGAAGAGTCGTAGCAAAGACGATCATCTTCAAGACCTGAGAATGATGTTCGAACTAAAGATGAACCCCATGAAGTCATTTTTGGGGATGTCGAGTGACAAATTCCTTAGATTCATCATCATGACAAAGGAAATTCACATATACCCTGACAAGGTGCAAGCTATTCAAAAGCTTTAACCACCCAGGAATCTTAAGGAATTGAGAGGATTGCAAGGACGTCTGGCTTACATCCGAAGATTCATCTCAAATCTTTTGGATAAGTGCCAACCCTTATCCAAACTGATAAAGAAAGATGTTTCCTTCATATGGGATGAGCCTTCCTAATAAGCGTTCAATGAGATCAAGACTTATCTCTCGAATCCACCTATCTTGGCGGCCCCAATCTCGGGAAGACCCTTCCTCATTTATGTGTGGGTAATGGAGCATTCTCTTAGCATCCTCTTAGCATAGATGATGATACCGACCACGAGCAAGGCATCTATTACCTGAGTAGAACCTTGCAGGGAGCCGAACGATAATATCCCATGGTCGAAAAGGAGTGTTTGGCCTTGGTGTTCGCTATCCAGAAAATGTGACACTACCTGGTTGGTCAAACCATACACGTCATCTCCCGGATGAATCCCACCTGAGTCTTCATGACGTAGCCCGGATACTTAAATTGGCGCTTGGCAAGATGGGCACTCCTGCTGTCTCTATATGACATACACTGTATGCCGTAGTCCGTGAATGGATAAGCAATCTACGATCTCATGGCCAGTCATCCACTCGAGTCGAAGATTGATCTATTCAAAGATATACGAGATGAAACCCATGAGGTTAATGTAACCTCGCAGGAAGAAGTTTGGCGATGGATTTATGACGGAGCTTCTCGCGTCGGCACAAGCAGGTTCATCATCACGGGAGTGGGGGTAGTCTTGATTTCTCTGCAAAACTATGTGTTACCCCAAACTTTCTCTTTAACTGAGCTTCGTACCAATAACGTGCATGAGTACAACGAATCACCTAGAAGCTCACGGTGACTCTCAGCTCATTGTTAGACAGATGACATGGGAATACAAAGTCAAAAATGATGACTTAATCCCATGTCATGAAGTGGCTACCAAACTAGCTGAATCATTCGACAGCTTCCGTATTGAGCACGTGCTTCGATCCAAGAATACGCATGCATATGCCCTGGCGTCACTAGCAGCTAACCTAGATCAACTGCTTGGAACAAGTTAACGCGTCACCGTCACAAGTCACCAACTTTTCCGACCGGAGCATGTTCTGGAAGTGAATGCAACTCACCAGGCTACGGGTAAACTCGAGCCGAGAGATTGGTGTTTCCTAATTATTGGTTTCTTCTTATACAACATACTACCCGAAGATGTAAAGAAGCAATATTCTGTTCACAAACGCGCTCTGAGATTCTACTACGATTCAACAATAATGACATTATATTGAAAGTCCTATAATGGCATGTTGCTTCGGTGTCTCTCAACAACAAAAGTACAGGAAGTCCTGCGGAAAGCCTTTGATGGTACCTGTGTCAAACACTAACCCGGACCCAAACTCTGGGATCGCTTGCAAAAATGGGCTATTATTGGCCCAAAATGATCCACTACGCTATCGCTTATGCCAAGCGTTGTCATGCGTGTCAAATCCATACCAACTACATTCACAAACCACCTGAAGACCTGCATTCGACAACGACTTCGTAGCCATTTGAGACATGGGGGATGGATGTCGTCGGACCGATATCTCCATCATTAGCCAAAAGTCATTGCTACATCCTTGCAATAACCGACTACTTCTCTAAGTAGGTCGAAGCCATTCCTTTAAGGGAAGTTAAAGCTGGTGATGTGATCAAGTTCATTAAACATCACATTGTCTGTCGATATGGCGTCCCAAGACGTACCATTCATGATGATGGATCATAATTTGTTAGTCATGCATTCATTCGGTTCTGTGACAAGTTCAGGATACAGAACCTGGCATCCACGACTTATAATCCATCAGCAAATGGACTTGCCGAGGCTTTCAACAAGATGACCATCAATATATTGACCAAGCTGACATCCAACAGCAAGAGCAAATGGAATGAAAAGCTCGGTGAAAGCTTGTGGACGTATCATACTACGGTTCGTACACCGATCGATACCACACATTATTTACTAGTATACAATTGTGAAGCTGTACTACTACTAGAGATTTAGATTTCATCCCTACGCATCACACTCACAACAAGGATGATAACTAAAGAAAGTAATCGATGATGTCTTGTAGAATTGGAGGCATTAGATGAAAAGCGTCTCGAAGCTAAACAACACATTGAGTTCTATCAAGCCCGAATATCCAAGGCTTTCGATAAGAAATTCAGTCATAGATCTTTCCAAGAAGGAGAGTTGGTCCTTGTTGTTCGACAACCTATAATACTCAACTCAAAAAAGAAAGGAAAATTCTAACCGAAATGAGAAGGACCATTCGTGGTAGAGACAGTCTATTCGAATGGAGCTTGCCGCCTCGTCAAACCGAATGGCGATAAGATCCTGATGCCTATCAATCACAAAAAAGTACTATCCATAGTCTTCCTTCAATTCTTCATACACTCTGCCAAGTATATGAGTATAAACTACTTCTTCTTACACTCCGATAATTATATGAGTATAAACTTCTTCTTCATACACTCCGACAAGTATACGAGTATAAACTGCTTTTTCATACACTCCGACAAGTATACGAGTATAAACTGCTTCTTGATACACTCCCAAAAGTATACAAGTATAAACTGCTTCATCATACACTCTGACAAGTACACGAGTATAAACTGCTTCTTCATACACTCCGATAAGTACACGAGTATAAACTGCTTCTTTATACACTCTGACAAATATACGAGTATAAACTGCTTCTTCATACACTCCGATAAGTGTATGAGTATAAATAGCTTCCTCCCTCCAACTAGTGCATGAGGCTAAACTGCTCCTTTCCTCCAACTACTGCATGTAGCTAAACTGCTTCTTTCCTCCGATTGGTATACGAGGTTAAACTTCTCTCTACACTTCCACTTCAGTCAAACCTTCCTACAGTTAGAACCAAAACCAAAATCCCCTCTTGATTCATTCCATGAACAAGAGGTCTAGCAAATTGAACGATCAAATCTTTAAACAGTTAGGATCATCTCAAACTCCTACTTGGTCAAACCTACAGATAGTTAGGGCCAAAACCAGACTCCCTTGCCAATCCTCATCAATAGGATGGCAGGTTTCAAAAACTACCAAGTTAATAATCACCTATGATAGTCATAATTCCTCCAAATTTCCCCTGTCGATCCTCTCTAATAGGACGACGAGCCCACTCCCACTGTTACGTTAACACTACACCTCTAACAACTAGCTCACCAATCCTCTTCAATAGGATGGTAAGTCCTCAAAGTCGCTCCAATCATGATAATCTTGTCACGTTAATATTACATCTCTGACAATCAACTTACAAATCCTCTTCAATAGGATGGTAAGTCCTCAAAGTCGTTCTAATCGCGACAATCCTGTCATGTTAACACTAAACCTCTAACAAATCCCCCACAAATCCTCTCCAATAGGATGGTGGGTCCCACAAAACTATCATGTTAATGACTATCTCTAATAGTCAACTTCATCTTCCCATAAATGATATTGTCTGATCAGTCATCACACTCATACATCCATGAACGATTTGATTATCCTAACACCCTCATTCCTGATAATGATGTTCTTCGTCGATAGCGGCCTACCAAGGGATGTGCCCTATCAATTCGCGAGTAACGACCTACCTAGCGATGAGTCATTATTCGAACCATCAAGCGATCACTTATACAAGCGGTCACTCATTTTTTGGGCTAAGTTATTATATTTAATAACATGGCCTAACCTAATTAGAGCTTAATGGTTGTATTTAACCCAACCCGATGCCTCGAACAACTAAGGGTAGAGAAGATATTTTAGTTTTAAGTCTAAAAGGAACTTCTCGATAACTCATCATACTAAGGGGAATAGTATGGCTAGCCCGATTCAAACGGTAGTCGGTAAAGACAAATCAAATCCGTTGATAGCTGAGGGTTTGCTAAAAGTCCTAAGTATTGGTTAACAAGAAAGAAAAATGTACGAGTTATTCAAAATGCAATGATCAGACAATAAAGGCATAATTTCATTTATAACAGCTAATTTTGAGACAATACATTTGAACAAAGTTATGACAATACATTCAAACAAAGTAATGACAATACGTTCAAACAAAGATAACAAAAATGCCTCAAAATCAACCTCGTCGGGCTTAGTCCAGCAAGATGAAGGATGAGAGCTCGACCTTAACAGTAGCTAGCTCCTTCATCCAGTTTGCTCACACCTAATCCTCCGCTTCATTCTGGAGCTTGGCCTTAGAAAGAGCATCAGCAGCAGCAGCAGTCCCGTCTTCTCATTGCAGCATTTGGAGAGCTTCAATCTCTCTTTTAACAGCATTGTGGACTTTAGTACTCTCGAGTTGATAGGCCCTTAGGGTCAACTCTCCCTGGGCAGACTCGACCCTTGTATGAGTGCCGTTCCACCAAGTTCGCGACGATAATCTCCTGCTCCGGTATCCTCTTCTCTCAAGCTTTATGCTCATGAGAAGCTTTGATCTGAGCATCGATTATGAGTGGTGCTACTTAATCATGCAGGTCGGAGAAGACTAACCCTTCCAAGCAGTGCAAAACTTCTTCCAGGCGAATGAGCTTTTGCTCACAGCGCCTAGCCAGCCTGGTACTACTCATATGCTGGATGTCCTTCAAGCTATCTGCTATGAAGGGGTAAAAGTAAAATAAAATGTACCCCACCCAATGCTAATGACAGAGATTACTTATTTCATAGCATTCTCTAACCATTGGATGAGGCCCTGCACGGATACAGGATCCGGAGAAGCAGATTCTTGACAAGGGGCCATCGTAGCAATGGACTGGATCTGGGGGAGTGACCCTTTGTCATCAACGGACAACCTTCATCCATACGCCCCTATGTTAGTTGGGTCAGGGAAACCAGGCTTAGTTCAGGGCTGTAAGGAGAATTGTGAAGCAGGTGTTGGGGTGGGCAGTTCTTCTTCATCATCCGAGATCAGGATATGCTCAAATTTGGTAGGCTCAAATCTCGTTGTCCTCCTCTTGTGAGCGTTCACCTCATATCTGTCAGCTTCCTCGGTAGTGAGAGGTCTCTTTTTGGATGACCTTAGTATATGAGGCCTAACAATAGAAACCCCCTCTCAATCTTCAAAATGCAATGGAAAGAAGTAAGAAATTTTGACTCAAAAGGTAAAAAAATTTAAGTCTTGAGGACAGGCGGCCTACGAAGTGCAGGCGAGCTCCATCATGTGAGTGAGCGAACAAAGCTCACCTGACAAAGGAAGAAGCTCGCCTGACAACCAAGATCATCTGACAAAGGCCAGAGCTTGCTGATCAAGCAAAGTTCGCCTGATGAAGGCAAAAACTTGCCTGACAGACAAGTTCACCAGAATAACAGAGCCTCGCTTGATTAGACGAAGCTCGCTAGAAGATGAACAAGAGTATGTTCAACTTCATCACTTTCAGTCCCCTCGACTTACCATGGAGAGATCGAGTCACGTTGGTGGTGGCAACGGTGGCGGTGTTGGAAGAAGCGACGTTCTTCTTCCCTTAGAGATGAGCACCTTGCATTTGGGAGCCATTTCGAGCTCGAAGAGAAGAGAAAATGAGGATGAGGTTCAAGTTTTCTTCAAATGCTTGATAGTTTCGAATGGAATAGTAGTCTCCCGACGAGGTTGACAAACATCTTATATAGACGAATCTTAATGGCTGAGATCCACCATCACGACCAAAACGAACGGTTCAGATTATCTATGACAGTTTGATTCGGAAGCTCGAATCGAACGGCCACAAGCATGTTCCTAACCGTGGGACATTCGGAATTCCGAGCGAATAGCGGAGATTTGGCGGTTTAGACTGAACGACCATGATCTCTCGTTGAAACGACGATTGAGATCAAAGATGCTGCAAAATCAACGGCCAAAATCAGGCATGTGAAGATGAGGCGTCACCTTAGCTATGGGAAGTGCAAGAAATCACCCGCAAAAACGTAGCTCGCCTGCCACCTACTTAGTCTCGCTTGTAGCCATTCACCTCGCCTGCAAGCACGAAGCTTGCCTGCCGATGTTTAAAGCTTGCCTGCCAGTAGCTTGAGTTCGCCTACACTTCATCGAGCTAGCCTGAAGAGCACAACTTAACAAAGGGGCTCAAATTCGCCCAAACCAATGAACAATAGTCCTCTTCATTCAAAGTGTTCTAGACCACATTCAAATTGATTTAGGTCTAAAAATTTTAAAGCGGGTTTTGTAGGCAATAAATATTGCCTTTACACAAGAGAGCTCAAGCCTCACTTGTTTAAGTTCGCATACGTGCTCAAAGCAAGCAAAAGCTCACCTGTTGGCTTGACTTGCCAGCACAAGTCAAAGCTTACCTGCATTCAAGAGGCCAAGCCAAGCTTGCCTATTTGTTTGGCTTACCTGCTAGAGCCAAACCTTGCCTGTTTGTTTGACTCACCTCACGAACCAAACCTCGCCTGTTCGTTAGGCTCGCCTGCACGTGCCAAATCTCACCAACCGTGCCTATTTTATTGACTCTCCAGTACGAGTTAAGCTTTCCATATTATCAAGCTCGCCAGCACGAGCTCGACCTTGCCTGAATGCCTTGTTTACCTGCACGAGTCAAGCCTTTTTGTAGTGAGTTCGCCCTCAAAAACTCAGCTTATCAACGAACGCCAGGTCACATGATCGAGGGGCCCACCAGCTACCCTGCCTATTCGTCATGCTCACCTACAAGCTCGCCCAAATGTTTAAGCAGCTCTCAAGCTCACCTGCAAACCTGTCAGCCCCGCTTGAACAGTGCAAATTGTTGCTTGCTTGTGGGAGTGGGCCCACCCACTTCAAACATCCTGGGTAATGAGGCATGGCTCCCATCACCCCTATAGTGGTCACATCCTATAGCTATAGGGGGAGTATGCTACTCCTTACTCCTATTGGTGGTCACATCCCACAAATTTAGTGATGACCCATGCCTTCCCTTACCTATTTATAGGACCCCTTTGCTAACGTGAAAGGGGGTTCAGCCAGCAATTGGGTGGAGAAGCTTGGCATTTTCATTTAACCAGGTGCTAGATCATTTAGAGACTTGATCTTAAGGCTCTTGGCTTCTTCCTTTTGGAGACTAGCTAATTAGCTCCCTCAAGGCTCTTCAAACAGAGATCTTTATTGGCTTGCTTGGTTGAACCTCCCTAGCTATAAGCTTGGATTGTTTAAGTAGACAATCTAAACTCTCAGATTTGAGACTCATTAGCTCTCTCTAAGCTTTCGGCCTTGATACTCATTAAGCTTTGGTATAATTGAACTCAATCACATAAGAGCTTCTACTACGTACTGAAGCTCAACCATAATTTCAATCGGATCGTCCAAGGAAGCAAACTCGATGTAAGCATCCGAGGGAGGCATCCTATCTCTACCGAAGAACCCACGTTAAACAAGAGAGCATTTTCTTTGCTTCTATTGTATTCTCTTTGATTCAAAGTTTGTAATAAGCAATTCAATTAATATAAATCTCCGTTGAGAACCAAATATTATTACCCACCTACGCTACAATAAACTCAGATCCATAGGACACTCGCAAGCTGACTGTTTTAGCAAAACAGTCGATACTAACATGGTAGGATGATAGCCAATACATTCTGAGAATGATGATAAAATCTAATATCCGCAAAATGATTAAATCAATGGTAAACTCAAACTCATCTAGATTGATGACATATCTCCTACAGATACTCTCTAATAGGGACACCTCACCTAAAGGAGTAGAGATTGATAATGGTACATCTAAGGGATATGCTACAAACTGAAGCCTGTCCATGAAGGTATGAAAAATAAAGGAATGTGAACCTCTTTAATCGAACAAGATTCGAGCTGGGAAGAAGTTCACTAAGAAAGTACATTCCACTATAGCTCTACTCGCACCATGGTTGTGTGGTATGACTGCATAAACCTTGTCGGTGGCTGAAGACATCAGCATTGAAGGCGGTGAAACATATGGGACTATCTATCCCTTAGGAATCTCCTGGATGTCGTGTATCTCACTTGTTGGCCCTCAATCCTTAAAACTCTTGGCGGTACCTCGATCCTCTGCTACGGGCCATAACCGCGATCTTGCGACTGCTGACCCTAACCACGATTCTATTATACGTGTCCACGTCCCTATTGCTGACCCTAGCCTCTACCCTACTAGCCTCGTGCTGGGGCGCTATGACAATCCTTCGACCTATGACCGATCTTGTTACAGTTACAGATCTTGTTACAGTTGTAACATGCACCTTGAATCTTACGCTGCTATAACATTCTAGAATCATGTTGTGACCCCTTCTTAGAATGTCCTTATTGCTGGTGATGAAAATCCTTACCTCGCTACTGGGGTCCTCTAGGTCCTGCAAAAGATCTCTTTCCCTTGCCATTATCACCCTGTTGTCCTACCTTAGTACTACTTTCCTTGGTCTTCTGAAATATTACAGTCTCTGTTTCCTACAAAATAGTTGCATCAGCTACCTCTCGAACTGAGCGGAATTGTCTAGAAATAAGGTAATGATGAAGGCTTTGACGAAGCCCCATAATCTGAGCCTGGCGCTCTCCGGCCAGCCACATGCCCTTGAAACGAAGTAAATTCATAAATCTGCTCTCATAGTCAGCTACGGTCATGTCTCCCTGCTCCAGTTTGGATAGCTCGAACTCTTTCTCGGCCCTTACGGCAGAAGATATATACTGTTGATAATCATATTTTATTATAATTTTATACCCTTATTATCTATTTTATATGAATAAATATACCACTAATAATTGATTTTTATCTTATAATTGCAGGTTAATGAAGAATAAATCTCAAACTCCCATCTCTCAACAAAAACCCAATGAAGAAAAGAAGAAGCCCTTTGGAAAATTAATTTCCAATTTATCCAAAAGCCCAAGCTAAGAAGAAGGATTAAAGCCCAAGAAATACCAAAGCCCAAAGTTAAAATCAAAATAAATGCATGAAGAAATCAAGAAGTCCAAAAGCCCAAGCAAAAGCCCAAAATCCAAGCCCAAAAGCCAATGGAAGAAGAACTCTGCGGATAGCAACAGGAGAAGGGGAGGCACCGATGCCCGCATCGATGCCCGCATCGATAGGCGCATCGATGCCTGCATCGATGCCTGTATCGATGCCTGCATCGATGCCTACATCGATGCCTGCATCGATACTCTGGGTAATTTGTTACGAATCTAAGGCTGAAATTTGTTGTTTTTGGATAAGATTTTAATCTAATAGCTCTTATTCACTGATGTTTACTATAAATAGGGGTAGAGAGTGAGGGGTTAGAGGTGTGAAAAATTTTGTAACTCCATTTGGAGAGGAGGGCTACTCTTAATTGAGAAGGCCTTCCAAAAATTATAACTTTAGTTGTAATTAATAAAAATAATTTTTCTCCTCTTTAAATTTGTTCTTTCTCCTCTTTGTTGAATGATGAGGATGGAGATGAAGAGCAATTTGAAGGTTTGTATTTCTTTTCTCTTTTATTTCCTTTTAGTAATTTCTTTATTATTGCTTATTAGTTAGATTTAAATTTATGCTTGTAGTGTAGATTTATTTTCTTGTCTTTTTATTTCCTTTTGCACTTTAATTTGTAGAGAAGATTTATTTTCTTGCATTTAATTTTTGTAATATATTTTTGTAGTTTAGATTTTAATTCTTTGTAGTTAGAATTATTTATTGTTCATAGTTTAGATTTTTATTTTCTTTTTAATTTTGTAATTAGTTCTTTTTCTTCTTGTTTTTATTTTTTAAGATGTGAAATTAATTCTTGTAGGAATCTTAGAATTGTATGATGCTAGTCTAATTTCTTTTATATTATATGAATTATTCTCTTTCACTTAAAATGCTCATGTTTAGGATAATCAATTAGAGAACTAATCGGTAGAAGAAGAATTTGATAATCTATACTTATCTTAAATGGTTTGATAGGTTATGCTTATGAATTCTAGGATTATTATCTTATTGTTGTTCTTACCATGAATAGTAATTTTTACTTAGATGATAATTTGATAGGTTATACTTTCCTTAAATGGTTTGACGGTCTATGCTTAATAAATCTAAGTTGAATTATGATAAAAAGAGAATAGTTTGTATCTTGTAATTGAAATTAGCTAGTGGATTATATTCTAAATTTCTTACCTCTTTTGAATCCTCCATCTTAACTTTCTTAAATTTTCTTTTCATTCTTGGTTTTATTTCTTGATTTTATTCATTCTTCTTTCTTGTCTTGTGATTTCATTTATTCTTTGATTCTTTCTTCTCTAAAATTCAATTTATTATCTCTTGCACATAAATCAAAACAACCACTCATCACAATCACACTTATTCTTTATTTCTAATTGTCACGCACAAAATATAAGAACCAAGTCTAATAATCTCTTAAAATCATCTTCCTCGTGGGATCGATATCTTTTTATACTATAACTTGATAAATTGTGCACTTGTAATTTTAGTACATAATTATGCCGCATCAACTACTTGTCGAAAAAGTAAAAAAAATCTTTCCAATTGAGTAAAATCTGGTGTTCTAGGGTTAATTGAAGCCTATACCATCAACCGGCATCACCCTTAAGGTTGAAAACTGCTAATCTCTGCTTCTACATTAAATCAACATCAAATTGATCGAGAATATTCCTCACGTCTTCCTTCCACTTGTGGGTTACTAGTGAGTTTGATGATCCCTGTGTTTGCGTTGGAATTTGATTTCTTTGCTGAATCCATTACAATCTTTTATTGACTTTCAAGATTCAAAAAAAGACGAGCCTTTTTATAAGATTTTTTTACACAAAAGAAATAGATCAACAATTCCCTAGAAACACAAGTAGAGGACGTTTATCACCCGCTGCTTGCGTAGGGTCTTTGTCTTTGCCGGGGTTTATCCGAGGACCACCGCAGATCAGATCTGGTTGATTTTGTTTTCTCACAAAGGAAATAAGAAATCAAAGTGAATGACTCAACAAGGTGAGGCAAACACTCTTCTTGAGATCAAATCAAAGTTTGATCTCAAGGAAAACAGGTAACAGGTGCTGAAGGGGCTGCATATCTGCCGAACTTCTCTTTTTTATGCTGAATAACTCAAAGATCTCTCTTCCTCCTCTCCGAAATTCATACTCCTTTGTTGCTCAAAATGATAGGGCTTCACCTCCAGCTCGAAATTCCCGATTTCCCGTGCATAAAGGCCCTAAGGTTGTATTTATAGACTTCTGAATGCCCTGTTTTTGGATGAGAACCCAAGATTTGAAGTTATATTCGGTTTAACAACTCTCCCATGTTAAAGGATAGCCTCAAGGTAGTTGTGGAGGTTTCGGAACCATCAAAATAGATCGAAAATCACCAAAATGCGACCCGAGAGTCTTGACAGGTGTGAAACACCAAGGGTATTTCGCACTACAAGTGAAAAAAACAGGGTCGCTTGTCCGTTGTTTTGCCGTTTTGCGTGTTCTGTTGACTTGTACGCTTTGCCAACTCACTTCATGTGTTCGTTTGCTTCTTTACGGCATCGGACTATCCTATTTGACTCGAATAACGACATTTATCGCCTTCTCTTTATCTCGAGCTGCGTGCAAGAACCTATAGGCAATTTTTGATGCCTACAAATACCCACTCCAAAGTGTTTCAATCTCATTCTTTCATAGAGGAGCTATGAAGACTTTGGATATGATACGCTCAGCCTTCAATTCATTGATTTCTTCAGCTTTCAGTCTATTTAGTATTTTGTCGAATAGCTAAAATTCTTCTGATGCTGTGTTTATCGTCTGACCGTTGTCAAAATCTTAAACTGAAGTTGGTGTGTTGATTTTTGAATTTAGCTTGTGTCATTGGATCGACATTGTTGGATCGACGTTGAACTTATCATCTTCATCGGGAACTCGTATCTGAATCATAATTGAACTCCTGGGTATTATAGTTTGACCTAAAATTTCATCTTGAGCCTCATTTCGGTAAAAATTATCGACGTGTTGACCGGCGTAAACCTTCATTGCAAAGCGTTAACCGACGTTGACTCTCATTTGTAATGCGTTGACCAGCATTGACTCTCATTACAACGCATTGACCGACATTGACTTTTTATTGGCAACACGTTGACCGTCGTTAACTTTTTTATTCGCAACGTGTTGATTGACGTTGACTCTCATTACAACACGATGACCGGTGTTTAATTTTCTTTTCCAACGCGTTAACTGACGTTGACGCTCATTTACAACACGTCAACTAGTGTTGACCCTCATTTGCAATGCGTTGATCGGTGTTGACTTTACGTTTGCAACATGTTGACCAACGTTGACTCTTATTTGTAATGCATTGGCCGTTGATGATTCTCATTTGCAATGCGTTGAGTGCATTGACTTTTGTTTATAACGCGTTAACCGGTGTTGACTCTCATTTGTAACGCGTTGACCGGCGTTGACCCTTATTTGCAACGCGTTGATAGAAACTGACTTTGCGTTTGCAATGCGTTGATCAGTGTTAACTCTCAATTGCAATACATTGTCCGGTGTTGACTTTTCATTTGTAACGCATTGACCAGTGTTGACTCTTATTTACAACGCGTTGACCAGTGTTGACTTGTGTGAATACAGTTTATACACATGCGTTGCCTGGAGTCTACACATTTTAAGCTCTTAAGGTGTTGGAGCGTGAAGAATCAGTTTATACTCGTATACTCTTTGGAATTTTGGGATTCAGTTTAATCTTGTGTACCTGTTGGAGGTTTAATGGGATGAAATTTATACTCATATACTCATCGGAGTGAATACAGGCTTCAAATATACCAAAACGGGCAAAAAATAGTTGATAACGGGTGCAAACAGCAATGCAGAAAACACAGGGACACCCTCTTCTGTGCAAAACACGTGTGGCGTTTCGCATATGTGTGAAACACCACTCGTGTTTTTCCCAAGCGAAACAAAAGTTATGTTTCGCATATGTGCGACCCATCGCTTGGTAGGTCGCCGCTTGAGGATCGACGGGACACATCGCTTGGTAGGTCGCCGCTTGAGGATCGACGTGACACATTACTTGGTAGGTTATTTTGATGATGATTTACAAAAAATTTATTTCTAATGTTGTTTGTCTAGTGTTTGTATTTTTGTATCAATTATAGATAAACAACATGTTGGAGGATGGATGGAACTGCGCCTACACGATCATATCCAATGGAGGTTGGAGGAATAGTAGTTGAAGCCTATGCAATTCAAAGTTAAAGATCCAAGTTCAATCTTCATCCGCAAGTTTATCAAGTCGAGCTTATTGAAGACCTATAGCTTGGGTAATCTAGTTTAGGAGTTTATATTATGTGTGTTAAGTACTTTAAGCTCAATATCATATACACACATTATATTGGTTTCTATGTATATATATAGTTATATATATACATGCATGTTTTGGTTTCCAAGTTTATATAAATATGAAATTACATATTTCATATTTATTATTGTGTTTTGGTTTAATTTCATAGATATGAAACAAATATATATTCATATACATCCTCATATGTTTCATACTCTATTATGTTTGAATTTATATTGAATAGAATATGCAATTTTGTGAAAATATTGTTTTATTGGTTTTTGGACTTAACAATAATCATATACATCTTTTACTAAGTCTATATAACCATTTTGTAATGTTTCAAAACATGGTTAAGCTAAAATGTCAAAACTCATATGTTTACATTTTCATGTTTTGGACTATTTTGCAAAACGATGATATTTTTCATTTGGGAGGTCCTTTTTAAAAACTAGTTTTTGTAGCATGTATATAATCATGTCTACAATCATTTCCAGAGAGTCAGCTTTGTTTTTTTAGCTATTCGCGATCGACCGGACTTGCCTCTGTGGTCGACCGTGATTTTTCCAGTTTGCCATCCCAACGGCTAGTTTTTCCCGCGGTCGACTGCCAGTGGCTCTGCGGTCGACCGCTGATCAATAACGGCTATATTTCTGCACTTTCTAGATTTTGTGGGAATTGGGTTTTTGGTCATTTTGCTTGAGTTTTTGCTGATGTTTTGGGTTCCTATAAGTACCCCATTGCTCTCATCTTTCAGATTAACTAATAAAATGTTTTAAACAAGTTTAAAAGAGTTTTAAACACGGGTTTAAGTTTGTTTAATATTTGTTTAGAAGCTTTTAAGCAATTGAGGGTTTGAGTTTGTGAAATCAATTCTACAAGAGCTTGAGGAGATCATCTATTGGAGTTTGAGCATCCAACTATTCTTCCTCTATCTCTTGATCCATTGAGAAGTTTTCTAAACTCTATTTCTAGCTCTTTTATATATTTGATTATCATTGTTATTAAGCTAGAATTATATTGAGTTTAGTTTTGATTTATTTTATCTCTTTGTACACACATAACCATTGAGCTTATTATATTTGCATACATTGTGTAATTGGGTTGTCGGTTTGTGTGACTTAGAGAGTGAGCTTACAATTCGTTCTCATCAATTGTAGAGAACAAACACTTTTTATTTGTGCTTAAATTGTGAGCTTCACCTTGTAATACACTAGTACACCAAGAGGAGTGTGTAGTGAGAGACAGGATCGTCCCAAGAGGAATGGGATAGGTGGTAATGCCTAGAGGTAGGTTGTAATTCCTAACACTTGAGGGAGACACGGGCGAGAGACCAACACTTGAGGTGGTAGTTAGTGTAGTTACATTGTGAGTGTGGATTGTAAAGTTTTCGATTAGATAGAAAACCGTATTGTGAGGTGTAAATGTTTTTCGGGTAAGCGTAGAAAACCTGGTGTGATAGTGGAGATCTCCTCGAGGTGAGGAGCGGAGACGTAGGTCATGGGGATCGAACTCCGTGATCATATCGTTTGTTTGAGTTTGCATTGGCACACTTATTTTTGTGTTTATCATTGTATCGCCTTTGTCAATTGCTCATTGTTTATATTATCCACTATCTTATTTATCTTGTTTATAGATTGTTTACCCTTGTGTTATTTATTTATCCTTGCATATATTTCACCATATATCTCATTGCTAGGATATATCCCTTTGTTCATATTGTATATTCTTGCTCATATCATATTGTATATCTATCTTGTAAGAATAATTCATGAATAAGTTTTAATTGGTATTTAAATTGGATTAGATTAGCATAAACCCTATTCAACCCCCTCTAGGGTTCTTTCCTAGTGGCATTAGGGTCTAATAATTGGTATCTGAGCTTGGTGCTCTTTGATTTAATGTCTAATCGTCTTGAGTTAAAGATCTAAATTATCTTTTTGTGCTAATCTAATTTTTGATTATTGTATCTTGCTTGCATATTTTTATAAATTATGGATATGAATGATACATCTTGTTTAGGCTATGATCCTAGTGTTGCTCCAAAATTCAATGCTTTCCCCTATGATCAATGGTGCTTTAGATTCAAAATATTTGTTCAATCTAAAAATATCGATTTGTGGGAAGTTATTGATTATGCTTATATTGTGTCCACGTTGGAGAAATCAAAGTGGAGAAAACATGATAAAATGATGTTTGCTATGAATAAGCTTGTATTAGAATTTTGTTAAATACATTTGACTCATCAATGTCTAACAAGCTTGATTCTTTTGATAGCGCTTATACATTGTTGAAATTCATAGAAGCGCATCAAGAGAACTTGGAGGCAATCCGACAAGCTTTGGAGGATTCCTCTTTAAGTTCTATTGGAGTATCACCATCATGCGCACGGCCACTAGGCGATAGCCCTAGTGTGGTAAGAGAGTCCGATTCCGATAATGATTTATCTATCATTGAACTCGCTTGTGCCTATGAGAGATTAATACATACCTATACTAAGTTGCATAATAATTATATTAATCTTAAAAGCCAGCATGTTGCATTAAAATCCGATCATGAGGAGCTAGTGTCCAAATTTGATGTTATTACAAAAGAAAATACTATGCTTAAAGAAAATAATGACTTGTTAAAATTATAAAATAAAAAATTAACCTCATCCATCACTAGCTTATCTCATGCTAAAAATAATGTCATGTTAGAAGTGGAGAACATAAAAAATGATACTGTCTCTTTCATAAATTGCTATTTATGTTCTACTTCTAATGTTAATGCATATGTGCCTATTAATGAGTTGAACAATGTTAAAAACCATATTTCTTCTTTAGGTTCAACTCTAACTACTTGCATTAACAACCCTAAGAAGCTTGTGAATATGTGTGCTAAGACTTAGTCAAAATTATCCACTCATTATGCACACATGTATAGCAAAACTTATAAGTGTTCTATTTGCGGCCATCAAGGTCATTTAGCTAAGTTTTGTTATGATGCACACAAACATAAGAATTCTAATGCTGCTTGTGCATCTCATGTAGCTTCTTCATCTTGTACACTTACACATTCACATGCTCATTCTCACAAAGTTCATCATAAGCATGCTAGTGTGTTCAAGTGTGATCATTGTGGTTGTTTTGGTCATTTGGCCGAATATTATTTTGATTTGAAAAGAAAATCACGTTTGCCAAATGTTTCTAGTAGACCACATATTTTTAAATGTGATCTTTGTGGTAGATTTGGCCATTTGGCGAAGTTTTGTTATGATTTAAAAAAAAAATTCAAACTTGCCAAATTTCTCAAGTAGACCACCTTTGTTTAATAATGTTTCTCATTTGCAAAATAATTTTAAAAGATAATTTTTATTTGCAAATGATTTCCATGCACGAGCTAATGGTCCACAAAAACAAATGAATCTCTTTCATTGCACAAATTACAATCGGAAGGGTCATTTGCACGATTATTGTTATGACCGTGTTAGTGCACCACATGTGCCCAAGAGGGTTCATAACCCTAGGACTTTGAGCTTTATTGATAGGGGTTATGTCCCTAAACAATCCGGCACCAAGAATGCTTGAGTGTCAAAATGATTTTTATTTTTTATTACCAAGAACTTAGTGTTTTTATTTTACTTTTTCTTGGTTTTTTAAAATATGCTTTGAAAATTTTAAATATAAAAATAATTTTTCTTTGATAAAAATCTTTTGTTTTCATGACTATGAGTTTCAATTTTCATAAAAGGTTTATATTTATGTAACCCCCCAGGTTTATTAGGTGTTTATTCCCAAATCATGTTTACCAGATGCTGGAATGATTATATGGGTTTGAACAAGTTTAAGAGCTTGATATATTATTGCCTCTCTTGAAATTCTTTTGTCAAAGATTTTGTTTGGATTTGTTGCTTTGAATTCATTATAATTCACTTATATGATGATATTTATATGTTTGTGCTCATGGATCATCTATTCGTGCCTTATAATGTATTCTATCAGTGGTTTGATCAAGTTATATAAAGAAAATTTTCTTTTTTGATCAAATATTGTTTTTGAACTCAAATCTTGATTTATGATTTCATTTGAGTGATTTGTTTTCATTTGAAAACTTTTTTTTCATGTTTCTCATGTTTTTCCTCATTCCTTTGTTTTCATAAATTTATTCATACATGGTTTTTATGTTTGAGTAATGAGACATTATTTCATAATGACATATCAATATGTATTCTCATTGTCTTGTTTGTATGTGAGTTATGTTTAGCATATCCTTCATTTATGCTTACTCACATGTTTTTGCCTTAGCATTCATTTCATATATCCATTAAGACATTTCGATAGGGGAGCAATCCCTATACTTGTTTTATACTCACCCATGCTTATATGTAGGGGGAGCTTTCGCTCTCTACATTCTTAGTGTTTTCCCCTTTTTTGATGTTGTCAAAGGGGGAGAAATATTATGAGTATAGCCTTTTTTGTTTATATACATGATAATTCTAATTTACATATTAATTTCCTTTCATGCATATATCTCTTTTTATAAATTGTTTGGTCATCATCAAAAAGGGGGAGATTGTTGGCCTTCTTATTTTGATGATGATTTACTAACAATTTACTTCTAATATTGTTTGTCTAGTGTGTTTGTGTTTTTGTATCAATTGTAGACAAACAAAATGTTGAAGGATGGATGGAATTGCGCCTACACGATCATATCCAATGGAGGTTGGAGGAATAGTGGTTGAAGCCTATGCAATTCAAAGTTGAAGATCCA
Source organism: Asparagus kiusianus (assembly GCA_022839385.1). Lineage (NCBI taxonomy): Eukaryota > Viridiplantae > Streptophyta > Magnoliopsida > Asparagales > Asparagaceae > Asparagus > Asparagus kiusianus. The sequence goes on from BQKN01063620.1 coordinate 177,516, forward strand.
AGTTCAAGCTTTATCCGCAAGTTTACCAAGTCGAGCTTATTGAAGACCTATAGCTTGGGTAATCTAGTTTAGGATTTTTTATTATGAGTGTTAAGTACTTTAAGTTTAATATCATATACACACACATTATATTGGTTTCTATGTATATATAGTTATATATATACATGCCTGTTTTGGTTTCCATGTTTATATAAATATAAAATTACATATTTCATATTTATTATTGTGTTTTGGTTTAATTTCATAGATATGAAACAAATATATATTCATATACATCCTCATATGTTTCATACTCTATTATGTTTGAATTTATATTGCATAGAATATGTAATTTTGTGAAAATATTGTTTTATTGGTGTTTGTGTTGGACCCTAGAGGGGGGGTGATTAGGGTCACAAGGCTAAAAATAGTGCAATAAAAATTAAGAAGTAACAAACCACAAAAGAACAATAGTAGAAAAAGAGATAGAGTAAGGAATCGTTATCCTCGTGACACGCGATGTGTTAACGAGGTTCGGTCCGCTGACCTACGTCCCCGCTCCCCACTCTCAAGGAGAAATCCACTACACAACCCGGTTTGAAAGCCGGAACTTCTACTACACAACGATCTCCTAACGATCTCACAACAACACAGTTGATCTCCACTGGATCACACTTCCACACAATTGATCTTCACAAGATGAAGCACTCAAACAGTAGCAATGGTGTAAAAGCTCTCTCTTTACAAGTCCCTATGGCAAAGAGAAAGATTAAACTGAAGCTGGGATGTGAACTTGAGAAAAACACAGAAAACAGGTTTTGAAAATTTTGGCTCTCTGTAAAACTGAAACTCTAGTTTTTCAAAAAACTTGGGGGAGATTTGAGGAAGAAGGAGTGTATGAGTTTAAATAGGAGAAACAAGCTGTTTAAACCTATACCCTAATCCCTAAAAATATGGAAACAATCGACGCTGAGATTGTATACAATCAGCGCAGAAAACAGTACAAAAGGCCGTTTAAAAATAAGCAGCGATCGACCGTAAAATATTCGCGGTCGACCGCGAGCCAGATCAGAAACTGAGAAAAAGTCCAGAGACTTCTGCGATCGACCGCGGCGGTCGACCGTGGGAAATCTCGAGCTCACGGTCGACTGCGGCGGTCGACTGTGAAAGTCTCTGCTGTCCCCTGACGAATGAACTTAGGCACGGTCGACCGTGGCGGTCGACCGCAGACTGATATATTCAAAATACTTGTTTTAGACTCACTTAAAAAATCTGTAAAATATTCATTTGACTTTTAAAAATTGTAAAACTTTGTAAATGTTTTTAACACTAAAAACAAATTGTTTGGAAATTTTTTTTGCTAATAGGTCCTCATACTTGTGAAAAATAGTATTTTGTGAATAAACGCTCAAAAACTATAAGTAAGAAATCGTGTGTGTGATATCCCAATAGCTTCAATTTAAATCTAAACTATTTACCTACATTTTAGTACTAGAGAGAAAATAAAAACTAGTTAATATCCTCACGTAGAATATAATTCTTTGAGTCTTGATATAGCTTGAGTTGGATGATGCTTCTTATTGCATTTAGTGTTCTTGAATGAACGTTGTTTCATCTCTATGCCTCCTCCTCCTTTGGATATCATCGTTGTAGCGCATATTCCATCCAATCCTCCATAATGGCACTAACAAGCTTGAATTACGTATTCACTGCATTTTCACTCAACAAGCCATTAGTACCGAAATGGTGGTTGTAAAACATCTTCAAAACATAAGGACTAACAATCTTCCCCTTTTTGATGATGATAACCAACCATTATATAAGAGCAAAATAAATATGGCTTATAGATAGAAGCTTCCCCTATCTATGAGCTCCCCCTTACTATGTTCACAAATGAGGAGATTTCTCTCCCCCTTTGTCACCATCAAAATAGGGTAAAATAAACAAAAATGCATGTGAAATGCAACTAAACAAGCATGCAAATAGAAATTTCACATAGTTCATAAGCCTAAACCATTTCTTATGCGACAAAAATCATCTTCACCAAGAGGTTTGGTAAATATATCCGCTAATTGAGATTTTGTGTCAACAAACACAAGGGATACATCTTGTCTCTCTACATGGTCGCATAAGAAATGATGGCGCACATCAATATGCCTGGTTCTAGAATACAAAACCGGATTTTTTGAAATATTAATAGCACTAGTGCTATCACAAAAGATTTTTATATTTTGAAAAATCAAATCATAATCAACTAAGCTTTGTTTCATCCACAAAACTTGGGCACAACATAAGCCGGCGGTAATGTATTCCGCTTTCGTAGTGGACAATATAACACAATTTTGTTTCTTGAAAGCCCAAGAAACAAGAGAATTTCCTAATAATTGGCATGTTCCACTCGAACTCTTGTGATCTACCTTACATCCGGCAAAGTCGGCATCACAAAGATCATATAAATCAAAAGAGGTGCTTTTTGGATAAAATAAACCAAGATTAATAGTTCCATGCACATATTTAATAATTCTCTTAACGGCAATCAAATGAGATGCTTTAGGAGAAGCTTGAGAACGTGCACATGCACACACACTAAACATGATATCGGGTCTACTAGCGGTGAGATAAAGAAGACTACCTATCATACCTCGGTATAGTTTTTGGTCCACATCCTAACCACTAACATCCGCATCAAACTTGACACTTGTACTCATGGGAGTTGGTGCATGCTTAGAATTCTCCAAATTGTATTTCTTCACCAATTCTCTAGCATACTTGCTTTGAGAAATGAATATCCCATCTTTAGTTTGCTTGACTTGGAGCCCGAGAAAGAATGTGAGCTCTCCCATCATGCTCATTTCAAAATGATCTTGCATAACTTTAGAAAAATCCTTGCAAAGAGATTCATTAGTAGCACCGAAAATGATATCATCAACATATATTTGCACTAAAATAAAATCATTTTTTCATTTTCTCACAAAAAGAGTATTATCAATTTTTCTTTTAGAAAAACCATTTTTAAGAAGAAAACTAGAGAGGCGAGCATACCAAGCTCTAGGAGCTTGTTTCAACCCATATAAAGCTTTTTGAACCCAGTAAACATGATTTGGAAGAGCATGATCTATAAAACCGGGGGGTTGCTCAACATATACTTCATCTTCTATAAAACCATTTAAAAAGACACTTTTAACATCCATGTGAAATAATTTAAAATCTTTAAAGTTAGCAAATGCCAAAAACATCCTAATAGATTCCAACCTTACAACCGATGCAAATGTTTCGTTATAGTCTATGCCCTCCTCTTGATTGTATCCTTGGGCAACCAAACGAGCTTTATTTCTAATAACAATACCATGTTCATCAAGCTTGTTTCTAAAAACCCATTTAGTACCAATAACAATAGCATTGTTAGGCCTAGGAACTAATTTCCAAACATCATTTCTTCGAAAATTATTTAGTTCATCATGTATAGCTAAAACCCAAAATTCATCATTTAAAGCATCATTAACTTTCTTAGGTTCTAATTAAGATAGAAATGCAACATTACCACACTCACTCAAAGCCTTTGAGCGAGAAACAACCCCTTGTGAAGGACTCCTAATTTGCTCATTTGGATGATTTGATGCGAATTTCCATGCTCTAGGGAGTTCTTTTTGAATATGAGTGTTGGTGCTTTCCACATCTTTTTGTGCTGCTATTGAGGGTGTATTTATAGGTTGCATAAGTTCAAATCCTCCCACAACATCATCATCATCTTCCCTAGACAAAATAACTTATGAACCAATATTAGTCTCATCAAAAGTAACGTTTATAGATTCTTCAACAACAAGAGTTCGTTTGTTGAAGACCCTATAAGCCTTACTTCGAGGTGCATACCCTAAGAAAATGCCAACATAAATTTTTGAATCAAATTTATCATGGTGATCTTTTGTATTTAAAATAAAACATTTACAACCAAATATACGAAAATAACCAATAAAAGGAGTTCTTTCATAAAATAGTTCATATGGAGTTTTCTTAAGCTTTGGTCTGATCAAAACACGATTTAAAACATGGCAAGCCGTATTGATAGCTTCCACCCAAAAATATTTAGGCAAATCAAAAGAGTTTAACATAGTTCGTGCGATCTCTTGTATGGTTCGATTTTTCCGTTCAAAAACACCATTTTGTTGTGGTGTTCTAGGAGCGGAAAACACATGAGTTATACCACGATGAGCACAAAAATCATAAAAAGAAATATTTTGAAACTCACCACCATGATCACTTTTAATTTTAATAACTTTCAAATCTTTTTTATTTTTAATTCTTTTAACATGATTTGAGAATTCATCAATACATTCATCTTTGCTTGTAAGAAAAATTATCCATGTAAAACGAGAGAAATCATCAATGATAACAAAAACATAGTGTTTGTCTCCAAGAGAGGTAACACGCATAGGACCAAACAATATAGATGAAGAAATTGCAAGGGTTTAGAAGTTGATACCTCATTGATAGGTTTGAAGGTAGACTTAGTTTGTTTACCTTTAGCACAATCTTCGCTTATGGTATCTTTGATGAAATACAAATTTGGTAACCCTTTAACAAGATTCTTCTTGGACAATTTGGATATCAATTCCATGTTTGCATGTCCAAGCCTCTTATGCCAAATCCAAAGGTTTTCATCAATTGCCGCAAGGCACTTCACATCTTGATTCACTAATTCATTCATCTAAAAAATGTACACATTAGATTTTCTATTTGCAATAAAAACAAATTTTCCATTCATACTAATAATGCATTTGTCCGGTTTAAAGGAAATATCAAAACCTTTATCACTTAATTGGCTAATGCTAAGAACATTATGATTTAAGCCATTAACCAAATAAACATCTTCTATAACGGGAGAGAGTGTCTTACCACTACACCCAATACCAATGATTTTACCTTTCTCTCCACCACTAAAGGAGACGCTACCTCCTTCAAATCTTGATAGGGTTGTAAATAGCTCTTTGTTGCCCGTCATATGATGTGAGCAACCACTATCAAGGTACCACATTTCTCTACGTCGTTGCCGTGATGTTTCCTACAAGAGATGAAGGTGTAGTAATTTTAGGTACCCAAATCTTGGGTCCTTGGTGGTTAGTAAGCTTGGTACCTTTGGGTACCCATGTCATGCCATAAAATTTATTATTATCCTTGATCCTACAATAAGTAAAAATATGTCCATGTTTCATACAATATGTGCACACAAAATTTCTCATGTGTTTGAGCATGATATCTATGAAATCTATTTCTACCACAGTGATGATGATTAACATAAGCATGATTGGGTCTAATCCTACCACTCTCAATTTCCAGTCTTTCAATTTTGGATCTTAATTTCTTATTCTCATAATCGAGATCTCCTAGCAATTCATCTTTTAGTGCAAGAAAGATTTGTAGTTGTTCTAGTTTGACATCACAAGAAGCATGCAACCTTTTAAAAGAGAAAAATTCCTTTGACATTCTTTTAATTCAATGTTCAATTCTTCTAAAGCCGTAGCTAGATCACATTGCATGTAAAAGGATTCACTCTTGGTGTCGGATATTACCTCTTGTTCAAGGGCCATAAAGCAAATGTTGGGATCATAAAGAGCAAGTTTAGCTTCTTCTTCATTACTATCTGAATCACTTTGTTCGGATTCCTCCCATCCGGCATACATAGCCTTCTTCTTCTTGTACTTCATATATTTCTCCTTGAGCTTGGGGCAATCCTTGGCAATATGGCCCGGTTCATTGCATTCAAAACATTTTCCTACACGTGAAGAAAATTTGTTGTTAGATCGGGGGTTAAACTTCTTGTTCATTTTTATGAGTCTAGAAATTCTTCTAGAGAGGTGAGCCACTTCTCTAGAAAAATCAACTTCACTCTCCGACGACGATGATGAGGAGTGGTCACTAGCTCCTTTGAGAGCAATGGTCTTCATCTTTGGTGATGGCTCCTCAACTTCCCGTGGGGGCACTTCCTCCTTCTCCTTTCCCTTGAGCTTTTTCTCATGAACCTTAAGCTTGCCGATGAGGCCATTGAGGGCTAGAGTGGTGAGATCATGAGCTTCCTCTATGGCCATAGCTTTGGGTTCCCATATAGGAGTCAATGAACGAAGGATCTTGTAGTTCGTTTCTTGGATAGTTAATTTCTTGTCAAGACCATGCAATTCATTGATTATGTTAGTGAAGCGAGAAAACATAGCATCAATGGATTCATTTGGAAGCATCTTAAATAACTCATATTCATGCATAAGCCCACTAATCTTGGATTCCTTAACTTGTGGGGTTCCTTCATGTGTAATACATAATTTCACCCATATTTCATATGCGGTTGTACATATGGAAACCCTATTATACTCATTGGGGGAAAGACCGCAAATTAAGGCATTCATAGACTTGGCATTGAGATTGGCTTGGTGCCTTTCTCCATCGGTCATAGTCCCGACTTTGGGCTTTTCTACATATTTCTTCTCTATGAGTTTTAGGATGTCAAGATCAATGCAACGAAGGTAAATCCTCATCCTAGCCTTCCAATAAGCAAAATTACTACCGGTGAAAAGTGATGGTCTAGTGGTGGATTTTTCCCCTAACATATGCACATTCATTGAAGCCTCCATAAGATCTTTTCTCTAAGGTAATTAAACCAAAAACTAATATAGATACCAAGCTCTGATACCAATTGTTAGACCCTAGAGGGAGGTGATTAGGGTCACAAGGCCAAAAATAGTGCAATAAAAATTAAGACAAGTAACAAACCACAAAAGAACAACAGTAGAAAAGGAGATAGAGTAAGGAATCGTTATCCTTGTGATACGCGATGTGTTAACGAGGTTCGGTCTGCTGACCTACGTCCCCGCTCCCCACTCTTAAGGAGAAATCCACTACACAACCCGGTTTGGAAGCAGGAACTTCTACTACACAACGATCTCCTCACGACCACACAACTACACAGTTGATCTCCACTGGATCACACTCCCACACAATTGATCTTCACAAGATCAAGCACTCAAATAGTAGCAATGGTGTAAAAGCTCTCTCTTTACAAGTCCATATGGCAAAGAGAAAGATTAAACAGAAGCTGGGATGTGAACTTGAGAAAAACACAGAAAACAGGTTTTGAAAATTTTGGCTCTCTGTAAAACTGAAACTCTAGTTTTTCAAAAAACTTAGGGGAGATTATAGGAAGAAGGTGTGTATGAGTTTAAATAGGAGAAACCAGCAGTTTAAACCCATACCCTAATCATCCAAAATCTGGAAACAATCGGCACTGAGTGATTGTAGAAAACAGTACAAAAGGCCGTTTGAAAATAAGCGGCAGTCGACCGTAAAATATTCACGATCGACCGCGAGCCAGATCAGAAACTGAGAAAAAGTCCAGAGACTTCTATGGTCGACCGCGGCGGTCGACAGTGGGAAATCTCAAGCTCATGGTTGACCACGACGGTCGACCGTGAAAGTCTCTGCTGCCACTGACGAATGAACTCAGGCGCGGTCGACCGTGGCGGTCGACCGCAGACTGATATTCAAAATACTTGTGTTTGACTCACTTAAAAAATTAGTAAAATATTCATTTGACTTTCAAAAATTGTAAAACTTTGTAAAATGTTTTTAACACTAAAAACAAATTGTTTGGAAAAGGAATTTTGCTAATAGGTCCTCATACTTGTGAAAAATAGTATTTTGTGAATAAATGCTCAAAAACTATAAGTACGAAACCGTGTGTGTGATATCCCAATTGCTTCAATTTAAATCTAAACTATTTGCCTATATTTTAGTACTAGAGAGAAAATAAAAACTAGCTAATATCCTCACGTAGAATACAATTCTTTGTGTCTTGATATAGCTTGAGTTGGATGAAGCTTCTTATTGCATTTAGTGTTCTTGAATGAACGTTGCTTCATCGCTATGCCTCCTCCTTCTTTGGATATCATCATTGTTGCGCATATTCTATCCAATCCTCCATAATGACACTAACAAGCTTGAATTACATATTCACTGCATTTTCACTAAACAAGCCATTAGTACCGAAAATGGTGGTTGTAAAACATCATCGAAACATAAGGGCTAACAGTTTGGACTTAACAATAATCATATACATCTTTTACTATGTCTATATAATTATTTTTTAATGTTTCAAAACATGGTTAAGCTAAAATATCAAAACTCATATGTTTACATTTTCATGTTTTGGACTATTTTGAAAAACGATGATATTTTTTATTTGGAAGGTCCTTTTTGAAAACCAATTTTTGTAGCATGTATATTATCATGTCTACAATCATTTGCTATTTTTAAAGGCAATTTAGAAATCAGCATTTCATTTTCAAACCTGGATATCTGAAATATCAGTTCGCGGTCGACCGCCCTTAGCGCTACCGTCGACCGCCGATAGTCTAGAGACTATGCTTTATTTTTTAACAGCTCGCGGTCGACCGTCCTTAGCGTTGCGATCGACCACTAATTTTCCAGAGACTGCTTTTGTTTTTTATCAGATCGCGATCGACCGCCCTTGGCGCTGCGATCGACCATAGAAAATCCAGAGAGTCAGTTTTGTTTTTTTAGCTGTTCGCGATCTACCGGACTTGCCTCTGCGGTCGATCGTGACTTTTCCAGTTTGCCATCCCAACAACTAGTTTTTTTCACGGTCGACCGCCAGTGGCTCTGCGGTCGACTGATGATCAATAACGGCTATATTTCTACACTTTCCAGATTTTGTGGGAATTGGGTTTTTGGTCATTTTGCTTGAGTTTTTGCTGATGTTTTGGGTTCCTATAAATACCCCATTGCTCTCATCTTTCACAATAACTAATGAAATGTTTTAAATAAGTTTAAAAGAGTTTTAAACAAGGGTTTAAGTTTATTTAATATTTGTTTAAAAGCTTTTAAGCAATTGAGGGTTTGAATTTGTGAAATCAATTGTACAAGAGCTTGAGCATCCAACTATTCTCCCTCTATCTCTTGATCCATTGAGAAGTTTTCTAAACTCTATTTCAGCTCTTTTATATATTTTATTATCATTGTTATTAAGCTAGAATTATATTGAGTTTAGTTTTGATTTATTTTATCTCTTTGTACACACACAACCATTGAGCTTATTGTATTTGCATACATTGTGTAATTGGGTTGTGGGTTTGTGTGACTTAGAGAGTGAGCTTACAATTCGTTCTCATCCATTGTAGAGAACAAACACTTTGTATTTGTGCTTAAATTGTGAGGTTCACCTTGTAATACACTAGTACACCAAGTGGAGTGTGTGGTGAGAGATGAGGTCGTCCCAAGAGGAGTGGGATAGGTGGTAATGCCTAGAGGTAGGTTGTAATTCCTAACACTTGATGGAGACACGGGCTAGAGACCAACACTTAATGTGGTAGTTAGTATAGTTACATTGTGAGTTTGGATTGTAAAGTTTTCAATTAGCTAGAAAACTATATTGTGAGTTGTAAACGTTTTTCGGGTAAGCGTAGAAAACCCGATGTGATAGTGGAGATCTCCTCGAGGTGAGGAGCGGAGACGTAGGTCGTGGGGACCGAACTCCGTGATCATATCGTTTGTTTGAGTTTGCATTAGCGCACTTATTTTTGTGTTTATCATTATATTGCCTTTGTCAATTTTCTCATTGTTTATATTACCCACTATCTTCTTTATCTTGTTTATAGATTGTTTACCCTTATGTCATTTATATATCCTTGCATATATTTCACCATATATCTCATTGCTAGGATATATCCCTTTGTTCATATTGCATATTCTTTCTCATATATTCTTGAATAACTTTTAATTGGTATTTAAATCGGATTAGATTAGCATAAACCCTATTCACCCCCCTAGGGTTCTTTCCTAGTGGCATTAGGGTTTAACAGGAATGCCGGAGTGGAAATAATCAAATCATTTAGGGACGTGGGAGTATGACGATTGATTTTTGTAGGAGCCGTCGCAAAGTTGGGTTTCTACCCATCTGTTATTCTAAAGGAGTATTAGAATGTCCGGAATAGGTCAGGTAGTTCAGGGACGTAGCAGTGTGACAACTGACTGGAGTAGAAACACATTGCATGGTAGGTCACTACTTGGGCCATATTACTCGTGGGAATAATGGAGCTGGCCATCAGAGGTGATCATTAACATGATAGCATTTTGTTGTGATTGTAGCAACTATGAGGACCTGTCATCCTTTTAGAGAGGATTGGCAGGTTGATTTTACCAGAGGTAACGGTTAAGTTGATAGTTTTAGGTGATCCATCTTCCAGTTGAATAAGAATGGTGGAGAAGTGATTATCAGAGGAGGAAACTACCTTGGTAGTTGGCTTTAGCCCTAGCTATAGGAGGGTCAGACCGAATAGCGATTTGGGCCATCCCTAAGGATATTATATGTAGTATCCTCTAGGGTTTCCCTCAAGAAGTGACTCATACATGTACTTATATCAGTGTGTATGAGGTAGGAATGCTTTAGCCTCGCATACCGGTTAGAGGATAAAGGGGCAGTTTAGACTCATGCACTCGTGGGAGTATAAGGTGTAGTTTAGACTCATGCACCAGCTGGAGTTGAAAGAGGACTAAGGATAGTACTTTTTTAGGAATTTGCTGTTGATAGACATCATGATCTTATCACCATTCGGTTTGACGAGGCTTCAAGCTCCATTCGAATAGACAGTCTTTATTACAAACGATCCTTCCCACTTGGGTTAGAACTTGCCCTTCTTCTTAGAGTTGAGAATCATTGGTCGTCGAACAGCAAGGACCAGCTCTCCTTCATTGAAAGATCGATGCTTGACTTTCTTATCGAAGGCCTTGGCTATCCGAGCTTAGTAGAACTCAATGTGCTATTGAGCTTCAAGCCGCTTCTCATCTAGCACTTCGATCTCTGCGAGACGCCGTCGATGGCTATCCTTCGTTGTCATTCCCGTCATGAGGGCGGCACGGAGGGATGAGATCTGGATCTCAAGAGGTAGTACGGCTTCACAGCCATATACCAATGAGTAAGGCGTGGTGCCAGACGGTGTACGGACCATCGTCCGATATGCCCATAAGCTCTCGTCAAGCTTCTCATTCCAATCGCATTTGCAACTGGATGTCAGCTTGGTTAGGATCTTGATGATCATCTTGTTGAAGGCCTCGGCTAAACCTTTTTTTGAGGGATTATAAGCCATGGAGGAAAGGTTCTGTATCCTGAACTTGTCACAAAACCGGGTGAATGCATGACTGATAAATTGTGTACCGTTGTCATAAGTGATTCTCCTTGGAACGCCATACCGGTATATGATGTGATGTTTGATGAATCTGATTACTTCATTGGTTTTGATTTCTCTCAAGGGAATAGCTTCGACCTACTTCGAGAAGTAATCGGTGATCTCCAGTATAAAGCGATGACCTCTTGCTGATGGCGGAGATATTAGTCCGACAATATCCATCCCCCATGATTCGAATGGCCATGAAGTCGTTGTTGGGTGTAGGTCTTCAGGTGGCCGGTGCATGTAATTGGCATGGATTTGGCAAGCATAGCAGTGCCTTGCATACGCGACGCGCCTACGAATCGACTCTTGTTCCCTAACGTCTTTGGGTAGTATACCATATAAGATGTAGTCGATGATCAAGAAACGCCAATCTTTCGGGTAAGGTTAGCTCGGGGCTTGATGAGTGGTGTTAACTTCTAGAGCATCTTTCGGCTGAAAGAGTCGTCATCTTGCGACTGTGACATGTTGGGTTATCCTCGGTGGCTGGGCCAAGTTAGCTGCTAATGATGCCAGGGCGTCCGCATGTGTATTCTTGGAGCGAAGCACGTGCTCAATGCAAAAGCTTTCGAATGACTTGACTAGTTCGTCATCTACCTTGTAAACTGGGATCAGATCATCATTTCTGACTTCATATTATCCCGTCATTTATTTGACGATGAGTTGAGAGTCACCGTAGGCCTCGAGGTTCTTTATCTCTAGTTCCCTAGCCAGTTCGAGTCAATTAAGCAGTGTATTGTACTCAGCCACGTTGTTGGTGCATGTCTTCGTTAGAGAAAAGGCCCGAAGTAATACATGTTTTTGTGGGGAGATCAAGACCACCCCCTCTCTCGCAATGATGGACCCGCTCGTGCCAACGTGAGAAGTGCTGTCGAAGAACAATTATCAAACTTCGCTAGGAGAGGTTGTGTTGACTTCAGGTGTCTCATCTGGAAGATATTCGAACAAGTTAGTTCTCTTCTCCAATGAATGACTGGCCATAGGGTCACAGATGGCTTACCCCTTGACCGACTTTTGTGGTATGTAGTGGATGTCATATTGGAAAGCAGGAGCGCCCATCTAGCCAGTCGCCAGTTTAAGGCTTTGGGTTGTGTCATGAAGACCCGAATGGGATTTAGTCGGGAAATGACATGGATGGTGTGGCCAACCAGATAGTGGCACATCTTTTGGATGGCGAATACCAAAGCTATGTATTCCTTTTCAACCATAGAGTACCATCGTTCGGCTCCCCACAGAGTCTTGCTTAGGTAGTTGATGCCTTGCTCATTGCCAGCATCGTTGTTTTGCGCCAGAAGAGCACCAAAGGAATGCTCCATGGCCCGTATATAGATGAGGAATGGCTTCCTTGAGACCGGAGCCGACAAGACGGGTGGGTTGGAGAGATAAGCTTTGATCTCGTCGAACACTCGTTGGCAGGGCTTGTCCTATACGAAAGACACGCCTTTCTTCATTAATTTGGAGAAGGGTTGGCACTTACCCGAAAGATTCGAAATGAACCTATGGATATAAGCCAAGCAAACTTGGAGACCCCTTAATTCTTTGAGATTCTGGGGCAGTTGCAACTCTTGGATAGCTCGTGTCTTATCGGGGTCGATGCGAATTCCCTTCGTCGTAACGACGAATCCAAGGAATTTCTCGCTATACATTCCTAAGAACGACTTCGTAGGGTTCATCTTGAGTTGATGAGATTGCATGAGTTCGAACATTACTCTTAGATCTTGGAGGTGGTCGTCTTTGCCACGACTTTTCACGACCAGATCATCTATGTAGCATTCGACTGATTTGCATAGATAGTCCCGAAAGATCATGCTCATAGTGCGCTGATAGGTTGTGCCGGCATTTTTGAATCCGAAAGGCATAACGTGTACTAGTATATCCCCATTAGAGTTCGGAATGAGGTATGTTTCTCATCCTTAGGGTGCATCTTGATTTAATTATACCCTGAGAACCCGTCTATAAAAGACATTCTCTCAAACCCACACGTGTTATCAATGATGACATCTATGATGGGTAGAGGAAATTTGTCCTTTGGGCAGACTGCGTTGAGGTTTCTAAAGTCGATGCAGATACGGATCTTGCCATTCTTTTTCAAGACCGGAACAATGTTGGCTACCAAGTCGGGGTGTTGTTCCTCCCTGATGAAGCTATATTCAATCAGCTTCTTCACTTTGGCCTCGATTGCCTACATGATTTATGGGCGAAACCATCTATGTTGTTGCTTGACTGGTTTGGCACCTGAGCTAATATTAAGGCGATGCATGGCGACTCGAGGATCAAGCTTGGGCATGTCCTCATAGTTCTAGGCGAAGACATCACTATATTCCCGTACGATGGATATAAGGTCTTCTTTTTCTTGAGGTGGTAAGCTATCGCTGATAAAAATGGGCTTAGGGTTTGTAAGCGTCTAAAATTACCTACGGGCCCTCACACGTAGCTCGAGGCATAGAGAATATAATGAACGTTACTATCTGAGTCACAGAAGCTTAACCGATATTGACAAGCGCATGAAGTGTGTCAACGAACTATTCAAAGCAACGAAACTTCAGAATAATAGAAACACGAACAGATCGGGAGCTTCACGTCACTTACAAAAAATGAAACACCCCCCATGTCTCATCCACTCCAGGGATGATTCAATCATGGGAACTTGTAGATCCTCTCGATGCCTTTCCGATGCATCTTTAATCGTATGATTCTGAGTTTGGATGACGAAGATACGGCTAAAACGGATAAAACACGCAGAACTACGTTCCGAGCCTCAGTGAGACACCCAGAGGTATCTCGGCCTTGGCCGAGACACCTAAGGGTGTCTCAGCTTGGCCGAGACACCACATGGTATTCTCAGCCAAGCCGAGACATCCCTTAGTGTCTCGGCCTGGCTGAGACACCGACGAGTGTCTCGGCTAGGCCGAGACACCCACGGGTGTCCGCAAACCCGAAAATTAGATTTTGGTAGTTTAAAGCTGTTTTTCGACCGTTAACCGCCTGAATTTATTTTAACTGATCTGATATCATCCATAAAAGTGGTTAAGTGGTTACAACTAAAGATAAGATCGGATCGATCATTCTTATCTGAAAACAGGGGTCCCTAAGCCTATAAATACAGCCCTAGGGCCTTTATTTTTTAGATCTGGAATTCTCGAGTTTTGGCGAAGCCCTTCCGAACTGAGAACTGAAGAGCCACAAATTTCATAAAAGAGGAGGAGATATCAACAAATTCTTCAGCATAAAGAAGAGGAGTTCGTCAGATCTGTAGCCCGGTTCCTTCCCATGAGATTGCCCCGTTTTGGTGATCTCGAGAAGAGTGATTATCTCATTATTATCAAGATAATTGCTTCAGTTTCTTAATTCCCTCCTAAATCAACGAAGCTCCGGATCTGATCTGATCGTTTGGTGGTCCACGGATATCAACGTCCCCGTCGCAGGCAAAGATCCCATGCAAGTAGCGGACGATAAACACCCGTTGTGTTTGTTTGAAGGAGATTGTAATTTTAATTTCATTGTGTAAAGGTCTTATAAAAAGACCGATCTTTTTTTGAACTTGTTGTAACGACTGATGTTGTAATAAGTTATACAATAAAGAAATCGATTTCCCACCCAAACAAGCTGATAACCACAGTGGGAGCCAACAGTCTCGTCACCGAGGCTGTCGTGTCGTGACCGACGATCAAGATCCTCGTGGCAAAAGAGGTCGAATATGAGTTGGACAAACAAAAGTTAGAGGAGTACGTTTCCTCCTCCTCCTCCAGATCCTCCTCTCCTTGCAAGCACAGGAGGGTCTCCTTTGCCCGAAAGATCCGCTGGTCTTCAGATCAGAAGACTCAACGATTTGTTGCTGCAGCCTCACCTCACAATGATCCGTTGGCGTCCAATGAGACTAGATCTATAGATCTGAACTCCCCCATGATCAAGGAGTTAACTGCTGAAGGCGTGCCAACTCTATCAATGAGAGCACGTCAAAGGCAACGCTAACGCCTCACGTGCCAATACGCCAAGGCATTGGATCAGGTGGATGGACTCTGTTACCAAGCGGAACTGGAGTTCGGAAAATGACAAGTGGCTAAGCCATCTCCACAGCAAGCTTCGCGGACCTCCGCCTAATCACCTACTAACGAATTGGTTTGTGTCAAACGGAACCGTTCCACTCTTGAGAAGCGCATTCAGAAGCGTCGCATACTTCTTGTGCATGCGCAGATCCTTGTGTGAAAAGCACAAGAAATGCAAAAGGAAGAGGCGGTTAAGAGATCGCCGAGATCCAAACAAATTTAGATGCCAAAGGCCAAATCAACGCCTAAGGCCAAAGCAAGCAACGTTGCTCCACAGCCTTCGTCAACTTTGGATCCCTCTCCTATTGCTCTCACACCTTTGGTGAAGCCCAACAACAGCGTAGATCTCTCCAAATTTGGAATTCCGTTGAAGGATCACCTAGGTCCTTTACACGAAGATTAAGGCAAAGCACCTGTTAAGGAACGCTTAGGACCGTTGAAGAAACCCCAAGCAACCATCTGGACTGGGGGGTCGTACGTGCCTTCCTAACAAGTTGATTCCCTTAATTACCTGTGGGGGGGAGGGGGGGTGTCTGCACAAAACCAGGAGCCTATTAAAATTTCACCCTTACACGGGTGTGATTCCAAACGTGTGACTCCTGCTAAAGCCAATAAAGCACTACCTATTCAGAAGAAGACACGCCGAACAAACAACAACGTTGCACTTGAGGAATCAAATCAACAGGTGATAGGTTACTCTGACCGTAACGTCGATGAGTTGTACTATCGGGCTAGGGGTACTAATAAATCTCAAAAGAGAAGTACCCAGGAAGGGGAATTTCACTATCCGTGTACCAAACTTATCAAGGCCATATTATCTATGTGTAGCTGCCCTAAGACCGCTCCACAGAGGGTCTCGGTATTTGAAAAGATCTCCACCAGAACGTTAAAGTCCAAGCCAAGGCATTTCTATAGAAAAAGATCAGTTGCGCAAGATGACTAACTCCCAGAGTTCACCATCAATATGGTCAATAAAGGGAAGTCAATGCGATTTTTAGTCCCCGTTATTTTTCGGACGTATCCCAACGTATAACTCGGTTGCGTGCAGGAACTACTAGGCGTAGGGACTATCGGAGGATGAATAGCGGATTATCCTCATATGATGAAGCATCATATGTGAACTCTGCTATCGTTTCATGATCAACGCTGAACTAATGACCAAAATCATCGAGGTCGCTTTGGCTAGGCAAAAAGAGAACTTTAAGTTCGAATTGGAAATGACCACGATACGGATGAAGGAAGAGCATGACTAACAAATTCGGGCTCTATCCAATCAATTCGGTGAATCCAGCCATCGCAACCTTGCTAACCAAGCAGGTAGTGATTCAGATGTGGATGAACGTATCAATGCTGAGAACCCTCCTGTTGACCAAAACGCTAGGGGTGGCCCCAATGAAGATAACAATACTCAGAGTGGTCCTACTGAAGATGAAAATGCTGGGGGTGGCCGCATGATTCCTCTCGGAAATTATCCAAAACAGGATATAGACGAGGATGAAAAGATGAAGGATCTCGAGAACAAAATCGATGCTCTGATGTCTGCTCGAGAGGTGAAGAAGACCAAGATTTTGTGTCCTTACCCAAGAGAAGTTCAATCTGATCAACTTCACGCCATTCGACGGGAAGGGATCGCTCACTCAACATTTGATCTATTTCAAATTGATGCGGCATAAACATGTACCAAAAAGGTTGCAAGTGCACAACCG
>BQKN01063620.1:194484-211100 GCA_022839385.1 Asparagus kiusianus
TAAAATAGATAATGAGGGTATAAAATTGTAATAAAATGTGATTATCACAAATCACACTTGGGCATGATTTGTGGTAACAAAGCCTTGATGGTTCGCTCATTCGTTGGCACCCTCCGTAGGCTTGCTTTTGATTAGTACCGCCGTCTCAAGCCTAAAAACATCAACAGCTGGGATGATATGGAGAGCTCGTTTCTCAACAACTTCTTTGATGATGATGCTGAGATATCAATCAGGACACTCTTCGAGGAGAAACAGGAGGACGGGGAAACGGTTGACGACTTCCTCAAGCACTTCCAGAATAAGGTGATGAACTGCCAAGATCCAAGCACAGAGAACTTCATCCTCCAAACATGCCATAACAACCTCTCTTTGGACGTGTTGGAAGTTATGGGAGTAGCACTATCCAACATCTGGAAAGAGTTGAACGTGCACGGAGAGCTAGCCAAACGCTTCCTCCGAAGAAACAAGGCCGAGAGGAGCCAACCGACGGTTAATCCTCTAAACTCGAACTTCGCTTTCCATGGTAAGGGCAAGGCACCTACAGTAGTTGTTGACGTTAATCAGACATCACAACAACAACCCCAAAGACTACAAAAGACTTCGGATCTAAGACTCCAAAAGGAGTACTCCTTCAAGGACGAAGACGTTCCAGCCATTTTCGAGAATAGCATCCAAACCTTGGTTGAAGCCAGTGTCATAACGCTCAATTAAGTCGAACGAACACTCTGAAGAGTATACGAGTATAAAGTACTTCTCTATCCTCCAACCGATATATGAGGTTAAACTGCTCCTCGGTACTCCAATAGGTATATGAGTCTAAACTGTTTCCTATCTTCGACGAGAAGTTCCTAAAGAATTTTATACATAATATTCTTAAGGATATCCTGATCATCCAACTGAGTTTAATATTAGACCCAGTTTTGCAAAAAAACTAGGGATGGGTAATTCATGTAACGGGAAGTTCCCAAAAGAATTCTACATAGCATATTTTTAGGGATAACCCGGTCACTACAAGAATGTGATGAATAAGAAACTCCCACACAAACTCCCACTACGTCTGTGCACTCAACATTCTCATTGTTAGAGTCCGGACATAATATTCAGAATTTTAATCTCCTGATCATTGATGATTATCAAACCCCTCCGTGTTATGTATTTGCCACTTAACACCAGGAAACCCTTTTGAGTGATTTGTATGAATCAACACTCCTACTGTAATTTGTACTCCCACTCTTACTATTCACTTGGTCAAATCTTCCTATAGTTAGGGCCACAACCAAAATCCCCTTTTGATTCCTCCAATGAATGAGAGATCCACGAATCTAGTGATCAAACCTTCCTATAGTTAGGATCATCTTAAACCTCCTACTCGGTCAAACCTTCCTACAGTTAGGGCCAAAACCAAAATCCCCTCTCGATTCCTTCCATGAATGAGAGGTCCACGTTTAAACCAAGTGATCAAACCTTCCTACAGTTAAGGTCACCTCAAACTCCCGCTTGGTCAAACCTTCCTACAGTTAGGGCCATAATTACAATTCACTCTCGATAAACGAGAAATTTACCTTTAGTTTGGTAATCAAACCTTCCTACAGTTAGGATTATCCGAATCTTTTTGATTCCCAGAGTGGAGATCCCATTCTTAGTTTCACTCTTCAGATTCTCGAGGTGGAAATCCCACTTCGAGTCTCCTTTGCAATTGGAAATAGAATATAAAATTCTTCCTTTCCAGTATCGGGTTTGTCTTTGCCCCAAGAGAAGACACCACCTTTTTAACTCTCATAATTCGTGCTTAACACGCGCGGGGAATTTTATCCCAAAGGCTAAGTAGGGATAAGTCAGTGCCTAACACGCGTTGCCGGTTAGTTTTTAACCGTAAAAAGGACAAAACCCCACATATTCGACATTATGGCAGGTTGTTATTAATAACACCATAATCCGTACCTCACATGTACAGAGAATTTTATCCCGAATCCTAAGTAGGGATAAGTCAATGCCTAACACGCGTTGTCAGTTTAGTCTTTTGCCGATTGAAGAAGACACCAGAATGCCAATCTAGGATATTTTATCCCGAAGCCTAAGTACGGATAAGTCGGTGTCTAACACGTATTGCCGGTTAGTTCTTGATCGTAAAAAGAATAAAAGCCTACATATTCGACATTGTGGTAGGTTGTTATTAATAACACCGTAATTCATGCATTACACGCATGGAGAATTTTATCCCAAATCCTAAGTAGGGATAATCCAACACCTAACACGCATTGCCGGTATTTTCACCGATTGAAGAAGACACCAGAATCCAAGTCTGGGGAATTTTATTCCGAAGCCTAAGTAAGGATAAGTCAGCACCTAACACACGTTGTCGGTTAGCCCTTGACCGTAAAAAAGGACAAAAACCCACATATTCGACATTATGATAGGTTGTTATAAATAACACCATAATCCGTGCCTTACATGCACGGGGAACTTTATCTTGGCTCCTAAATAGAGATAAGTCAACGCCTAACATGCGCCGATTTAGTCTTTCGCTGAGTGAAAAAGACACCAGAATCCGAGTCTATGAACTTTTATCCCGAATTCTAAGAAGGGATAAGTCAACACCTAACACGCGTTGTCGGGCAGTCTATTCCTGTGAGAAAGATGAAGTCTACATATTCAATATCGTAGCACTAAAAGAGTTAACTCTTTTAACACAATGTTACATGTGGAACAGACTTAAACAATTCGCATGCAAGCCCGATTCAACGGTAATCGGTAAAGACACGTCAAATCCGTTGATGACTAAGGATTTGCCAAAAATCATGAGTCTACATCTCATACATACGGCCGGATAGTCTATTCTTGTGAGAAAGACGAATTCTACGTATATAATATCGTAACACTAAAAGAGTTAACTCTTTTAGCACAATGTCACATGTGGAACGAACTTAAACAATTCGCATACTAGCCCGACTCAAACGGTAGTCGGTAAAGGCTCATCAAACTCGTTGATGGCTGAGAGTTTGCCAAAAATCCTATGAATGTGAGAGTCATTGACGCATCAGCCCCATTAGTTGGTCTCGTGACTCGAGTATCCCACAACTTTGGGATAAGATCCATATCTGCAGACAAATCAGCTTTAACAGTTGGTCCTGTAGTCCCAATTCTTAGAACCGCCATGCTCCAATACCTTAAGAGCTTAAACTGTGTATACTCCAGCAAACGTACAAGTATAAACTGTGTTAACGGTGAGCCATATGAAACCCTAGGTCAATGCCGGTCAACGGGTAACCCTAGGTCAACGCAGGTCAACGCGTTATGATAAAAAGTCAATGCTGGGCAATCTGAAACCCTCGGTCAATGGTAGTCAACGCGTTGTAATGAAAAGTCAATGCCGGTCAACACGTAATCCTAGGTCAACGTCACTCAATGCGTTGCGACAAAAAGTCAACTCGGGTGATCCGAAACCCTAGGTCAACGACCGGGCGATTCGAAACCCTAGGTCAACGTCGATCAACACGTAATCCTAGGTCAATGTAGATCAACACGTTGTGACAAAAAGTCAATGCCGATTTTGATTCAAGACTTCAACGATGGCACGAGCCAAAATCAACTCACCAGTTTTGATTTAAGACTTCGACGATGGCCAGACGATAAACACAGCACTGGGAGAACTTCAGCTATTCGTCAAAATATTGAATAGACTAAAAATCAAAGGATTCAAGAATCAAAGCTAACTACAGGTCCTTTTATACCGACTGAAGGTCGGATTGATTACATCCAAAGTATTCCAGCCTCCTCTATAAAAGAATGAAGCTGAAACACTTTAGAGGGGGCATCTGTAGGCGTCTAAAATTTCCTATGGGTCCTCACACACAGCTCGAGGCACAGAGAAGATGATGAACATCACTATCCGAGTCATAGAAGCTTAATCGATATTGACAAGTGCATGAAGTGAGTCGACAAACAATGCGAAGCAACAGATCTTCAGAAATAACGGAAACACGAACTGATCGGGAGCTCCACGTCACTTACAAAAGACAAAACACCCCCCGTGTCCTGTCCACTCCAAATATGATTCAATCATGGGAGCTTGTAGACCATCTCAACGGCTTTTCGATGCATCTTGAACCACACAATTCTGAGTTCGGATGAAGAAGATACGGCTGAAACGGACAAGACGTGCAGAACTACTTTCCGGGCCTCGGCGAGACACCCAGAGGTGTCTCGGCCTTGGCCTAGACACCCACGGGTGTCCGCAGACCTGAAAATCAGATTTGGTAGTTTAAAGCCGTTTTTCGACCATTAACCATCTAGATTTGTTTCAACTGATCTGATATTATCCATGAATGTGGTTAAGTGGTTACAACTAAAGATAAGATTGAATCAATCGTTCTTATCTCAAAATAGGGGTCCCTAAGCCTATAAATACAACTCACGGGCCTCATTTTTTCAGATCTGGAATTCTCGAGCGTTAGCGAAGCCCTGCTGAACTGAGGGCTAAAGAGCCACGAATTTCAAAGAGGAGGAGGAGATATCAATGAATTCTTTGGCATAAAGAATAGAAGTTCGTCAGATCTGCAGCCCGGTTCCTTCCCTAGAGATTGGCCCATTGTGATGATCTCGAGAAGAGTGATTATCTCGCCGTTGCCAAGATAATTGCTTTGGTTTCTTGATTCCTTCGTGAATCGACAAAGCTCTAGATTTGATCTGATTGTTTGGTGGTCCATAGATATCAATGTCCCCGTCACAAGCAACAATCTCACACAAGCAGCGGGCGATAAACACCCGTTGCGTTTGTTTGAAGGAGATTGTAATTTTAATTTTATTGTGTAAAGGTCTTATAAAAAGATCGATCTTTTTTTGAACTTGTTGTAACGACTGAAGTTGTAATAAGTTATACAATACAGAAATCGATTTCTTACCCAAACAGGGTTAGCCTCATCACCATGTTTATCTGGAGGATTTCATCCTCAGTGGGTGGTTCACGCTGCTCGAAACGATTGTTCTATTGTGCATTGATATGATGGTCCAATGCCTCATCGTAAAGTGGGACCTGTTCATCCCCTACTATTTCGGTGGGATTAGTTATGGTCATATTAATTGTGAGGTCTTTGAACAAGTCTCCCACACTGACATCTGAGTCCCATGCTAAGGATGCCGATGATTGATCATCTGAGTAGGCGTCATCAGAGTCTTCACCGAAGTTGCAAAATAACTCTGATGAGGAGGAAGTGTTGCCCAACCTTATTCCAGTCGTTGTGAAGTAGTCCTAGGGTCAACCTTTAGGTACATAGGCGGGCCGGATGACCATCTTCCGCCCTCTTCCGTAGTTCAGGCCTTCTTGACGAGTGAAGTCATAACCTATATCCTTCATCATGTGTTTTGCTATTTGACTGTATTGCGAGAACTAGGGTGTGGGCTCCTCCTCTTCGGATTCGTCCCACAATATGTACAAGGGGTGATCAATCCTTCCAAAGATAATATCTTTTCAGTAATTATCTTGGGCGGGCACGACGAATACAACTTGCAAAGATTTAATTGCTTGTCCCTTTGTGACATACAATGAGTATATAAGAAAGTTCAGAGAAGAATCATTGTACAACCCCGACATTGAATCATTAGGCAGGTCATCTTCGGATGTTGGGCAAGATGACAAGTAAGCAAAGTTATACTTCTCAGTCAAGATAATCTCGTCTACCTGAACAGCGTCGGTTACATTGTAGCTTTCGTAGCCGATTACAATTGGTTTGAAATCGTTCAGGACAAGGCTATCGCCGTATTTGAGTTCACTATCTGTTTTGTTGCTACTCCCAAGCTCCTCGACCAATGTTCGTCAGAGTCTTGGACTCAGGGCGGTCGACCGTGGTAGTAGACCGCAAACTGATATATGATAAAAACATGTTTTGTATACAGTTTTCTGATTTTAAAACCCTATTTAAAAATATCAAACAAATTCTAAAAATTATAAAACTTTGGGAAATAATTATAGACATGATAATGAACATGCCACAAAAACTAGTTTTTAAAAAGGACCTCCCAAATGAAAAATATCATCATTTTACAAAATAGTCCAAAACATAAAAATATGAAATACTTGTATTTTGATGTTTTGACATAAACCAAGATTTGAAACTTTATAAAATAATTTTATAGACTTGATAAAATATATAAACTATAGTTGTTAAGTCTATAAACCATATAAACCAAAAAACACAATATTTTTTTAAATACAATAGAATATGAAACATATAAATAAGTATATATGAAAATATATATTGTTTCATATCTATATAGCTAAACCAAAACATATATGTATATATATAACTAAATATATACATGGAAACCAATAAATATGTGTGTATATATTATATTGAGCTTAAGGTACTAATACACATAATATAAACCTAAAACTAAATTTACCCAAGCTTGTGATCTTCAACGAAGCTCTATCTTGGTACACTTGCGGATGAAGCTTGAATTTGAATCTTTAACTTTGAATTACGTAGGCTTCACTCCACAATTCTGCCAACCTCCATTGGATATGATCGTTAATGCGCAATTCCATCCATCCTCCAACTTATTTTTTGTCTACAATAAATAGAATTATACAAATACTAGATAAATAATATTAGAAGTAAATTATTTGTTAAAGATCATCAAAACAAGAAGGCCAACAATCTCCCCCTTTTTGATGATAACAAACAATTTACAAAAAGGATATATGTATGAAAGGAAATGAATATACAATATTATAATTATCATGCATATAAACAAAAAGAATATACTCACAATATTTCTCCCCCTTTGACAACATCAAAAAGGGGAAAACAAAAGAAGGAAGAGAGTGAAAGCTCCCCTTATCAATATGCATGAGTGAGTATAAAAATATAGGGATTGCTCCCCCTATCAAAATGTCATATGGAGTGAATGCAATTAAGATCATGGCAAAACATGTGAGCAAGCAAAAATTTGCTAAACAACTCACATGCAAAAGAACAATAAGAACACATGTGTATATATAACATCATGAAGGGTGTTACAAAGATTTCAAGATGTATATATACAAACCAAACATTTATCATACTTGCCACAAAGAGATGAAATGAGGATCCAAAAAGGCATCATTAAAAAAAATTTATGAAGGAGGATCCATGAAGGAAAATAATTTTCTTATATGTAGGGGATAAGGAAACAAAATCAAGAATGGATATTTTCTAAATAAATCATAACAATGTATGGATTTATGAAATCAAAAGAAGAAGAACATGAGAATCATGAAAAAAGTTTTTGAGTGAAAACAAATCAACCAAAAGAAATCATAAATCAAAGTTTATATCCAAAAAACGATGTTTGATCAATCAAGAGAATTTTCTTTGTGGGATTTGATCAAACCACATTATGGAATACATTATAAGGCACGAATAGATGATCCATAAGCACAAACACATAAATATCATCATATATAGGTGAAATATAATGAATTCAAAACAACAAATCAAAACAAAATCTTTGACAAAGGAATTTCAAGAGAGGTAACAATATATCAAGCTCTTAAGCTTATTCCAACCCATAAAATCTTTCTAGCATCCGGTAAACATGATTTGGGAATAAACACCTAATAAACCCAGAGGGTTAAATAAATACAAACCTCTCATCAAACAAAACCAATAATCATGAAAATAAAAGAATTTAACCAATAAAAGGAATTGTTTTCATAAAAATTTAAAATACATTTTTCGAAACCAAGAAAAAGAAAAAGAAAAGTACTAAAATTCTTGGCTTAAAAATTATTTTAGCACCCAAGTATTCTTGGTGTCGGTTTGTTTAGGGACATGACCCTTATCATTAAATCTCAAAACCCTAGGGTTATAAACCTGTTTGGGCATATGTAGTGCACGGATACAGTCAAAACAAAAATTGTATAAATGACATTTACGATTACAATTTGTGTAATGAAAAGGTTAAAATAATTTACGTTGACCAAATGATTATGCACGGGAAACATTAGAAAAATTTGCAAACATAGATGGTCTTTTTAAATTATTTTGCAAATATGAAACTCTCTTTAAATCAAAACAAAATTTGACCAAATGACCAAATCGACCACAAAAATCACATTTAAACACATTAGCATGCTTATGATGTACAATTGGTGCATGTGTGTGTACATGTGATGAAGAGACTTGATGAGATGCCCAAGAAGGAATAATATTCTTATGTTTTTGTGCATCATAGCAAAATTTAGCTAAATGGCCTTTACGATCACAAATGTAGTACTTGTAAACTTTGCTATACAAGTGTGCATAGTGTGTAGGTGATTTATAAGTTATAACTCTAGATTTAGCACACTTGTCCATAAGTTTCTTGTGATTATCAATGCATGTGTTTAATATTGAATCTAAACAAGATATGCGGTTTTTCACATGATTCAACTCATCATTATGCATACAAGCATTGGAAATAGAAGTAGATGAAACATGATCATTTCTAAATGAAGTAAACTCATTTCTAATAGTTTCTACTTCTATCATGGCATCATTATTAGCATGAGTTAAGCTAGCAATAGATGAAGACATGTTATTATTTTCAAAACTTAATAACTTATTGTTTTCTTTCAAAATAGCATTCTCTTTAACAACAATATCAAGTTTGGAAGCTAGCGACTCGTGATCGGATTTCAAATCAACATGCTTGCTTTTAATATCAATAAAATTATTATGCAACTTAGTATAGACATGCATTAAACTATCATATGCACAAGCAAGTTCATTAATAGATAAATCATATTCAGATTTCGAATCGCTTACGACACTAGGGCTATCGCCTAGTGGCCGTGTGCATGATGAGGCTCCACATGAACTTGAAGTCGATTCCACCACAACGCATCGAATCTCCTCCAAGTCACCTTGATGTGCTTCAATAAATTTCCATAAGGTGTAAGCACTATCAAAATGAACAAATTTGTTAGAAAAGGATGAGTCAAAAGCATTAAGTAAATATTCTAACAAAAGCTTGTTCATATTAAACATTCTTTTATCATTTTTACTCCACTTGGATTTTTTTGAAGTGGGTACAATATAAGCATCTTCAATAACTTCTCATAAATCGAATTGTTTAGATTTAACAAATATGTTAAATCTAGAACACTATTTGTCATAGGGGAGATTTTCTATTTTAGGAGCAACATTAGGATCATAGCCTAAACAAGATGCACAATGTATGTCCATAATATAGTATGTATGTGCAAGCAAGATAACAAAAATCTCAAAATTGGATTGGCACAAAAAGATAACTTGGATCTTTAACTCAAGGCGATTAGACCTTAAATTAAAGAGCACCAAGTTCTGATACCAATTGTTAGACCCTAGAGGGGGGGTTATTAGGGTCTTATGCTAATCTAATCCGAATTTATGCTAATTAAAACTTATTAATAAATTATTCTTGCAAGATAGATATATCATATGTTATGAGCAAGAATAAGCAATATGAGCAAAGGGATATATCCTAGCAATGATGTATACGATGAAATATAAGCAAGGATATATAAACTAACACAAGGGTAAAATAAATAATAAACAAAACAAGAGTGATAGTGTAAATAAACAATGCAAACACACAATATGATCACGGAGTTCGGATCTTCCATCCTACGTCTCCGCTCCCCACTCCCGGGGAGAAATCCACTATCACAACCGGGTTTTCCACGCTCACCCGAATAATATTTACACCTCACAATGTTGGTTTTCAATGTTCACCGGTCAATGTTCACAATCACTCACAATGTCAGTTTTCAACGCTCACCGATTAACATTTACTCCTCACACTCGGTTTTCTAGCTCACCGAAAATTTTACAA
This sequence comes from Asparagus kiusianus, assembly GCA_022839385.1. Lineage (NCBI taxonomy): Eukaryota > Viridiplantae > Streptophyta > Magnoliopsida > Asparagales > Asparagaceae > Asparagus > Asparagus kiusianus. Next base: position 204,319 of record BQKN01063620.1, read on the forward strand.
CACTAACAATGCAACAACAAATATGTTCTCTACAATAGATAAGAACTCATTGTAGCTCACTCTCAATTATTACAACTCCCCATATTATACTAAGTATGAACATAAAATAAGCTCAATGATCGTGTGTGTAAGCAATGAGAAAAATGAGTCTAAACTCAATTTAATCTAGCAGCAAAATGAATATGACATATTAAGCATAAACAAGCTAGATAAAGAGTTTAAGAAAACTTCTCTAAAATAAGAGTGGAGGGATGTAGATTGAAGCCCAAACAAGATTGATGGTCTCCTCAAACTCTTGTGAAGTTCTCTTCACAAACAAACTCTTAAACACTCTTTTAAACAAACACAAAACAAACTTAAACCCTTGTTAAACTCATTAAAAATATTCTCTTGGATTCTTAAGAAGGATGGGAGCAAAGGGGTATTTATAGCCTCCCAAAACCTTAGCTAAAAAACCCAACAGAAAAGACCAAAAACCCTACAGAATCGAAAATTAGACTCTGTACAAAAATGACCGTTGGGTGATCAGCGATCGACCGTGAGAAACTCACGGTCGACCGCGATAGCAAAAAGGCCAGGGTTTGGCTATGGACAACAGCCGGTCGACCGTGGCGGTCGACCGCGAAACTTTCTTGACTGCATCCGGTCGACCGCGAGCCATCAATAAACAAACTGAATATCTGGACTCAGGGCCGGTCGACCACGACAGTCGATGCAAACTGATATATGATAAAAACACGTTTTGTAAACAATTTTCTAATTTTAAACCTATTTAAAAATATCAAACAAATTCTAAAAATTATAAAACTTTGGGAAATGATTATAGACATGATAATGAACATGCTACAAAAACTAGTTTTTAAAAAGGACCTCCCAAATGAAAACTATCATCATTTTATAAAATAGTCCAAAACATGAAAATATGAGATACTTGTATTTTGATGTTTTGACATAAACCAAGATTTGAAACTTTGTAAAATAATTTTATAAACTTGATAAAATATATAAACTATAGTTGTTAAGTCTATAAACCATATAAATCAAAAAAACACAATATTTTTCTAAATACAATTGAATATGAAACATATAAATAAGTATATATGAAAATATATATTGTTTCATATCTATATAGCTAAACCAAAACATATATGTATATATATAACTATATATATACATGGAAACCAATAAATGTGTGTGTGTATATTATATTAAGCTTAAGGTACTAACACACATATATAATATAAACTTAAAACTAAATTTACCCAAGCTTGTGATCTTCAACGAAGCTCTATCTTGGTACACTTGCGGATGAAGCTTGAACTTGAATCTTTAACTTTGAATTACGTAGGCTTCACTCCACAATTCCGCTAACCTCCATTGGATATGATCGTGAATGTGCAATTCCATCCATCCTCTAACTTTTTGTTTGCCTATAATAAGTAGAATTATACAAACACTAGACAAACAACATTAGAAATAAATTATTTGTTAAACATCATCAAAACAAGAAGGCCAACAATACCCTTGGGGCGTGACATCTCTAACGACATCTTGGAAGAATGATCCAAATGCAGATCGGTATTATCTTCTGGTTCGGTTGTCTGGTTAGGAGTGGGTTCCCACTCCTTGTTTCCTGCCAACCTTCGCAGGGTACACATGGGTTTCTTCTTTTTCTTCTTTTTGTTCAGGAGCTGCTCCCAACATGTCTCTTATGGACTCGATGGCGACCTGATGTTCTTCAAACTTTTTGGCAATCATTTGATCACTCGAGGTCTCAGCCATGTGCACCCTTGCTAGCTCACCGTGGCTTGAGTGTGAGGTTTGGGACATGGCTACTGCTGAGCAAACTTCCTCTTCACCACCGGAAGAGGGCGCTAAGAAAGCATAATCGAGCGGGATGTTTACACTCGTATGACTGCGGGTGTGCAAGAATATACCGTCATGCTCGTGTTGAACCAGCGGGTGATCGGGTCCCAGGAAAGAGTCTGAATCCAAAGAATCTGGAAGTACAGTTTTACCCTCCCCCATCATGTTAACCGTAATAGACGAGAGCTCTAAATCATCGACGGCACGTCTTCTTTGGTGGCTATACTTTTAACGAGAAGATCTCGGTTTGGGAGGTTATTAAACAAGCCTTTCAAACACCGAAGGTCTCGCTGTTCCTACACACTGGCAGTTGGCGAGTACCACTTGGATAAGTCTTTCATAGTGACACTGAGGATCCACCTCATGTATGGTGCATTTGCGCATCACGTAACCCCGGAGATCTTCTGCGGGTCATTGGTGACTACCCCCAGCGCCAGAGGGACCAACCTAGCGATTGCATGAGAGAGGTTTAGGTAAACCCTATTGCGTACACTGGATGGAATTGCTAAGCGTCTGAGTTAGGCAAGTTTTCCTTGACAGGTAGGTCATCACGCTTGGGTGAGTTCATACCTGTTAGCGAACTTCGACCTTCCATTCATGCAGGCTAGTTTGGGAGGTTTCACCTAATGTTTTGCCTTTGTTTTTAAGGCTCGTTTGCTCATGACGCCTACCTGTCGAGTGGACTCGATGAGACTCACCTGATACCGAGGTCTCGCCTATTTGAGAAGGCTCGCCTGATTTGGGTAGTTTGTTTGCATCAGGGATGTGACCTAAGAAACAAAGTCTACCTGAATTTGCGGGCTTGCCCATTTAATCGGTTCACTTGGATGGTCAAGCTTGTCAGGAATTCCAGACCTGCCAAAACGGGGAATATTTCAATTAGGGCGTAGTTCGTCTAAATGTGAGGGTTCGCCTGATTTGGTGAGCCTATCAGTGTTGGGAGGGCAGCTTCTCTGTTTTGCATTTTTTAGACCCAAATAATAATTTAGGCCGTCATATGAGGTAAAGGTTTGGGACTCCTGCTGGGCGAGGGCCTGTCATCGTCGCTGGCGGGCTCTTCAAGAGAGAGGAGCGTCCGTGCGGACCGTGATGGTGTGGTCTGTGCCAAGGTGAACCACCATCTCTTCCTTAGCGGGGGCCTGCGAGTGTCGTTTGGCAACCCATTTGACATTTGACGGTCTTTCGCCCTGTGTTTTTAGCCTTGGGCTCGGCCTTGGTTGATTTGGGGGGAATAGGTTCCCTTGCCATGACTCGGATAGAATCCTTAGGTGTGGAGGCCTCGATCGCTTGGGTCGGCTCTTATGCATGACTCTATGGTGTTTGCGGGACGCATTACCACCAGAGGAGGAGAAAGACAAGTACTCTTCTTACTTGGCTTGGTCGAACTTGATTTCGATGGACTCCATGATTGTCCCAACAGAAACCTTGTCAAACTATGTTACCACTATTTCAATTAAAGAAACGGTTTCTCCCATTGTGGTCGCCATCTTCTGTAGGTGTAAAAATTGATTTCCCAAAAGAGGGGATTTCATTTGTATTGATAAGAATATCTTATTATAAACTAATGAATCAAAATTACAATAGAAGCGGAGGAAAGGCCCTCTTTGTTTAACATAGAGACTTTGGTAACGATAGGACGCCTCACTCAGTTCTTGCATCGAGTTTGCTTCCCTTGGATGATTCGATCGAGGTTGCATTTGAGCTTTAGTGCGCAGTAGAAGCTTGTGTTGCTCGAGTTTGAGTATCTGAGCTCAATGGCGATCAAGGCCGAGAGCTAGAAGGAGATGCTATAGTGCAAGAACAATGTAGAGAGCAGGTGCTTAGCTCGATTGAGGGCCCAGTGCTGGTGGTTCGGTCAACTCTTTTTTGTGGTCAAGGGAGGTTTTTTATAGGGGGAGGCGGCATGGTTGGCCCCTTGAATCATGGGATGTGACCATATCTTGTTGAGAGATGTCATGCCTCTCACTTGTACTGTGAGCGGCTGCTTTATGGGCTCAGAGCACTGCACTCCTCCCTTTCACATCACAGGAGGTGGGAAGGCCCATTCCTGTACGCGATAGCGTAGCCGCCAGGTACTCTGGCAAATTTAGATGACGACTTCAATATGCAGGCGAGCTCGGTCACTTAGATGAACTTGACTCGTGTAGGCAAGTCAAGTATGTAGGTGAGTTTGGCGACTACGTGGACTCGACTGGTCACTCATACTGTGAGCGGCTACTTGATGGGCTCGACTAGTCACTCGTATTGTGAGCGGCTACTTGATGGGCTCAGAGCACTGTACTCCTCCCCTTCATGTCGTAAGAGATGGGAAGGTCCATTCATGTACACGACAGCGCAACCGTTAGGTACTCTGGCAAGATTGTTGATCGCCTAGCAAATTACCTAGCTGTACAGGTGAGTTCGACGATTGTGTGGTCTTGACTCGTGCTGGCGAGTCAAGCACACGAGCAAGCTCCTTTCGTGTTGGCGAGCTCCACCCTTCAGCGGATTTGACTCATGCTGGCGGGTTAAGCCTGTGGGCATAACCGAGTTCTTAATGGCGTGTTTTTTAGGTCTCCCTATAGTCAAGGCAATTTTTATAGCCTACATACACAAGAGAAAATAGGTGTATGTCAGTGTGCATGGCACACGGCAAGATCCCGCATGGGAGAAATAGAAACAGTCGAATGACCAAGGCAAGAACAGGTAATAATAACAAATAGAAGCATGTAGCTAGAATACTAAAAATTAGATGAAATCCACCAATAGTATATAATAATCAAAGAATCCAAAAATCAATCAGATAACGAGGTCATGCAGCTAGCAATCAGAATAATCATCCAAGTAACAGGGTCATACAGCTAGATAGAATTAATACTTAAAAATCTACAGCACGAAACGTAGTACGTCGAGCGAAATAATCCAAACAATGAAACCCTTATGTATATACCATATGTCTCAAATTGTAGATAATTAAATATTAATCCCGATCTATATATAAAAAGAAATACAATTGGCCTACATTTAACAAGAATTCATACTTAACTAAGAAACGAGGTCATGTAAGTAGCCATCCTATAACAGGTCATTGTTTCACATCTCACACAGAGTTAACGCTCATATCATCGGATAACTGACTGTTCACAAATCTCCTACATGCATCCAATACTGCTACACAAACTCGGTCAAAGGACAACACATAATCCATTTTCAGCCAGGTCCAGACTCAAGCTAAACTCGAGTGAATATCAAACTCACGGACCAAAGTGACTGCACGAACTTCACTTTGACCCAACAAACCAACCTCAGTGCTACACAAACTCACTGGTACGAGCATGGAAGATACATCAACAGCCACATCCGATCACATAAACTAAGACTTCCCCATTCCAACTCTTCTCACTTTTCTAAGTCAACAATCATAACCTAAACTTGATCTCTGGTCCACCTCCTAAATTTAGTCAACGCACACACACATGTCACTAAGTCTTGTTTATGATGCGCAAAGCCACTAAGTTATGAACTACTAATGGTTCTCAAACACAACAAGGAAACAATAAATAAAACTAATTCTATGCAACAACATCATGACATATCAAATATATTAAAATAAAGATCGTAAAACATGAAATGTAATCATGAACAGTAAAAACATGCATGCAGTCCAGCTTCATTAATATCTTCTTATTCAAACTTCTAAACTACACATAAAAATTATCCGCAGCTAGTTAACACCTAATTTAACTATGTTCTTATTCAGAAACCGTGATTATTTTACACATGAAATGTCGCAGTCTACAACCACCAAAAAAAGATCATAAATTAATTAATTCCAAAATAAATAATTCTTTTTTAAAATAAAATTCCTTTAAATCATAATAATTATTCCAAATTAATCTTTTATTAAAATAGTTTAACAATTCAAAATAACCCGTTTTTCCAAAGTAAATTATTTTAAATTGTCTATTTAAATAATTATTCAAAACCAACCCCCTTTTTCCAAATAAATTCTTTTCTCATCATAATAATTCTAAAAACATCTCAAAATAACCTTTTCTACAAAATAAGTTTCCTTTAAATTACTTATTATAATATCATGCGTAGATGATTATATCACAATTTAAAAACTACAAAAAATTACAATATAGTCAAAATATGCATATAATGTATAATAAATCTTAAAATTCAGATTTGAGGAAGAGGGATCTTGTCTCTGGTACATCGAACGAATCGATGTCAACGGTAGGGATCAGATCTGGTGTGTGGGAGCGTGGCGAGGAGGCGCTCGAGGATCTAGGAGCGGGTCAAGGGTAGCTGGGCGGAGGTGATGCGGGCTTGGGGTTTGTTGCTGGAGTTGGGTAGAGGCTGATAGTAAGCACGGTGCTGGAGGCGGTGGAGGAGGCTACGAGGGGGGCAGGAGGGGAGCGGCAGGCGAAGGAGGAGCAGGAGGTGAAGGGGTGAATGCGGTGAGGTGGCCGGCGGGATCTCGTAGAGAGAGGGTAGCGAACAGGGTGGGCGACGCTCGTGGTGGTCATCGGCTGGTGATGGGGCAGAGGAGGACTGGTAGATGGTTAGGCTTGGGCGGCTGTGGCAGCGGTCGTTGGTGTCGACGCTGAAGGTTTGAGGCGGAGGTCGGAGGGCAGGTCGTTAGGAATGAGGGTGGCGGAGGGGAGAGGCGAGGGGGAGCTTGATGGGGAGGAGAGCAGAGGCTAGGGGATGGGTGCAGACGGTGGAACAGTAGGTAAGGAGTCGGTCGAAGCTTGGGCGTGGGTGGAGGGTGATGACGGTGGCAGATCTGGCGTCGGGTCTACGTGAGAGAGAGAGGGAACAAGAAGAGAGAGAAAGATTAGGTGGCGCAGCGACTGGGTTTGGAAGAAGGAAGAGAGAGAGAGAGACACGAAAATGTATAAGATGTGTGTGTGTGTGTTTATATATAT
>BQKN01063620.1:211200-226607 GCA_022839385.1 Asparagus kiusianus
AGATGAGGTGGAGCAGCGGCTGGGTTTGGGAAGAAGGAAGAGAGAGAGAGTCACTAAAAAGTATAAGGTATACATATATATATATAGGGATATTTAGGGTTTTGAAAAATAATTAAAGATAATATTAATTATGAAATAAACTAAATAATTACATGAAAATTATCTATACATTAAAACATACCAGTTATACTAATATGACAGATAATATAAAATAATATTAATAATACAATGAATTATACAATTAAACAAGAATAATTAATAAAAATATATAATTACTTACATTTAAAAATAAATAATTATGGAAGAATTATCTACACAATAAAACATATCAGTTGTACTAATACAACAGATAATATGCAACAGTAGAAATAATACAACAAATTATACAAATATTACGTAATTAATAATACAACATATTATACGAAATAATATGTAATAATAATAATAATACAACATATTATTCAAAATGATACGTAATAGTATTGATAATACAATAGATTAATTCTAGAAATTTATACTACAATAAGTTAATTTATAAATATCAAAAATATTTAAATAAATATAAATTTTGGAATTTTAAATCATAGAAAATTCAAAAAAAATAAGAAAAATATAAATACTCTTTTAAAATTAACAATTAAATATTTTAAAGTACGAGAAAAATTATTTTAACTAGTATCGAAAATTCATAGTCCTTACAATGGTCCTAGCAGAGTTCCTGTATACCTGGCGCATCTGGAACATGGGCTTCGATTGCCTCTTCATTCCTTTGTGAAGGAGGCGTGCTTGGCTATGAGGATCTCTCCTTCCCAGCTTGCCCCGAACGCGGTTGGAATTCTAATGGCTTTCATAGTCATCTTCTCCAGAGTTGCCTTCTTCCCTTCCATGAAGTTGTTCGGGCAATTGGTCGGTATTAAGTCAACCAAAAAAGATCCGCACTTCTTCTTTCACTATACAGGTGCCTTCAAATTGATTTTTAACGCTCTAGAGTCCAATAAGGACTGGAAGGAATATTTCATATGGGTCTCTGGAGTCGACAGGATTCTCTCCTGCTCAAAATGGCCAGAGATAAATAAGGACGCCTTGAGACCGGGTCCTCTTGAGGCTGAGGAGAGGAGACTACTAGAGAAGATCCGGTCTTATGCCAGATCTTGGGAGAGAAATAATCTATTTGACCCGGAATCACTTAGGGTGGTGCATATCTCGATTGGTTTACCCTTGGAGGCCGACGAGGCTAGGGTGAACTTGTTAGCGTTTCCTCTTTCGGGGGCTAGGAAGCAGGGTTGGAGGGCGAGAGGCTAGGTCCTATGACTAGGCCTCAAAAATGGCCAAGAGGATACTTAGACCCTGAGAAGGCGTCCAAGTTAAGGCTTCAGATGGGCGGATTAGCTCCTGAGCTGGGAGTGGGGAAGAAACCTAAGAAGCCATCCACTCGATGTCACGATCCTCCCTTCATGGATCAAGCTTCCAGGTCGACTCGAGTCACCCTTATTTTAAAGCAACATTCATCCGAAGAACAATCGGGCATCGAGGCAAATGAGACTGATACAATCGTCGGTGCCATCGTTGGTACTGAAGCAATCGATCCGGCTCCTGAGCTTGAATTATCAAGACGACAAGTAAAAGAACCGGTTGGGTTGGAGGGGTAAACAACTAAATAGACAACACTCTTCTCCAAGCCTAAAGTAGAGGAGACTACCAAAGGTCATGATATCGGCGAGAAGGAGGGAGATGGTCATTGTGGTTGGCCCTTCCCTCATTGGATTTTGGAAGTAGACTCCGAAGAATAGGAGAGGGCCAAGGTGATGCTATCGGGAGTGCTACTAGGCCCTTGCTCCCAGAGAAGGGAACTCTCTAAAGATGACAAGTTCGTCCCTTCAGCTTCTCTTGATATAGAGACTTCAATTATTAGGTCCCTTTCAGCTTCCAATACGGTCATGCAGCAATTTTCCCTGCCGAAGGACAATAAAGTCTTGAGGAGGATGCAATGCTTCGGCTTGAATCTAGCCCTCAAGGCTCATCTAGTCCGGGGGGCTTTGTTGGAGCAAGATTGTTTGAGTGGTTCGCATATATGCATGATGCTCCGCGGGAATGGGTGTTTGAGCTGGCGAAGGAGAGGGCGGCCAGGTAAGAGGCCGAAAAGAAGGCCATCGCTCTAGAGGTTGAGGTGAAGGACGCTGAAGTTTACTAGCGCCGAGAAGTGGACGCTAGAGAACAAGTTTTGGAGGGGCTTTGAGCTGAGGGGACAATCAAGCATCTGTAATCATGAAGTCACCACAGAGTAGCCGCCCAAGCTGAGGGGAGATTAATTGTCTCTAACAAGACGTCATTGATTGAGACGAGAAGCAGACTACTTTGGTCGAGGAGGTTGACTCTGAGAGGGCCCTCATAGTATCCGCCGAGGAAGTCGTTCAATCGAGTCGCCTCTCTATCGATCAACTGAGGCAGGATCTCGAGAAAGAGCAGTCACCACAGCATAGGGCAAAGATAGTTGAAGACTAGTGCTATAGCCCCATTACAAAAGTTGAGGTTGACTTGGCGTGCAAAGCCAGAGTTGATTACTTCGCCGCTTTGGTGCCTTCTAGCTCTCATCCCCCTCCTGAGAGCTTTTACCCCTTGCAGGTATCTTGCTATCTCGATCTTCTCAGGGATTTTAAGGCTAGAGAAGGGAGATTGCTATCACGTGATGACAACGAGTCTTTAGACAGCACAGATGAGGAACTGACATCTTTCATTTTGCTAATTGAAGGGGGGCTGAAGCCCTTGTGAAGCCTGCTCCTCCTACTGATGCTAGCGCTTTGCCCTAAGAGGCTCCGACTACTCCTACTAATGCGGCCGCTACACCTCCAGAGGCCCTCGTGGGTTAAGAAAAATGAGAACTAGTTATGTTTCCTCCCCTTTTTTCAGTACATGTAATTGGTACTTTTGACTTTGTAAATAAAAAGAGTTAATAAAGAAATAAATTCATTCTGAATGTTTTAAACTCTTGAATTTTTCTTATTCCTGCTTGATTGAAAGGTGATACAGGAGTCGATCTTGAAGTTGGGTGCCTAGGCTCGAGAGAGTCAACTAGGTTTTTCCTTTTCCCTAAGGCCGAGAGGTAACTGTTGGAGTCGGCCAAAGGGTTTTGCCTTAGGTTTATTCCTGATAAGGTGCTAAGGACTTGATTTCGACTAAGGAGTCAAGTGCCTAGGTGACAATGTCTTCCATTTCCCCTAAGGCTGAGAGGCGACTATTGGAGTCGGTCAAAGGGTTATGCCTTAGGTTTATTCCTTATAAGGTACCAAGGACTTGATTTGTTACATTTATCAGTTATTATGGTGATGAAAAAGTTTGTCTAAATCCTTTTCATTAGATATGTTATCTAAGGTAGGCAATCTTCAGAGGAAATCCTCAAAATTTAAAGCTTAGGCTGAAATTTAATGCCCTGTTTGGATGGAGGGTAGAGAGGGGGGGGGAAGAGAAATGCAGCTTTCACCCTGTTTGAGAGTTTTTGTAAGGAGGGTAGAGAGGAGGAAGGAAGGGGAACGGAGGGTAAAATTGTTTGGTTTTCTTTCCCACCCGATTCGAGCGGTAGAGGAAGGTAAAGGAGGGTAAAAGGTGTAATGACATTCTTACCCCCATCAAAACAAATAAAAGGGTTGATGTATTATTAGTATAAGGTCATTTGTGTAAATTTACATATATTTCATTCTCTTCCCTTCCCTCCATTATTACTCCCAAACAAGTTATATTAATTTCACCTTCATTCACTTTACTCAACTCCCAAACAACATATTACAATTCTCTTCCCTTTCCTTTCCTTTCCTTCCCTTTGTTTACGTTTCCTTCCCTTCCCTTAGTAAACTCCCAAACACACCATAAAGGAAATACCATCATAGGTGTTCGATGTTCCATGTGTGACTGAGGATTCGTCTGTCTGGAGCTTTCAACCGATAGGTGTCGGCTCTGAGCTCCTCCTAAACAGTATAGGGACCTTCCCAATTAGGAGCCAGCTTGCCTCATTGAGTACCTTCGTCGAAGGCTGCTTTGCGAAGGACAATGTCTCCAACCGTGAATCTTCTGGGATGAATCTTCTTGTTGTAGTGGCGGGCGATCCGTTGCTGATTAATTACCTGAGTGCGGAGTGCTTTCTTCCTGGCTTCTTCTAAAAGGTCAAGGTCAACTCGAAGTCCTATTGATTTTAGGTCTTCATCAAAGTGTCGTAGCCGGATAGTCGGTATGCCTACTTCAACGGGAGTAACCGCTTCTGCCCCATATGTTAGCTTAAAGGGAGTCTCCCTAGTTGAATTCTTATAGGTTGTTCGGTACGATCATAGGATGCTCAACAATTCTTCAACCCAACGTCCTATGAAGGTGTCCACCTTCTTTTTTAATGCTTGGAGGATGCATTTGTTGGCAGCCTCTGCAAAGCCATTTGATTTAGATGCACAACTGAGGCAAACTTGAGGTGAATGTTGTATTCCTCAAAAAAGTCATGAAAACCCTTGCTATCAAATTGAGTGTCGTTATCGGTGATAAGTGATCGGGGCACACCGAAGCAACAAACGATGGATTTTCATGCGAGGTTAGTGACGTGTTCTCACCAATCTTAGCCAATGGTTCCACTTCGATCCACTTGGTGAAGTAGTCAATTGCTACAATGAGAAATTTCCTCTACCCTGAAGCTAATGGGAGAGGCCCTAATAGAACTAAGCCCCACTGGACGAAAGGGATAGGGCTCAAAATAGGAGTCAACTTGGTCGTGGCTATTCTCAAAATGGATGAGAAATATTAGCACCTTTGACAATGAGATACGAGCTTCATTGACTCAGCTAAGATAGTCGCCCAGTAATAACCCTGTCAGATAATTTTCTATGCTAGGTTTCGAGCTCCTGGGTGATTCCTGCATATACCCTCGTGAATTTGTCTGAGCACATAGAGGGCTTCTGGCTGTCGCAGACATCGCAAGTAGGGTCCTTTGCTGCTCCTAATATAGGACATTCGTTAGAGCTGATCTTCTATCATGAGATAGCAACGAGAATTCCTCAGCAAGCGCTTAGCTTCAACCCGATCCTGGACACCTTGTGCTAAGTAGAGGAGAATGGGATCTACATAACATGGTGGTGTAGGGTCTTCTATTTTCATGACATTCTTCAATGGTTTAGAAATGCTAGGATGTTCTAATGTATCCACATAGATAAGTTCAGAGCTCATTCTCGAACTTGTTGATCCTAGTTTGGAGAGAGCGTCCGCTCGAGCGTTGAGGGCTCGGGGGACTTGGACTATCATGGACTCTTGAAAGCTTGATAAAAGTTCTTTGACAACTTTATGATATAGGGCCATCCTAGGGTCCTTGGTGGCATAGTGTCCGTTGATCTGGTGGACTATCAGCTACGAGTCGGCTAGGATATAAAGGCTTTTGGCTTTTAAAGCCTGAGCTGCTCAGAGACCGGCAAGTAGAGCCTCATACATAGCTTCGTTGTTCAAAGTTGAGAACTTGAATAAGATGGAATGCTCATATGTCATCCCATCAGGGCTTCGTAGGACCACTCCTGCTCCACTGCCAGCTTCCCCTAAAGATCCATCTACTCGCAATATCCACCAAGAGGCATACTCTGGCGAATCATGCTCCAAGGTGCGATGAATCAGCAGAGTTGTTGTTTGCCTCGGTGGTAAAGGCTGTGAGGTCCGCAAGTTTTCATCTGGTTAATCACTTTGAGGATTCGACTCGTTCAAGAAATCCACCAAAGCTTGAGCTTTGATAGTCGTCCTAGGTTTGAACTGGATATCATGTTCACCGAGCTCGACCGCTCAAGCAACCATTCTTCCCGATGTCGTAGGGCTGCCGAAAACTTTTTTTAAGGAAAGGCTCATCCTAACAATAATGACGTGAGCTTGGAAATAGGGACGGAGTCTTCTGGCCGTAAAGGTGAGAGTAAAGGAAGCTTTCTCTATGAAAGGATAATTGAGCTCGCCGGCTGGGAGGATTCAGCTCACATAATAGACAGGCTTCTGAATATTTTCTTCCTGCCGTACAAGGATAGAGCTTACTACTTCGGAGGAGATGGATATGTATACGAACAAAGTCCCTCCTTTCATAGGTTGGCTCAACAATGGATTAGTGCTCAGATAGGCTTTGTTATCCTAAAATCCTGCTTCGCATTTGGCTGTCCAGATTATACCCTCTTTTGATTTTCCTCTCCCTCTTAGGACCTTGAAGAAAGGGAGGCTTCTCTCCGCAGATTTAGACAAGAATCGTCCCAGGGCTGCAACCTTCCCATTCAACTTTTGGGTTTCTTTCAGAGTATAGGGTTTGGGGAGTCGCTCTATGGAGGTAATTTTCTTAAGATTAATCTTAATACCTCTTTGGGTAATCATAAACCTGAGGGATTTTCCTGATTGTACCCCGAAGGCACACTTGGCTAGATTGAGCTTCATCTGATAGTGCCTGAGGGTTAAAAAGGTCTCATCTAAGTCGGAAATATAGGCGGACGCTTGTTTGGATTTTACCAACAAGTCATCTACATAGGCCTTGAGGTTCTGGCCGATTTGGTGCTGAAAGACCTTGGCTACAAGCCACTGATAAGTAGCTCCAGTATTTTCAACCCGAACAACATCATCTTATAGCAATACGTGCCCATATCGGTGATGAATGAGGTCTTCTCTTGATCATGTCTTGCCATGAAAATTTGAATATTGTCGGAGAAGGTGTCCATGAAACTGAGTAATTTATGTCCTACGCTCTCGTCAACTAGCGGGTCGATCTGAGGTAGGGGGTAGCTATCTTTGGGATAGCCTTTGTTGAGGTTAGTGAAATCTACACACATTCTCCACTTGCCCAATGCTTTTTTTACCGGAACAACATTGGCCAGCTATTCTGGATATTAGACTTCTCGGATAAAGTTAGCTCTCAAAAGCCGTTTTACTTCATCTACTACCGCCTTCTGGTGCTCTGGACCAAGATGTCTTTTTTTTTGTCAAACCAGCTTGACATGTCTGTCCGTGGCTAATTCATGGCTTATGACTTCAAGGGGAATCCCCGGCATGTCATCAGGTTCCCAGGCAAATACCTTTGGTTGGCTTTCAGTAGTTTACTCAGAGCCCCTCTCAAGGGCTCGACTAGACCGGATCCCACCTTGACCGTCTTCATTCCTACAGAGTCAATTAGGATTTCTTGGAGTTCCTCTACAGGCTCTGTCCTTGGTTTTTTAGCCATTTTTTTCCATTTGGAGACAGGATTTTTCGATGAACATTATACCTTGTGCACCCTTTTCCTTGATTGAGAGTAGATAACATGACCTGGCTTCTTTTTGGTTGCTCCGGGCGATTCAAACTCCGTTTGGAGTCAGAAATTTAAGAATCTGGTGGTAGGTCGAAGTGATGGCCCACAAAGTGTGGAGGGCGGTTCAACCCAATATGACATTATGAGCCGACTTTAAATCCATCACAAGGAATTGAATTCAAGCAGTGACTTATTTAGGAAATGCTACTAGTGTCATCGGTAAAGTTATCATTCCTTCAAGAAGAAGGGAATGGTCACTAAAGCCTATAAGGGGTGCTCTGCAAGGGAGCAGACGGGATCTATCGATTCCTACCTGGTCGAAGGCACTTGTGATGACAAGAGGATCATCATGGGGTGTCTCAACACCCTATAGGTCTTCGTCACTTAAGGACACGAGCTCTCCTGTCCTCATCTTCTTGGGATCATGGTCGACTTGCAGCATTCTCCTGGCATACCTCTTCCGGTCAATGTTGGATGACCCCCAATGGTCGGGCCACCACTAATTACATTGATGACTCCTTTATAGGCAGTCTCCATGGGTTGTTCATTTACTGAGGGTCGGGGTTGAGGTGTCCGAGAGTGGGATCTTCTATCTTCTTTGGTTGGAGAAGGGTCGTTGTGATCTCTCTGAGATATAGGATTCTTCAAGTATCCTCTCACGATCAAATCTTCTATATCCCTCTTGAGGAGTCAGCAATCATTAGTGGGATCCTATGGTCCTAGTGATGGCGGCAAAACTATCTCGTATCCCTCTTCCTAGGGATCGATGCCATCTTAGGCATAGGATCTTTGAGGTATCCCTCCCTCTGGACGATGGCCAAGGCATTAGTGAGAGAAGTACCGAAGATAGACAGGGACTATTTTTTTGGAGTCGGGTCTCTTGGCTGATCCCTCCTATCAGGTCAATTAGGACGGGGGTTGATCCTTGGTGGATCCTTGTGCTATTCTGGCTTATGAGGATTCCGGGTCGGCATCATCATTGGAGGGTTTGAAGGGATGACCATAGCTGTCAGGGTCGGAATTGTGGCATCAGGAGTCTCCATTCTTCTCGCTGAAGCCTTGTAAGCATGGGTATCTTACATATCCATGTATCCATGGGCTTTGGACATTAGCTGCTCATAGTTGGTGACTGGCTTCTTGGCAAGAGAGTCGGCCAATTCATTATTCTGGAGACCCGCTACAAGTGTCGACATGGCGACTGTGCTTCCGGGGTTGTTGACTTCCAACCTCTTCGCTTGAAATCTCTTGAAGTAGGCTCGAAGGCTTTCATCTGGTCCTTGCCTCATTTGAATCAGCACGTGAGGAGGGAGCTTCTGCTTTGTGTCAGCCAGAAAGTGATGCATAAATTTCTGTCTTAGTTGTCAAAAATTACTAATGGATCTCTTCTCCAGAGCATTCCACCAGAGTTTAGTACTTCCCTTGAGGGTGATAGGAAAGCATTGACACATGACTGCTTCAGAAACTTAGAGCATAATCTTATGTCAAAATAATTTTGAACATACTCTGAGGGATCTCCCTCACCCGAGTATGTCCCTGAGTGGGGCATCTTGAATTTTCGAATGGGTATTCCATTATCTTGTCGGGTAACAAGGTATTTCTTTTAATAGCATCAACGATTGGTTTGTATCCTTGATCGTTGCTAGAGACTCCTGTAGTGGTTGACGAGGTCGGGGAACTATGATGGTGCAGTCTCCTAAGGCCCGTTCCATTAGCACGTCCCTCTAAATGACTAGGACCGGGACTCTTAATAACATTACATGATTGCTTGAGGTGGCTTTTTGCTTGCTTATGGTGGTTTCGAGGAGCCCACGGTGTGATGCTCTGTGGCGCTTCGAGGGGACGAGTTCCCGATCGTCGATCTTCAGATAGCAGAGGTTGTTTAGCGGTGTGTGGCTGCTACGGGATTCGCCATAGAAGCTCCTTAGTCAGAGTGGCAAACTGCTCTTTCAGAGATAAAGAGAGTATGTCGACCATCTGCTCTAATTGACCATGAGTCACATAATTTGGAGAATGTGGCCCTGGAGAAGATTGGTCCACCCCTTGCTCAGAACCTAGCATTTTTTCTCAAAAAGAGGAAAGAGAGCCCCATGGTGGGTGCCAAACTGTTGATGTTCGATATCACATAGCCAATGAGAGCTATCCGATGATGGATGCAGCTCAGATCTTCACACTGATAACGAAGAGTGAGAGGATGAGAGATGGGGCCGCTTCCTACTTCAACTTTATGCTTGGTTCTTAGAGCTCGGGATGAACGGATGACCTGCACACGTAAGAATCGTGAGAGGATGGGGCTTGTTTCCCCCATGGTACCTCCGACGATCAAGTCAGTTGGTGAACTTGAGTGGGGTGAAAGAAGAATGATGTGTTCTTTCTTGTACAATATGTGCTTTTATTGTAGGGGTTTTAGATTGCAAACCTGCTGACTTGCGAACCAACCCTCTTTTTTATGGTGAATAGCATCTTTATTTATAGAGGATACCAAGGAAAAATTGATCACTTTATGAGTGTACTGTAAGACGGTGGTGAGGGATGAGCTGGAGGTTGAGTTACCTTTTGTTCTATATGTGTCTTTTTATGAGTGATGGGAGGTCACTTCAATGATATTGGGAGTCAGCAGCCGACGAGTCTTGTCAGTTTGTGAGTGACGGGAGATCACTTCAGCAACATTGGGAGTCAGTAGCTGACGAGTCTGGTCAGTTTGTGAGTGACGGGAGATCACTTCAGTGATATTGAGAGCTAGCAGCCAACGAGTCTTTAGACGGCTGAAGACGGAGACATAATGATGATCATCAATGGTTAAATAATATTGAGAAGTAATATTCTGGGTCGCCCTCGGGAGAAGTGCCAGCTAACGCTGAGTAGCGATCTTTTGATATGAAGAGGATCGACTAAGTCCGCCTCTCGAGTCGCCTATAAGGAATGATGCAGACTCGACTAGGGGAAGTGATGGCTTGGCTGTCCTTTAGGTCAACTCAGAGGAGTGTTGAATCTTTGGAATGCTAATTTTCATACCAACTAACACTGCCTTCTGAGTCAACAATCATGTCGGCTCGGCTGAGGGGTCAAGATGCCTTGAGTCGACCAACAATATCTTCCAAGCTGGTTCGCCTGGTGGGTAAAGGTGTCGGCTTGTAGGGATGCATATTTGTGGATTATAGGGGACACCCTATAACAACATGGAAGGTTACTTAGTTTATTGCCAAACATATTCATGCTTTTAGAAGTCCTGACAAAGTAGCTCATCATTTTTTTCACAAGCAGCAACATCGATCAAAGACTTGTAGAAGCTTTATTGATAGCTTGCATGAAGAGGGAATGAAGCCCTCTACTATTAATCATGTGGTAAATGTGTTTTACAAGGGAGAAGATGACGAACGAGTCACCACTCTACAAATAATCAACCATATTAGAACAACAAGGCACAACAATATTAGCACTGAATGCTTAGCTATTGTTAGACTTTTTCAAGATAGGAGGAAATCAGATCCGGATTTTTATTTTTCTATGGAGATTGATCATGTTAGTACTATGAGGAGTGTGTTCTGGGCCGATGGAAGAGCTAGAGCATCTTATTTGTGTCTTGGAGATGTGGTAGCGTTTGATACTACATACAAGACTAATCATTTGAGTTTACATTTTCCTCCTTTTACGGGAGTAAACCACCACCGACAATTCATCCTCTTTGGTTGTGCATTGCTTACAGATGAACAAGAGGGTACCTTCGTGTGGTTGTTTTCTCAATAGCTCAAGTGTATGCACGGGATCGCACCAAAGGCTATCATAACTGATCAAGATGCACAAATGAGAAAAGCTATCAATGAAGTTTTGCCGAACACTCATCATCGTTTTTGTTCTTAGCATATTAGAAAGAATATTGTCAAGCAACAAGTGAAGTTGAAGAGCAAATACGGGGATGAGATGTCTACATATTTTAACAGTTGGTACCATGCTAGAAATATAAGCAAGTGTGAGGAGCTATGGAAAGTCATGAAGGAAAAATTTGGTATAGATGAAAATGAAGATACTTGGCTAACAAGATTATATAATTTGTGTGAACATTGGGTGGATGCATACTTGAAGGATTGTTTTTGGGCAGGAATGACTACAAGCCAAAGGAGTAAAAGTATCAATGCCTTTTTCGATGGCTTTGTTAATGCAAACACTAGTCTTGTTGAGTTTGTTGGCCAATATGACAAGGCAGTGGAAACTTGTCATGGATCGAAATCTCATGAAGACTTCATGACTTTGAATATTGTGCCTGTGATGAGTTTCTCAAGTCCAATTGTAGCACAAGTTAGAAGGGCATACACGAGGGTGATCTTTAAGATGTTTCAAAAGGAGCTTGGTGATGTGATATCCTTACATTATGAAGAAACATCAAAGGAGGTGTTAAAAGTTGTATATTCAGTTGGCAAGCATTCCGAAGACAAAAAAATTGGGAAGAGGTAACTTATGAAAATAATGGAGAGATTAAAGTTGCATGCACTTGTGCATTTTAGGAAACCGAAGGGGTGCTATGTAAGCATGTTTTATATATCTTATGGCTAAATCAAATAACTTCTATTCTGGATAAGTATATCATGCATAGATGGAAAATTGATCCAAGGTATAGGTATTTTGGCTTTGATGATGCTATGAAGAAGTGACAAAATTAAGAAAGCATGGAGCGGGAGAGTATTATAAGATTATGGGCTTTACGAGAAAACTTTAATGAGGCATTTGATATGGCGGCGGGCTAAAATAATCTTCTTTCTCAAGTTAGAGCAACTCATAAAATAACTTCATTATGGAAGCGGGAAATGAAGTAAGGGGCAAGATAGTTCAAACTCGAGATTCTCAAGTTGGAAGTGAAGTTGACTCAAATACTCAAGTGATCGTATTAAGATATGGTAAGGAGATTACGGTTCGTGATCCTCTCGAACCCGTAAAACCAAAGGGACGTCCAAGAAATTCCACTAGGATTAAAGGTGGCTTTGAAGAATCAGAAGAGCAAAATGAGGTGAAACAATGAAAATGTGGTAATTGTCAACAATTGGGTCACTATAGGACGGTTTGTCAATTGTTGGTAAGTTAAATTTAGTTCATTTGTTTTACATATTATTCATATATTGTTTATTGTTTTGTTTTTCTTGAAATATCACTAATTAAATTTTTTTTGTTTTTCATTTATAGAAGAAACAAATGAGATAGTTTATAGAAGTATTTTGGAGCTGAAGAGTAACGAGGTGTTATGTACTATTTTGGTTATTGACTAATGTATGGACTAATTTGGGTGTTTATTGACTAATTTGGTTGTATGGACTTGTTGATGTAAGTGAACTTTGATGATGTATGAACTTGGTTGTATGGACTTTGTTGATGAAAGTGAACTTATTGATGTTGTTCGGTATATATATCGCATCACATATCATTCACGCAAATACTTTATAATCAAAGTAAAATAGTTGTCATATGAAAAATAAAATTTTGTAATTTTTGAAATACATGTATATAACGTCCATAATCATTCTAGGAATTCCTAGCAAACTCTATACATGAATCCTAATAAACTCTATTCTAGCTCTACGACTCAACACCGGATGATCCTAAGAATGCTAAAAGTAGAGCTCTGATATCAATTGTGATGCCTCCGTTTTCACACATGGCTGGAGTCCAAGGTGAACTCAGAGATGTCAAACCTGTCATGCACCCACACTATGCAACAACACGTTTAACCATCACAGTAATATCTCTCTAGTAAAATCAAATATAAGTGCATGTACAAAACATGTAAAATAAGGGAAATAAATACAATAAATATGATGTAGAAAGAGATATCTAATATATAAAATCATGTCTCAACTAAATAAACTAAATATAACTAAAGTCTAAAATAAATGTGAAGTATCTCAATATGAGTCAATTGAAAATAAACTAAGGAACACTGCCTTTACAAGATGAAATACAAAACTCTAAATGTCTAGAGATAAATATCACCTACGGTTGAGTCTCATCTACTAAAAATATGTGATGGTGACTATGCTGAAAGTTCGTCATCCTACGGCTCTTTGGAACTCTAAGGTGCTACCTGAAAGGAATTGAAAAATAAAAAGAGAAACAACAAGAGCGTCCAAGCGCTACAGCAAGATCATCTCCATCCGCCCACAGGGGAAGGGCTACTAGATGTGATGGAGGCTCTATCTATTAAGCATAGTCTACTTAGGTTATTTACCCTGTATCTAAATAGAATTAATATTTAGAAATCTATAATACGAGATGTAGTACGTCGAGCGAAATAATCTAAATAAGGAAACTCTCATGTATATACCATATGTCCCAAATTGTAGATAATTAAATATTAATACCAAACTAAGAATAAATAATCTAAATAGAATTAATAATTAGAAACTCACAATACGAAACTGGTACATCGAGCGAAATAATCCAAACAAGGAAACTCTCATGTACATACCATATGTCTCAAATTGTGAATCACTAATTATAAATTTGAAACTAGGAATAAAGGAAAGCAATATAAGGAAGTATATTCATCACAATATCAGACCAAAATATCTTCCACTATCCCTTGGAAGATAATATAAATAAAAGTATATAATCCCACGTACCCACAACAGTAAAGTAACCCGGTCATATATAACTTAGCGATGAGTCATGTTCATAATGGCGTCCACCATGACTCAGACAATCAGATAATTATCATAATGTAAATTCTTGTAAACTTTATAATTCATTGCATTATCATGTGGGATGGACTACCGAATCGGTATCCTAATAGTATACACGGCTTATTAGTCTCATGGCATCAACGTGCGGGACAGACTACCAAACTAAGGCATCTTAGGTATACGGCTCACAAGCCTCATCGCATCTATGTGCAGGACACGAACTCCTAGATCAAGCATCCTAAAACCCGACTCAATGGCTTGTACTAATAGTATATCGATGCATTATCCCAAGTAGTACTGAGCGGTTCTTATCAATGATTTCCATACATGTATATAATATTTAAATAACCTATATTCCATGTGTGGTTGAAAACAATACCTATAATAATCCTCTTCAGGATATCTGTGTGTGTGCTACAACACTATTCATGTATGTTCATGATTGTATGTGTGTCATCGTGCGGCTCGAACCCCGCATTCACGGTCAAACGATACAAAAATAACCACTCAAAAACAAAGAGAACACAGGTTTGTCGACCTCTCTTAGGGTGTCGGTCGACTAAAAACAACCGTGCACACAATGTGCACGCTCAAGGCCAT
Organism: Asparagus kiusianus; assembly: GCA_022839385.1. Lineage (NCBI taxonomy): Eukaryota > Viridiplantae > Streptophyta > Magnoliopsida > Asparagales > Asparagaceae > Asparagus > Asparagus kiusianus. The sequence continues at coordinate 225,730 of BQKN01063620.1, forward strand.
ACCAGTCAACCGGCCAGAGAGGAAAACACAAATTCAAGTTTTTGATGTTTTGTATTTTGTAACTTTATTTAAAAAATTATTTTGATCAACATGAAGCATATAACAATATTAAATCTTTCATTATTACTTCACAGGAATTAACTAACTCATCATGATATAAACACTTGAATTAGACAAATTAGGGCTTAACATCGCAATTAATAAAAATTTCTCAAATAACCTAATTTATAAATATGGTTAAGTAAACATGATAAATTCTAAACATTGAACAGAGATAAATTCATTTAAACATGCTCACATCACTTAGGTATCATCAACCTAGGGTTTAGACATCTTTAATTAGCAAGAAAACTCAAATAATGATTAAACTAAGGTTTAAACATGATTTAAGCATGATTAACAATTTTAAAATAAAAATTAAATACAACCCTAATGATCATGATCATCAAACTAATATAAACAGCAACTAAAACTACAGATTTTCACATTGGTTTAAAGATTAACATCATAAACTAAGATTTTAAAACATCGGGTTAAGCTCAAACATGAGATTCATCAATTAAACAAATTAAATCTTAAATTAACTATAGGAAGAGGTTTGGAGGAAGATGATCTTGCCTCAAACGTTGTGTTGAACTCCTGAACACGTGCGTGCAAGATCCCTCTTCACCAAAATTGCAAAATCTCGCCTTCCTCTCGACAAACGCCTCAAGAACCCTCCCAAATCTCACAAATTATGATTAGGGTTTGAAAGAGAGGAAAAGGGGCTGCCAGGGTTTGGAATACTAATGAAAATATGTGTTTTTCGTGTGTAAATATGTATATATATAACTGTAACAACCGTGAATTTTGATACGTATAAAATTTTCCAGTATTTA